>CM067219.1:69846966-70221560 GCA_034190945.1 Octodonta nipae
CTCCGACGTAACATGCTGACAAAACGAATAAGCCCGAACGCAGATGTTGGCTACCAGTGACCGGATGAAGACGCGATATGACCTCAACGCCAATTCAGTCGGGTCTCCAAGAGAGGGACAAAGTCTGGCTGTACAACCCCCAACGGAGCAAGGGTAAATGTCCAAAGCTTACACCGGCGTGGGATGGTCCATACGAGGTGGTCAAGAGGCTTAATGACGTCGTCTATCGTATCCGTTGAACCCCCATAGCTAAGTTGAAGGTGGTTCATTTAGAACGACTTGCTCCCTACCATGGAGAGGATGTTTCTGATCGGGACGATCAGGATTAAAGGGGGGCAGTGTTACGAAATTTACCTAAACCGACCCTGGCTTCATTCCGATGAGACATCCTTCGCTGGGTTAATAAAAAGTTAGACGGGAACTTTCGAAATGGAGCCAAACAGAATTCTCGACGGTGGGCAGAAAAAGGTATTACCATCGAGAAAGACAAATTAACCTATATAAAGAGACATTAATTTCAACAGTTAGTTAGTTTTAATGCGTGCAGCTTATTTCGATGTAAATAATATTAGAATCAACTGTTAGGAATATTTGATGTGTAAATAAAAGTTTCTAGAAAGTGACAGTGAATATTAATTTTTAAAATTAATTATTGGAGCCCACGGAGTTTACAACAATAAAAACGTAATCTTCGTTAAAGTAATTGATGCGTGCAGGCATTGTTGACAATTTTGAAAAACCGAGTGACAATTGATAGTTGCCTTTTTCTAACGGTCACAGCTAATCATATTTTATAGGCGAAAAACGAATTTTCGTAATTTAATCATTTTCACTATTTTTTTAAGAACACCCTGTAGAAAAAGGGGTGATTTTCTCGACGCTATTTGCTGGCTTGAGTCTTCCAATAAGACATACCAGAAAACCATTTTAAAACAGATGGTTGTTTAACGAAAATTGTCGATTACCCTCAGGACTGCATCTGTCATTTTTGACATAAAAATGCAAATATTTTGAGAATGGTTAAATTTAGAGATAACATGTTGTTAATAGAATTTATCTAGAATTCAACAAAGGATCCAAATATCCAATAACATAAAGGATGTTCTATTTAATATAAAGTTGTGTTCTACTTCCGGTATAACCACAGTTATTAAAATATTTTAGTCACATAGAATATATCGTCTTCGAACGTTTCCGAATTTTCAGATTTTTAATGTGGATATTTTTTGAGTTATTAACCGAGAGACTTTACTTCATTGGCTGTTCAGTTCTTTGTGGATGTTGAATAGGATCACGTACATTTTAAAATTTTAAAATATTACATTATGATTCAGATAACAGAAACAGAAGATCAAAAAAAATGCACTAACAAATTAGTGCATTTTTCCGACTTCTTAAAGAAGAATTCTCATGATCTCATATTTCTGAATTCTTCAAAAGTCAGAAAATTATGTTTTCATGAACTATTATTAGTTAAGACTTACGGACATAATTTTTAGAACTAGCTGAGTAAATCTTTGAAATGAACTCTTTTTGAATTTTGTGTTGGCTGGGTACATGTATAATAGATCTAGTTAATTATTGGGTTTATTAGCGGCTTGTAAATCTAGTCCCTTTGTAAAGGCTTTTGCTTTTTTTCTTTTACGCATTCTTAGAATGAAACTAATCAAGCATCGACATACCAACAGCTATTGGAGGAAAAAAATTTTGCTGAAAGTCAGGTTGCTTTCCTAAATTCCATCATAGTCGATATGCAAAAGAAAAATGAAGAACAGCAAGCAAGAATAGAAATTTTAGAAATGGGATATAGTGCTGCAGCGGCAGAAGAACTTGTTTCGTAAGTAGTTTCAATTATTAAAATTATGAATTTTTTTTGCCTTCAGGAATAGTATGAAACGTTTTTACATCAATAGTTTTAGATTAAAAATTTAAACGAAAATTGAAAAACACCACCTGAAAGTTTCAGGGAAACGAGGCACTAGAGTTATTGTTACTCTGTGATTACTCGGTTAAAAATTATGCTTTACAGCTTTGAAGGTAACTGAAACTTTCAATTAATTAATTGGATGATTCATGTTTGAACAACATAAATAATTTTTCGAGATTTCTGTCTTTTGATTTAGAATACACGACCAACTCATTAAATGAAAAAAATATATCGTGGACTCTATTTATACAAATTTTCGTAGAGCATTTTATGTGGTTAATTTTGATCTCCTACTTTCTTGGCTTGAATTTTTTGGTAAATAGAACTCAGATAATTAAGGTTAAAAATTTCATTTCCGAACGCTTTGCCGGCCATCGGGAGTTGCTCATGGTTCCCATCTTGGAGATATTGTATTCAATCTTTTTATAAACGATATAAGTGAAGTTTTTCTTTATTTACCGATAACGCGAAACATTAAAGCATGAAAGCAAGTGATGGCAGAATTCTTTTACAAAATGGCCTTGATTCGCTTATAAATTGGTGCTCTTGGGTTATGTAATGCTCCCGCAACATTCGAGAGGCTCATGGAGTATGTCCTGAGCGGCTTAACATGGAGGACGTGCTTAGTATACCTCGAAGACATTCTGGTCATGGATCAGACATTCGACGACCATCTGAAGAACCTGGGCGAAGTATTTTCCAGAATTACCTGAGACTCAACCCGAAGAAGTGTTCCTTGTTTCAAAAGAGAGACAAAGAGAGAGAGAGAGAGAGAGAGATGGTAGTATCACCAGGATTCTACGAGAGCCACTAATATATAAGAATATAAATATCGTGATACATAAGCAGCAGACAATAGTACAGACTCATCGGTAATATTCGGTGGAAGTATTAGTCTTCGAAAAGTATTGTAGTATTGATATGGAATTTTTGGTGTGGAAGTAAAGAAGATTATTTTCGTTGTAAAAGTTATTTTTGAATTCACTGAAGATTTATAACAATATCCTAAATTATAAAATGTTTGCTTTCTTCAAATCATCAGTAATTAACGGTTAAAAAGTTTTACGTATTACCACAAATTCCTCGATATTGCTTTCGTATCGCGTTAAAATATTACTTTGCCATATAAACCAATCAAGAGTTCCGTGTTGCATTTTTATATTAAATTAGCCACAAATTATTTTTTATAGGCTTGGGTTTAATCGAGATTCAAAAATATCCGCACCAAGAGTGTACTGTGATATTTGTGAAGAATTCGATCTTCATGAAACAGAAGACTGCCCCACACAAGAAGACGGTGATCATCCCAACGTTAAACTTGCAAATAAGGAAGAGAAAGAAAAACTGCCACCCAGGCCATATTGCGACATTTGTGAAGGTATATTTATATATATTTATTTTAACAAAAAATGTAGATAGTGCAATGCAGATTAAGAGATTTTCGTTTTCTGATTCATTGGTACCGAGCGAAATTTTGAAAATATGAGAATATTCAAATAAGATGGTAGACAAATACACACTTGGTGATTTAGAAAAGAGAACACTGTAAAATACGTTTAATTTGGTTATTAATTAATTGTTTAGGTCACACATATCATCAATTAAAAAGAAACGATGACAAATTAGGCTCAGCTTCAATGAATGCCTCAGTTTAACATGAATTGTTATCCATCCAGAAATAGTCTATCCAGCCATAATATTTAAATTCCTCAGTAATACTATTGAGACCCTTACCTAATAATTTCTAGAGTATATACAAATAAACAAGCATTACTTGTATTATATTATTAAATTATATGTAATTATAATTTAATAATAGTTAAAAAAAATCTGAGTTCTTTGGCAATAACACCATATAAACTTCAAACTGTATATTTTAAAAAGTCAAAACGTTTCAAGGTCTAAATCAGACCCCGTTTTCAATGGTATTACACAAATGAACAAGAAATTAAATAATTAAAAGGATTCGTAATGACAAATTTCGTAAATCACAATTTGACATGAACGTTTGACAATCAAACTCAAGCAAGAATTTACTGATCATATAAAATAGCATAGCTTCTTTCAAATTGGAAGAATTTGAAAGGGTTATTTTTATAATTTCATGTGGCGTTCCTAGGTACGACTTTGTTATAATGAATTCGCCAAAAATGAGATCAAAGAAATTCTGATTTTCCAGAGATCTCGTTATAGTCATAAGGAAAAACCTAGGAAAAACCTGATTGTTCAAAAGGACATTACCATTGTTAATTTTATCCTTGATTATTGGTAACAACAAAATTTTGACATGGCCATGGGTTCTTGCCTGTCCCCTGTCTTGAGCAACATTTTCATGGAAAAATTTGAATAACAAATAATTTTTACAAAAATAATAAACATTTAATTTGGTGGCGTTATGTCGACGATATATTCACTACTTTGGAACACTCTCTTGAAGACATGAATTATTAAACGGCATCATTAACAAAGAACCGACTATACAATTCACATTAGAAATTGAGCAAAATAACACACTACCTTTCTTAGACATTTTATTAACAAAAACAAAATCGTCATTTGATACAGAAGTCTACAGAAAGCCCACTCATACTAACAGATAACTCAATTTTAACTCTAATCACCCAAATACCGTAAAAAATGTGCATCATTAAATCTTTATATGATAGAGCAAAACCTGTTCTGATATGGATAAATTTAATAAAGAAAAACTATTTATAAAAAATGTATTATTTGCTAACAATTATCCTAAAAAGTTCATCAATAAAGAGTTAGACAAAATTGAACACAAAACAATCAGTAACATTCAACACCAAGCTACTCCAAACAATACTAATACCCCTGATAACCACATGACTACAACAACCATACCATACATACAGGATCCTTCAGAAAGACTGAAAGAGTGGGAAACAGATTTAATATTAAAACAACATTCAAAACAAGAAATACACTGAAATCAATTTTATCAAAAACTAAACCAAAGAACGTAACACAAAACTCAAAAAATTGCATTTATAAGATTCCTTGCGAAAGTAAGAAATTTTATATTGGAGAAACCTTTAAGGTTAAATTCGCTGAAAATTTATCAAGATGACCTTGAAATCGCCAACGTGAGCTGGCGGTTTAGGGGTGAGAAACGGTGCAATTAAAGCCATTTTGGCTTAACTTGGGGGTGTAAACGGCATATTTAGGGGTGCATTCATCTTATTACAGGCCCTTTTGGCAATTGACGGGGGTGAATTTCGATCGAGGGTGACATTTGTTCTGTGAACGTGGGGGCCGCGCCTCGGAGCATAGCGAAGCAACCAGGACTGCGGGGGTCCCAACTAGGGCTCCTATGACGTCCTGAAGACGGTTGACTAGGGCTCCGATGAGGGCCCCAGTGCTGCTATGAAGATGGATGGGGGCCGCGTATAGGTTAGGATGCTGATGACAGGTTGTGATGTAATGGAGGTTATGGACTATTGGGTAGGGCTGCTGTGATGTGAATGGATGGGAACCCGCGTAGAGGTTAGGTTATGTCGTTATTAGAGGTTAGGTTTCGCGGAGTGGGCATATAGGTTAGACAGCTGGCAGTTAGGCCATAGAGTTGGGGCGTTGACGTATGGCACGGAACGTTAGTATGGGGCGTTGACGTATGGCATAGAACGATGGCACGGAACGTTAGTATGAGGCGTAGACATATGGCATTGAACGATGGCACGGAACATTGACAGCTGACAGGTAGGCCATATAGTCAAAGGTACGGAACACGAATGACAGCGGACGTATTGTACTACAGACAAGGTTATGATGTAATAGATAAACAGTTACCCCTTGAAGCACTCTTATTGGTTAATTACCACGTGCTCAGCCATACCAAGCTCTCATTGGTAAATAGTCACCACGTGATCTGTTGAATCGCACCAAATTTCAATGATGTACAAAATAATTTATATATTTAAATTACGAAAATCCGTTGCAGTGCTGGGGAACCGAACCTCAGTACATCGGTTTCCTATGTAAGCATATGTGCCAACAAGGCGACCTTACTTATTCTTTCTATCAGTTGATAGTTCTTTCAACTGACTAAAACATACAGCAAACTTCTCATTCGAAAATCTCTGCTTCTTTGTGATCTCGTTTTCCTTAAATCTTGCAGAACCCACAACATCATTTCGAACACTTTCAAACTAAAACATCACACCTTTTCACGTTCAATTTCCAGTATTCTTAATAAAGCAAGTTTCGCCCTATTACGAAATTCCATCCATTCAATCAGACATCAACTTGACCAAACCAACCGAAATTTGTATCATTGTTACTCGTCATTACATACTTTCAACTCTCATCCAATCCTGTGGGACAATTTTGATAGCATTTCGAGCGATAAAGTGGCACACTTGGCTCAAAAGAAAACAGTGACTCAAAAACATAAACTAACAGGACTTATTACAAAACAAAAACCTGCTGTCACCTCGTCCACAACTTTTCTGACTTCTCCTTAGACTCTACCAGTTTACACGTCCTATCCAAAGGTTTCAATTTTGCAGTGACGCCACAAACTATCCCAACTGAAAGAATCATTTTTCAAGTTGAGGTAGCTTTGGTTGAACTAGCAGATATTGAGGCTGAAGATACTCGTTTTGACATTGCTAGAGTACTCCGCACATCAAAGCCACCAAAATCAAACCTAACTTCCAACGAAAGACATGCATCAAAACAACTACGTGACACCGGTGACATAACTATTCTTCCTGCCGACAAAGGTAACGCGACTGTTCTTCTCAACATTAAGGACGATATTCACAAGACGAAATCTCTCCTCCACACTCCAGACTACGAAATAACTAACAATAATCCGACTACTTACTTAGAGAAAAATACCAAGGAAATCATCAACACAACACATCTTCCTCTTGACGTCAAAAAGACCATCATTCCTCGTGAAAAATCTTCTAAAATTCCCAAAATTTACGGACTACCCAAGATTCATAAGCCGGACATTCCTCTTAGGCCCATTGTCAGTTCGGTACAATCCCCGACTCAAGAATTTGCCCGGTACTTAGCTAAAACCCTTCAACCTCTAGCCGAGCAAGCATCCTCGTACGTAAAGAACTCTTCTTCCTTCCTAGATATCCTAAGTGCTTATAGAATTTTAGAAAATGATATCCTAGTTAGCTTTGATGTTGTATCTCTTTTCACCAATATCCCCATTTCAGGAACGTTAGATATTCTAAAAACAAAACACAATATCTCTTCTGACATCATCAAACTGGTACAGCACTGTTCTTCTAACACATATTTTTCATTTCAAGACACTCTGTTGAAACAAGTACGTGGGGCCCCGATGGGTTCACCTCTTTCTCCAGTGCTTGCTAACATTTTCATGGAACAAATAGAAACCCAGGCCCTAAACTCGTCTAATTTAAAACCTTCCTGCTGGCTTAGATATGTTGATGATACTTTTGGCCTCATTCTAACATTGAATTTACAATGGAAATCAAATCCGATTCTTCGCTCCCGTTTCTTGATGTCCTCATAACGAAATCCAGCCATGGCACATTCTCACATACAGTCTATAGGAAACCAACCCACACCAATCGATACTTAAATGCCCAATCACATCATCACCCTACCCAATTAAGTTCTGTAATGAAGTCTTTGGCCCTTAGATCTATTCGCCTAACAGACATTGACAATAGACAAAACGAACTTAATAAACTTCAACAAATCCTTCGACAAAACGGTTATCATCCAGACCACATTGCACGCATATTTCGTCAATCGCAACAACCTTCGAGTACACCAACCCAATCAGAAACAGACGAACAACACCCGCAAACCTTCCTTCCGTACATTCGAGTAGTCACTGACAAAATAGCACCAATCCTACACCGACAGCAAATAAAGACGATCTTCAACACTAGTCAAACTATAGCTAACTTAACCGGGAACTCTAAGGATAAAGTACCTAACGAGGATCGGGAAGTTTATGAAATTCCATGTCGCGATTGCCCACAAAGCTACATCGGTCGTACAAATAGGCGCGTCAACCATCGAGTATATGAACATTCTTTGTCAGTTCGCAAAAAAGATCCGACTTCCGCTGTCGCGCATCATAATATCCAAACAGGACACTCTATCAACTTCGAGGGTAGTAGGACTATCGTATCTCTTAACTCCCTTAGGGAAGCAATAGAAATAGAGAAAAGACCCCTCTGTCTAAACCGACGCGATGACAGCTCTCGCCTTCCCACAGCATGGACTTCCGTAATTGCCAGATTAAACAAAGCAGACACGCCCACCAACACCCAACCAATCACAACACAGCCTCATCACGTGACATCCCCTTCTAACCCCGCGCTAACTATAAATAAAAGAAGCAGAGCAGACTCAAATTCAGTTCAGTTAACTAGTGACTCTTGGAGAGTAGGCAGATTGAGGCCCCGAGTTCGATCTAGACTCTGAAACTCTTTTTCACTTTTGTCTCTTGATAATGGCTCCAAAGCAGTAGTCGAAACGTCGAGTATATAATAAATTCAGACGCGGTTCTCACCCCGAACCTAGCCTTGTGCATAGTAATGACCGCGGAAACCTCTCAGAACATATATATATATATATATATTTGATTGAGAAGTCTTGGGTTTTTGGGACCATTGAAATAATTCTAATTTAGTTTTTCGTGGTAATTAAGTGTGTGTAAAATTATGTAAGTAACAGTATTTTATTATTTGACTAGTTTTTTGTTTATTTATACATTTCATAGGTTGTCATTAATTTTCCAAAAAACAATATTTTTGAAAAAGACCAAGAATTGGTCGAAACGTACGTAAAATATAATAATTACCACGAAAAACTAAATTAGAATTATTTCAATGGTCCCAAAAACCCAAAGACTTCTCAATCAAAAATATATAAACCGAGGACCGAGAACCATTTGGAAAGATAAAACAATTGTTCCCTTTCCACATATATATATATATATATATATATATATATATATATATATTATATATATATATATATATATATATATATATATATATATATATATGTTATATAAGTTATTCCATCGACTTATATGAAACAACCTAGCAACAGTTCTCAAGCTGAGTCAGCATAACACGTGTCGTCTCCAGTTACCCGCAGACGAACATCCGTGAGAACTGCAAGCGCTGCGACACCTTAGTCAGCGTTCTTAGTTTATAAATTATACTTTTTCATTGTAACATCATTCATTATTACTTACAGATTTGTGTAGTTTAGTTTAACACTCATTTTGTCTTTTTAATTGTTATATAAAGTTTTATTATTTTCATTGTTATTTTCAAGTTATTATTTTTATTAAAAGTATTGTGCAACTATAAATAAAATCTTTTTTAAAAAGAGAAACTTTGAAAGTGTGATATAACATATATATTGTTGCGTTCCCGCAATTTGTTTATTGTATTGTTTAAATTTGATTGAATTACTCCATTGATTTTTAAACTTCTGCACCTTTTCCAAAACCTTCCGTCGCGCTAATGCTAATTTTAAGTGTTTTTTTGCGTGTAAAATAAAGACAATATTCGTGATTCGTGTATTGACTTCCGAGCTATTCGGACGCATTTTTTGATTCCGTCTTAAGACGGCCGCTTTTTGCTGTTATTGTGTTACGATTTCCCGAGTTATAGTTCCGGTCCTAACAACCGCTAAACCGCTTTTATTTGTTTCTTTGCGCATCGATTTTCTTCATTTTTGTTTTGTTAAGTAGCTACTAACAACCTTCAGTGCAGAATGCTAATATTAATTTATTATATTGCTTCATTCATTAAATAAAATATAATAAAAATTCATTATTTATGTTCATACTGTCAACGCCAATTGTAATAATTATATTTGGAGGAAGCGATCGTTAGATGCTGTACTTAGAGCATGGAAGTGGCATACAAGCCTTGGTAGTGTTTAGTGGTAAAATAGGTAATATGTAGTAGATCAGTATTGATTTTTCGAACGCGTTGCAGTAACTTTCATATTAAATATTCTGTTTTTAATGTGAAATTAATTATTTGATTAATATATTATTATCACAACCTTCCCGAAGGTGTTGTGTAAAAAATTGTCAGACAGCGGACAATAGAGAATGTATTATATATTTAAGTTTTCGTAGGGTTGTTGGTCCTCTTTTTTCTTTAACTAGCGGTCGCCCAGTAGTCGAAATTCGACCCTAATTCATTAAAATTATCAATTGAACATTGTTAACGTTGTCTTCTAAACGTTGTTTGTTGCATATTCTTGATTATTTTTATGTTTTTTGGGCAATAACACCACAATCGAAATAAAACTACGTATATTGATGGAAAACCAAACGTTTCAAAGTCTATTCTGACTTCGTTGTCAATGGCTGTATATTTATTGATTTAAATTACAAAATGAAAATTTGATTTATGACATTTAAATTGACATTAGAAAATTTGTTGTTTTTAGATATACAGATAGCACAAAAAATTCTAAAGATCATGTATTATAGTTAAACAGCTTACAAATTAGAAGAATTTGAAAGAGTTGTCTTTAGAATTTATAAGTGGCGTTCCTAGGTACGACTTTGTTATAAGATAGGGCATTCGCCAAAAGTGCGCATCATTTGTTTCTTAAACCCGCATTTTGTGTTTGCTCAATAGTAGTTAAACAAAGAGAGTTCTGGACCGGAAGTGGGCATAAAGGTAACCAGTCATCGAGTTCTCGCCGGGAGCTGCTGCCGAGCTGTTGGTAGTTGTTGTTTGGATAAGAAGAAGAAGACATTGGGAAGAAGAAGACATTGGGGGTGGTCGTAGGGGTGCGCGAAAGACATTTGGGTGTGTCGCAGAGGTGGGCGCCATCTGTTGTTAATAAATGAAAGCAATTGTATTGTGGGTTGCGTGGGTTGCAGGGTGCACGCCATCTGTTGTTGGTTGTGGTGGTTAGAGAGAAAAAAGCTAAATACTTGGCCGGGTATCGAACGCGGCTTGCCTGATTACAAAGTCAGGTGTCCACCGAGCTGCGCTAATGCGATTAATCGAGAAATGTTTATTTGAAAAGGTATAGTACATGCCCGTTGCGCGGGCGCGGGTTTTTGGGCGTTCTTCGGTTAGATATTTGGGGCTGGATGGGGGGATATGGTATTTTGTTGTCTGTAAAAAAAATTAAAATCTTGGTATTTTGTTGTCTGTAAAAAATTTTTAAATGTTTTACAAACGCCTGCATGCGCGAGAACGTCCACTCCTTCGAGTCTATAGTTATCGTAAGCGACCGCCTACCTGCGCAAGAACGGCAACTCCTTCGAGTCTCTGATTTTGTCGGATGATTCAAGGCCGAGCGTAATAATTTTGAGAAATTGAAAATTGAAAATTGGCTGCTTGTTAGCTGCTAATATAGGTTAAGGTAAAACAACAATAATGCAAAATATTTATTTTTTATTATAGAGAAATTTCAAGCATAAATGGCCACAATTTGATTGATTGTACGTCTGATAAGAGTCATTGTTGTAGAGGATTTTCACTCCATTGCCAAAGTAGTTGGCTAATTCTCGGGGTGGTTTCAAACATCCAAAGCTATCAAAGTACTGAACGGTGTTTCCATTTCGCACATAAGCTACCCAATGCGTACCGTGATGACTGCTGGTATCCAAATTAACGATGGCAGACTCCTTTGTTTGTGAATGTTTAGGTAAGGCGTTTCGCATAAATACTCCCCTAAAGTAGGGGATCTTCAAATGTTTGGCACATTGCTCAAGCTCGTGATTGTAAAGTGCTCGATTGGGTAGCTTTATTGGGAGTTTTTTTGCTTCTTTAAGTAAAGCCCGAAGTCGTTGCGGGACTTTTTAAGAAAAATACCGCTTCCTTTCTTTGCAAGCTCTTCCATGGCTTGATTATGGCGCTGGTCCTCCTCCAACTTCTTGCGGGCGTTCTTTGCATCTATCACGGCTTTGGCTACTCCACTGGCTCCCCCGGCAAGAGCTCCTAGTGCTGACAACCCCGCAAATAGGGGTATTAGTGGGAGAAAACCACCAATTTTCGACTCAAAAGGAATGACTCGAGGTACACGGATTTTCTTGCGACCACCTGCCTTCTTAATGACTGCTCGGGCTGCTCTCAACGCCAATAACGATGTCTTACGGACATCACTTCCAGATCCGGCAATAGCTCTCTTGATTGGTAGAACCACATTCTGTCGAAAAGATTTTTTTCCACATCGTTTTTTGATTCCAAGCCCCATCTTGCGTTTAGCCTTCATGCCTGTAGTTATAAGCCAAGAAGCTGCTTTTTCGCCAAGTGAAGCGTCCTTTGACTTGAATCTCTCCCAGGCTCGATTTTCCAACTCGTAATCAGCCTTATGACGATCTGCCAAAGACTTGTATTTACTGTAGGCGATATCGTGCGCTCGACAAGCAGCGTCTGTCTTATTGATTCCCTGCTGACCCTTGGAGAGACGGTCTAGAAGTTTTGTACCGGGTCCACAAAACTGATAACCAGGTAGATGTAGTTCAAATGGTAATTTATTGATTGCACTATTCAGTAGACTACCTCCTTTGGGAGTTAGCATGATACTGATTGAAACTGAGATAGACTGCTGTATTTAATTAGTATCCGCAAGAAGGATGATGTCAGTATATCGTAAGATGTATATGAAGCAACAAGATGTCCAACTGCCTATCGAAAATTTGGACTTTGTCGAAGAATCACCATCATCAGCAAGTCGTCACGGACAATTGTTACCAAATTCCCTACGAGCAGCATTCTGCGGACCTAGTGGTTGCGGAAAGACCAACGCATCGTTATCACTACTATTCAATGAAAACGGCCTACGATTCGAGAACGTCTACATCTATTCCAAGTCACTCTACCAACCAAAGTACCAGCTCTTACAAGACGTTCTCAAGCTGGTTAAAGGTGTATCGTATTTTCCCTTTAAAGACAACGAAGAAGTAATTGATCCGAGTGAGGCACGCGAATGTTCAGTATTCATTTTCGATGATGTGAATGGTGATAAACAAAACAAGATTCAGAATTTTTTTTCGATGGGAAGGCACAGGAATATCGATTCAATATATTTATGCCAAACGTATAGCAAAATACCTAAACAACTGATTCGAGACAATTGCAACGTAATTGTCATATTCAGACAAGATGAGGTAAATTTGAAGCACGTCTTTGATGAGCACGTGTCTCCCGACATGGACATGATAAATTTAAGACAATGTGTTCGGAATGAGCGCAAAATCGTTTTGGCTTTATTACAATAGCTAAGGACTTCAACTTGAATGATGGCCGCTACCGTAAAGGATTCGATAAATATATAAAGGTTCAATAAAGATGATTGCTGTTAGTTGATAAAAATGTCTTCATTGAGTAGCAACATTGCTGCCACTGCTCGAAAGAAAAAGATCAAGCAATTGGCACGTTCTATTCGCAAGAAATATTTTAGTCTGAAGCTGGGAAAGTCGGAACATGATGAAACATTGAATAAACTTTTTAGACCGGTAATGACACCGCTACAAGATATTGCCTCAACTACGGCAAAAGTTCTCACTAAGATACCAACACAGACCATTAAGCGTGAGGTAATTAAACAAGAAGTGCAGGAGCTGCCATCAGTCAAAAAACATGAGTTGGAAGAGACACAATACCTCGATGAAGAACCAATCGCTGAAACTAGTATGCACACCAATGATGATGATGATGAGGTGGAGAACGAAACCTTTTACGAGGATCCCGGTAATCTCTCTAAAGAAGCAATAGAGGACTACATGGATCAGTATCCTCCAGTTGCACACAAATATCTTGAAGACTATATCACTAAAAGCGATGATATTGACAACATATATGGACCTATATATGACGCTGCAAGTTCCAAATGGTTTCTTGGGCAAAAGGAAATCAATTTCAGTCGTAGTACAGGTCACATTATCGTTGATGGGTTACAGTTTCGAGGTACTCCAGGGTTATATCAACTAATATTTTACAAGTCACCTGATTATGCTCCCGATGATTAGAAGCATACCGAAGAGTGTTGGTAATGACATCAGCACACAAGAATGCAGCAGGTCGTTTGAAAGCTTCAAGTCTATATAAATATACTGAAATTATAAAGCCAATGTTTCCTCCCTTGACAAAAAAGCAACGTTTTGCTGGAACTGGTATGGAATTAACTTACAATAACAAGCCAATGGAATACGTCTACTGGGATGATCCCAACGAATTGGTTGAACGGCTGAAACTACTGATTGCATCCAAGGAAGCAGGCAACACCTCTCACGACAACGAAATAATTGCCATTTTAAATGAACTTAAGGAAGCTAATATTATACGAGATAAATAAATTTCGAAATTGAAAGTGTATATTATTCCTTATCTTATGGCAAACATGTCAGTTTCATGATGACTTTAAACAAGTTTGGGCGTAGTGCCCATCAGCAACTAATGTCATCAACATCACATAACCTAGCTTTTATGAAAGTACCTTTTTCTTTTACCGCGGAGGGAAATATCGATGCTGAGAAGCTGAAAATTACCAATGTCGAAGTACCGACGAAGGCTATGGATGCCGCCAACAAGCAGTACGTTGATAAGAAAATAGCAAACGGACTTCAGCAAATACATAGTGATTTTCAAATAGCTTTCAGCAACTATACTGGTGAAGTTCAGCAAACCTTATCTATGTTTAAGCAAAACGAAAAGGTTAGCGAGGAACGTGGAGCTCAAAACTTTGCTGCAATGAATACTCGCATGTTGAAAACCGAACAAGCTATGGAAACCCAACTACAAAATATATCGCTTCTCATTTCAAAATTCAATACATTAGAACCTCAGTTGGAATCTGCTCTGAAAGAATATAAGGAAACCATCACAAAATTTGAAGCCTCGTTTAATGACAATCGTATATCACAGGAAAAACGTATAAACGATCTGGAACTTTCTATGAAACAAGCTCCTAAAGGTGTTGATGCAGCAGAAGTATTAAATATTGTTCGAAAGGATAAGGCTAAAGATCTTTCTGATCTAACTGAACTTAGAGACAAGATGACAAAAGTCGTGCCTGAGCTATACCGAGACATGCAAAAACTACATGATGATATTGCAAATCAAATCTTGGACCAAAATCAAAAACTTGAAGCAATCGCAGACAGTATTGCTGCAATTAAAAAGCATCATTAGGATCAATAAAAACATGCCTTTGTCTATTTTTAAGCAGTATACAAGATGGCTCCTATAGCGAAACATTCCAAAGAAAAAGTTCAAGTTGTTAAGGAACTGCATAGACCTGTGAGACGAAAGTTTCCTCGCCGACGTGTAATAATCAAAGGTTTCGATGACTCCTGGCAGTCGGACCTCGCACAAATGGATCTCTATGCAAAATCCAATCGTAATTTCAAGTTCTTCCCCGTGGTGATTGATTGTTTTTCAAAGTACGTGTGGACGAGACCGCTCAAAACGAAATCCGGTGAAGAGGTAACTCGTGCCTTTGAGAGTATTCTCAAGGAAGGACGGCACCCGAAAAATCTACAAACCGACCAGGGTAAGGAATACTACAATAGTTGCTTTCAGAAACTAATGAAGTCATACGGAATCAATCATTATAGTACATTTAGTGGACTGAAAGCCGTAATAGCTGAACGAGTAATTAGAACGCTGAAAGAACGGCTCTACAAGTACTTTAGTTTGAACGGCACCTACAAATGGATAGATATTCTACAGGAAATCGTTAAGGACTACAACCATCAAAAACATTCCAAGACAAAGATGAGACCTGCGGACATTAATAGGAAAAACGCTCGAGATATTAAAGTATACAATAACCTGAAAATTGCTGGACCAAGAAAACTGAAAGTCGGAGATGTTGTGCGAATAAGTAAAACCAAACACGTTTTTGATAAAGGTTACCTTCCCAGCTGGAGTACGGAATTGTTTAAAATTACGCAGGTTAAAATAACTAATCCAGTTACGTATATTTTGGAAGATATGTCTGGTTCACCGATTCAAGGGAGCTTTTACGAAGAAGAATTGCAAAAGGCTGTCTATCCTGATGTGTATCTCGTTGAGAAAATTTTGCAACGAAAAGGCAACAAGGTTAAAGTTCGGTGGCTTGGGTTTGATTCGAACCACGACAGTTGGATTGGCACTGAAAACAGACTATAGCACCAAGGTCAATCATAAATTGATAATAAATTATCATAAATATAGACATGTGCTTGCATTGCAAAATGAATACTCAGGGTGAAAACATCACTGTAAAGTATTCGAAAAGTTTAAGTCAACATATCATCAAACTTAAACGATTACAGAAAGATATCAAATTTTATTGTGAAAAACAACAAGTGATGCAACATTTAAAAGCCTTACATATATGATGATGGTGATGGGGAACAGAGGAGCTGTTAGCAACAAGAGATCTACTTTTCCATCTTCGCGTAGGAACACATAATCGAAATCAACCGCAATCAGGTAGTGGAAAGGGTACAACTATAAAATTGTGAAAATTCCCTACATATATTCCCAGTCCCAGTTTACCTCTCGAGTGATTTGTGAAAACGAGTAGTATCAGCAGTTTTGAAACCATGGATAGTGGTTATAGTAGTGATTCCACTATCAGTTACAGTGCGGACTTGGATAGAGTGTTACAAATGTATGATGAAGCTGCCAAAAAGGAAGACTATTACTTGCTGCATTCGAGATTTCCATTACTGAGTTCAGAGTATGATGTTCAATGTGCACTCAGTCCTGCAAGATCCTATTCTCCAGTGGTTATCTTGCAAAAAACACCTGTAGCCGCTGGAACACCAACGAAAATTGTAATGACTATGTACGAGTGGGAAGATGTCATCATTGAACTCAAGCTCCTGAAAACAAACTTTTTTGAAAATGCCACACCTCCAGAGTTTGCTGCCCCAGTGACCTGCGGAGATTGTCTCCATCTATCCCAGATCCAGTATGAAGACGTCAAACAAGTGTTGGTGATGAAAAACATTTGCGCGCTCTATTTGGATTATAGTGATGTGGTTGAACTCTTAGCTATTAACCCTATTATCTCAAGTAAAATAATTTATTTGGAGCGCTTAAATTTCTGTACTTTTTATTATAAAATAATAGATGAAATATGTTTATGGTCAAATTTACTAAATCGTTTACCGATTGAAAAATTGTTAAAACCATTTTGTTTAGATGACGGGTCTCCATTATGTATTGCATTAAAAGAACATATTTATTATTATAAAAACATTATTTTAAGAGATATTGACATTAGAAAAATTCAATAAATACTTATAAATTAAAAACATTGTTGTTTATTTCATCAGTTCTACACCATGGAGTGTCGAGAATACTTCCAAATATACGACAATCGATTACGTACCTTTGAAAACTGGCCTTCCGACTTCCCTGCTGAAAAGTTAGCAAGAGCAGGGTTTATCTACCGACAAGATGCAATAGAATCCGATGGCAGCTTAAATGATGCTGTTGAATGTCCATTTTGTGATACACGTGGTTTCAACTGGGAAGATGGTGATGACCCTGTTGCCGATCATCTGGACTGGAATCCATATTGTCGCTTTTTTGATTTTGATGACACTTACCACATCACCAGACCTATCAGACATAAAAGCAAAGTGACATTTGAGAGCAGACTTGAGACGTTCAAAGACTGGCCTATTGCCTTGAAGCAGACACCCACCGAGCTTGTCAACGCCGGCTTCTTTTACACGGGCTACGGTGACAGGATCACTTGTCATTGTTGTGGCTTAGAGCTCAAGAATCTCTTACCTTGTGATGATATTACAGACCTTCACAAAAAGGGATCAGCTAAATGTTTATTGCTTAGAGACTGCCCACCAAATCCCCACACTGACTCTAATCATAATACTTGTAAAATTTGCTTAACCAATGAAATGACAATTGTTGTTATGCCATGCAGACACTTTGCTAGTTGCTTTGATTGTTCACTGAAAATAGATCATTGCTGCATATGTAGACGGAAAATTGCAGGTTATTTAAAAATATATGTATGCTAAAAATAAAAGACAAAGTTACCAATATGCTGTTTTATTTAAAATAAATAAACATAGACTAATAACATAACTACATCAAATATTACTTATACATATATCTTGAAAGTAAAAATTAATTTAGAGGCTGTAGTGGCCCCAGGGTAAAGTATCATATGACTCATTTAACAGATAGCGCTTGTCATCAAAAGGACTGAGGGCGATTTTTGTCTGCTCTACACTAAATATGTTATGAGCATATGATCTAATACAGCGTTGGGAAGCAATAGTTTGCTTGTATTCTTGCAAACAAGAGAGGTAATCATCAAACGTAATACTATTTTTAACTACATTGTATTTTACACCTTTTGACTTTTTAATGCAATTCCCCCCCATGATTAGGTAGGTGTAAATTTTCGCACGGAGGCCTACAAAATGTGAAATAATGTAGCCTTTAGCCTCATCCTTCATTAAACCAAGCACCTTTTTATTAACTAGTGGGATGTTGCAGATATTATCGGGGGATAGTCTGATGTGTCGAAACGATGGAGATTGGGTTTGACGAGCTCCTCATATATATCATCAGAAATTATCTCAAGCAAAAATGAATCAGTATCGATGTATAGAAGTTTGACTAGATGACGAGGGTACTTTTTATAAATGAAATCATAGAGGAAGTCATACATTAGGATTTTTGAAAGTTCCAGAATTGCGCACCCGATATACAGAGGTTTATTGAAGAGCAAATCAGTTTTGTTTAACTCAATTGCCATCAACTCATCATCGAATATGGTGCGACTGTGAAATGCTGGGGAAGCAATAAGATTTTTAGCACCGTATCGACCTTCCCAATTGTTGACTAGTTTAACGATACGATGCTTTCTAATATTCTCCATAGTTTTACCGAAGACTGCGTTATTCATCAATTTGAACAAATTCTTCTCAAAATCATTAGTCGCCTGAGCTCTTAGGGAAGTATTTAGATCGATATAGGACTTGAGCCACGGAGACTGTTTGAATTTCAACACCCGGTGAATGTGTTTGAGAATGATGCCATTCTCAAGAGCTTGTTTCAGATTTCTATAGTGAATAATATATTTTTCCTTGTCATGCAAGGTAGTCATGAGTTTGGGAAGTTTAGAGTCAGGAGGGGTCCGGCGCACCGGACAGAAGGGAAGGTCTTTATGATGATCATGCAAATGCTTGGGATACTCCAGATCAACTTCCAAAAAATAACCAATGTCTGAATCATCTGGAATTTGAGTGACATCGATGTTGGTATCAGCAGACCATTGGAATCCCCCGTAGGGTAAGGGTTGACTTTGACTATATCCATATAAATTATTAGCGTCTACGTGGTAAATGAATTTGGAGGGTTTATTAGGATTATAATTGGGCATATACTTGTTATTCGCCTCGGAAAACCTATTAGAACATTGGGAAATACCTCCACGTATTCCGCGTTCAATGAACATCAGCATGTCAACATTTTGAAGAATTTCCAATTGGCAACTTGTGTACTTGAGCATACACTGCCAAGAATATCCAGGTAGAGTGTAACAATGGGCTGGATCTAAGCCATATGTTTGATGGGCCCTATCACGGAAATTTTCAAACACGTCAGTTAAAAGAAGAATGTCCACTTTCATGTACAACTCCATGTAGTTGCGAATGGTTTGACATTCAAAGGAATCCCATACTTTTTTAGCATGTTCGTAATCAGCTTGAGAAACGTTCTGGTCATTCAATTTATTATAAAAATTCTCTATAGACGGTAATTGGGTTTCACTTAATTTTTCCAATGAATCAACATAATCATAAGGAAAGATTCCCTTTCGTTTTAGCATCTTTAGTTTCGCTAACGACACATGATTGAAGATTGAAGTTAAATTAACAAATTGATCGGATTTTAAAGTGGATGCCAGCTCATCCAAAGAAGATCCCAGAAATCTAAATGAGTCGATAAATCTAAATTTTATTTTTGTGTCCTTATCATGTTTAGTAAAGGCAATATACTTCTCTTTATTGATTGGTACAAGAGTTATTTGATCATGCTTGGCGAGATCCCTAATTATAAAGTGGGAGTCGTATCCACTTAGGTTGTGGAACACTACTGGAACTATGAAGGACTCACGGTACCTGAGGTTACAAGAATTATGTGAGAAGCCTCTAAATGTACCGGAAAGGTGAGAATGTTCTCTAACGATCTTATCTTGAGGTAAAAAGGGCTTCTCACAGATATGGCATGTGCTAGAGGCATCTTTGAGACTAACCTCCACATTGAGAGGTACAACATCGGTTAGTTTGGACTGCACGAATTTTGCCAAGTTTGCCATTTCAGTGGTGAACCACTCCATACAGTTAGAGCCCGTGAAGCTCCTATAGTACGAGAAAGAGTCATCATAGGAACATTTGAAATAATAACCAGCACATATGGCTGAATGCTGCTGATATTTTTGAGTTTTGGTAGAAGCAGTATCGGAAATTGGTAAAAGTACCGACTCAAAATCTGCATAAACAATAAAAGGAAGCCTTTCCTTGAATGAAAAATTATTAAACTCAACTACCGTTTTCTTAGGAAAAGATATTTTGCAATTATTTACATTTTTAAATATTCAATGTGGCTGTCAAGGCTGCTGGAGTCACTAAAATAATTTAGACAACGGTCACATATTAATTTTTTACCATTATGCTTGCTAAGTTGGTTTGAAACAAGACGTGATAAATTTTTAATTAGACAAAAATGATATTTTATTTCCTCGTCATTTACTGTTAATTTTACATTTTCGAAATCATTGACTTTAGGAACATATTTATTTTGAATCATTAAGAGATTGACATGTTTGTCTAATTTACATTTAGTAATTCGAGCTGGAACTGTTTGATAATACTCATTATCTTTTGTTTTTATCAATTCTAAGGCATAAACATTAATAGAAATATTATTAAGTTTCTCGAACTTAGTAATTTGCTGTAAAGTCATAGGAAATGTCAAACCAGTTAGATTTAATACAGTAGATGGCTCGGGGTAAGCTGATGTTCTATCAGAATGATTTGTTGTAGGGTACAAATGAGCAATAACGCTGTATAAAAAACAAAGATCATCATCATAGTTCTTAATATTGATTACAGCATGTTTCTTAGAAATTGATTCTGGTAATCTTATGAAAGATGAGACTCCATTTCCAATTTCAAATTTATTTATGTTTATTTCTAAGTTTAGAACTTTATACAAACTCCAACCTGATGCCTTTTCCTGAAATTCCTCTAATTTACGTAAAATTTCGTTCCGAATGTGTTCATAGAACCACCCATTCAAATCTGTACCCCTATCTATTATCGAGTTTTTCGTATTAAAATATTTATATTCCATAATTTCCTCAATTCCAGATTTCTTTATGAATTCGCCACAAAAGGTCGTATTTACTTTAAGAGTAGGCATTGTTTTCAAAGTATTATTTATGCGCCCCTTAAAAAGGAAAAATGCATCATCTAAAAATTTAAAAATATTGATGTGAATGAGATTAATGATTACTCCTGTTCGAACACGTGAGCAAAACGCTGATTCTATATCATACCATTTAACGCGATCACTTCTTTTTGACTTCTCACCAATTCCCCCACCACTTTTGATGTTAGAATAATTTTTCAAATCATTTCTAAATCTTTTTATATGACTAATTTGAGATTGAAGCTTATTCAAAGTTCCTATATGTAAATCTGATCCCCGAATAGCTCTGTTACATAAAATTAATTGTTTTTTACTTAATTTCAGCCAGTTAGATATTTGCTCTGGAGAGCAACGTTTTTTTGAGAAAATTATATTTGATGCTAATCTAAACTTGTTAATAATATCGGTGCTAATATTCGCTATAGCCTCTGAATTCATTTTGACTCGTATAACAATATAATAAACTATTACAAACGTGAGAAATATCAATGGAATATTAACAGTAAAAGTATAACTGAAGCATGCAAAATTTAAAATAAAAACTTACAACTAATTTTTTTTATATTCACTCCGCAGAAATTTGAAAAAGCACTCGGGGTTGTAGTTTGCCTCCAAGTTGCTGCAGCCCGATGAATTCGATGTGGAACTTTCCACCGCCAAATTTGTCTAGGTGTGGTTTATATACCTGAGTGACCCGTTTCGGTAGGAAGGTTACGTGGTCCTCTAATTCAAGTAAGATGGTTTCACCGTATCTTAGGTTGACCAGTTTGGCTGCTACAATTAGATACTTCTGGTTAAGCTGCAAGTCTTGAATTTTTATTGCTGGCTTGTTGTCAATCTCTGCGGAGGAAACTGCATTAAGTTCTTTCAAAAAATCCATTTTCTATAACAAAAATTAAATACTATGAACTTGGTTGCGTCTAAACTCTAATAATTTTTGAAAGACAACATATTGGAAGCAAATTACCAAAAATTTTCGGAAATAGAACATTGAAATTTTTAAGAAAAGCATACAGAAACTACTTGATTCGAATAACAAAACTACAAATTTATAATGAATCCAAACACTGCTAATAATTTTTGAAAGACACACACAAAATATTAGAAGCAAATTAACAAAAGTTGGAACTAGAACATTGAATTGATAAGCAGCCAGAAATTATTCAATTCGAACAACATACCCTATTAATTTCAAATATTTTGAAGGGCAGTCACAAAATACTAAAAGCAAATTAACATAAATGAAATTAAGTAAATACTCACATAATGTTTTTTGAACAACACACACTATCACTAGATACACTTTGCAAGTTGAATTAACAGTTAATTTCACAAAGCACAAACACAATCACTGTAGTTGATATGTGATCTCTTTTAGAGTCGAATTAACAATGAAATAAAAATTCGCAATTATTTTATTTATCAGCATCGAACTACGTCATTTGCGTATAACGAAATTTCCGTTAGTTCTAGAAAAACAACTAATTAATGCTTATCATATGGGAACTTCCTGCAAAAGTTTAATGCTGCAAACAACATGATAACCTTATCAAACCACAGCTTCCTGTAAATTTATTTAGCTCGGTTTCAATTAGCGTAAACAAGATATCACAGTTTCCTTTCACTGCGGTTATCATTTCCGGTTTGTGGTTTTGATATCTAAAATACCAGATATAATGTGAATTTATTATCAGGAATTTTTAAATAATTACGGATTCATGATTTATATTATTTTATTAACATTACTTTTAAATAAATACAGATTTGAGAATTTATTATCAGGAATTTTTAAATACATTTATGATTTTATTGGCATGAATTTTTAAATAAATACAGATTTTTATTCATCTCTCAAGACGTAAAAAATTCCTGGTTCCACCAGGAGTAAACTAATCGTATCTGGGAACCCTCCTATTGCTGGGCGCTGAGTTCTAGCTCCTCCACGGGCGAACTGAGTCTCTATGAAATCAGTACGACCGCCCATACCTGCACGTTTCATTTGGGGTGGTCCTATATCTATTTCAACCCCATTTGGTAATCGATGGCTAAACAAGCAAGTGTCTCCAAACGGACATTTGGGTTTGCTTTTTCGGAAATACCTACATCGTATTTTCTTCATTTTTTCGTTTTTCTCAGCTATATAACGATCTTTTTCCGCTTTCTGGTAATAAACCTCAGATTGATAGACATAAGGAGACACAATACGGCATTCTGGACAGCCTCTGCGAATATTCAATTCAAAGTCTTTATTTTGATGCCATCTTTTTACGCATGGGAAGCAGAAACAATGGTTACAATTTGGCAATAGCCCAAAATTATTAGTGATCTCTTCCAAACATATTCCACACCTTTTATTCATAGTGAATTGAATAAGACTGCACCTATAGCCACAAAAATCTAATATTTGTAGTGTTTGCTGTCGTCACACACTCACAACAATAAGTTAAAAGAATTTATTTTCTTTTATTCAGTCTTGAGTTGAAGCTGTAACAATCCAGTCATGAATTTGGAAAGTTTACTTGATGACCAAGTAAGATTTAATATGAGTGCAGTGCCAACGAGAACTATACAACCGAAAGATTTAACTGGAAAGCTAAATCCCAAAAATGGATGTTACGTGGTACCAGACGTTTTAACAACTGTGATTACCTACAACGGACGCACTTGTATATATGCGGCAGTACCAGAAATTTTAACAATTAATATTACCGATACCGAGACCACTCTCAAAATTGGTGAAACAATTATACATTTAACGGTGGAGAGTTACACGGTGCTTAAAAAATACTTGGAATTTGCATATGGTTTCCATAACGATCCTTCACATGGAAAGGATGAACCTGACACTGTATGGGATGATTGCCAGCTTTGTTCTGATGGTATTTCTTTGGATTTGACTATGTGGTTGGATGATGGCGGCCTTACTATATATTGTACAAAGACAAAACAAAATATAGCTTTAATTATTAAGGATGCTCTGAAAATTCATAATATACTATATGCTAATAAACATATTTAAACAGTTGTCTAGTTTTAATATATCCATTATTTTCACCTTAATTAAATTTCAGACGCTTTTTTCCAAGTCTCAAAATTATTACGCTCGGCCTTGAATCATCCGACAAAATCAGAGTCTCGAAGGAGTTGCCGTTCTTGCGCAGGTAGGCGGTCGCTTACGAAAACTATAGACTCGAAGGAGTGGACGTTCTCGCGCATGCAGGCTTAAGCAAAAGATTTAAAATTTTTTTACAGACAACAAAATACCAAGATTTTAATTTTTTTTACAGACAACAAAATACCATATCCCCCCATCCAGCCCCCAAATATCTAACCGAACAACGCCCAAAAACCCGCGCCCGCGCAACGGGCATGTACTATACCTTTTCAAATAAACATTTCTCGATTAATCGCATTAGCGCAGCTCGGTGGACACCTGACTTTGTAATCAGGCAAGCCGCGTTCGATACCCGGCCAAGTATTTAGCTTTTTTCTCTCTAACCACCACAACCAACAACAGATGGCGTGCACCCTGCAACCCACGCAACCCACAATACAATTGCTTTCATTTATTAACAACAGATGGCGCGCACCTCTGCGACACACCCAAATGTCTTTCGCGCACCCCTACGACCACCCCCAATGTCTTCTTCTTCCCAATGTCTTCTTCTTCTTATCCAAACAACAACTACCAACAGCTCGGCAGCAGCTCCCGGCGAGAACTCGATGACTGGTTACCTTTATGCCCACTTCCGGTCCAGAACTCTCTTTGTTTAACTACTCTCAATCAATGAACATTACGTCGCTATTTTTTGTGTAACGTGTTGTCCAGACGAAGCTCTAAAACAGTTCCTGCCGCTGAGGGGCTAGCCTCTAAAGAAAGAAGAACCAAGAAAACACCACCTGCAGAGTGACGTAAAAGGTCAGTGATTAACTTTTATTTGGTGATTTAATTTACGCAACGATAAAATGTTTTATTGATTATTCCACTAAAGGTCCTTCGTCAATTACATACTTGCATTGAACCAGCATTGAATTAACACCGCAACATCTAGTTCATACATTTTTTTGGATATTATATGTAATGTGTCATCGAAGACATTCCATAATTTGGTCCAACTTCGAGCCGGATGCAATTTGAGTTAATTCCGTGCAAAGTTTATCGATCAAACCATTGATTTTTCGTTGCAATTATTGTTGAAAACCGCATTGAATTTTCGCATTCATTATTTGTTATAAGAGAAAGCAAGTTCGGGATATTCATTCATTCCGTTGGAAATAAATTTCGCATATTTTTTGCAGCGTTAAAAAACTCGTTTCGTTTGTTTGGTTATTTTGCTAAATCGTTTTGAGTTTATTTGACATTTGATCAGATATTTTCTACTTCAACAGTAAAATTGTAGATTTTGGAATAGTATTTTGTATCGGTCTATCGTGTTAGATTTATTCAGTGGAGTTACAGTGATTTTAATTTATTGTTAAGATGTCAAAAACCGCTGAAAATTTAGGTAAATTTAAAAATCATCGACAATCGGAGTTTAAAAGATTAGAAGATATTTATTTTGCTGCCGAGAAATCATTAAGAGGTAAAGACGTTGAATTGTTTTTTTGCATGATTGATATGGTTGATTCAATTCATTCAGAATTTTTTAAACATCACAATTCGATTGTTGGTTTGATTTCAGATGCAAACGATGATTTTGACTTTGAGGATGACATTCTGAATAAATTTGAAAAATTGTTTTATTCAGTTAGGTCTATTTTTGCTAAACTGAAATCTGTTCAGAATTTTACGCCACAAAATATAGCTTGGGAACAGGAAAGTGTTGCTTTGCCGCGAATTGATTTGCCTTCATTTAGTGGAGACATATTGGAATTTGGGTCTTTTGTTGATTTGTTTGATACATTAATTCACAATAATGAAAAACTCAGTGCTATGCAGAAGTTCAAATATTTGCAGTTAACTTTAAAAGGGCCTGCTTTTGAGGTTATTAAGAATTTTAAACTAACACAAAACAATTACGTGAGTGCTTCTGAAACACTTTTGAAAAAAATTTAGCGAACTCGTTTAATCGCGGAGTCTCATTGGTCAGCTTTAGAACAATTCCCCCAACTAACTTCAGATAGCACTTCAGAGGTTCAGAAGTTATTGGATGACCTCAGTGATAATCTGTAAGCACTGAAGAATTTGGGTTTACCAGTAAATCAGTGGGATTTTTGTATTTTCCAGATGATGTTGAAACGAGTTCCAAAGAATTTAGCCGCTAAGTTAGAACTTTACCATGGTACTGTGACCGCTCAAGATGACTTTCCGATCCGCTCGGAAGTTGTTGATTTTTTGTCGAAGCATTGCGATGCCTTTGAACATGTTGAATTATCCCGCAAGGCAAAGCGAAGTGTTGACAAAAGGTTACTATTGAATTCAAAGCAACATTCTTCCCGTTTCACTACATCTTTGTTTGTCACTAAGAATAGAAATTGTTTAGTTTGTAAATCCGATCATGCGATTTACAAATGTTCTGAATTCTTGAACAAATCAGTATCCGCGCGGTTTACGTTTGTTAAAGATTTTAGAGTTTGTTTTAATTGCTTAGGCGATTCTTATCAGTCGAATCGCTGTAAATCTTGCCGCAACTGCAAACAACGCCATCGCACATTGCTTCATTTTGTAAATCGTGGTGTTTCAGGCATTCGGTCTGAATCTAGTGCTCCCCCCGCAAACCTGGCTTCCACATCTGGTGGATACAGTACCATTAATGCTGTTGAAAGTCCCGAAACTTCTCTACCGCAGACTTCTTGCCATAGCTCACTTTTGTCATACAATTCAAATGTGTTGTTGTCTACCGCTTTAGTTCAGGTATTAGATAAGCACGGTTCTTATCAACCTTTGCGATGTCTGCTAGATTCGGGTAGCATGACATCATTCATTGCGAGCAAGGCTGTGAAACGCCTTGGCTTCCAAACTATGCCCGCTTCGATTCAACTCAACGGGCTAGGTTCTATGCAGAGTACCTCTGCTGAAGGCTCTCTTACCCTTTCTCTTCGCTCTATAGTAAAGCGCGAGTACAATTTTGTTGTTGATACTATTGTTTTATCCCGCATTTGCAATGATATGCTTGTTGCGCCCATTAATATGGCTCATATGGCATATCTAACCAATTTGAAACTTGCTGATCCTGGTTTCAATAGCCCAGGCGCTATTGACCTTTTGTTAGGTGCCGATATATTCTCTCAAATTTTGTTGTATGGACGCCTTCTGGGAAATGAAGGTGTTCCTGATGCTGTTAACACTGTGTTTGGTTACATCCTTATGGGTAGAGTGTCTTCGAGTTCTGTTAACTCTCACTCTCAGTCAGTCATAAACCCAACTTCGCTTTTTTGTAAAATTGAAGATGTAGTATCATTAGATGATTCACTCCAAAGGTTCTGGACAATTGAAGATGTTCCAACCGCACTGGTTCAGTCCCCTGATGATCTTATCTGCGAAAAAATATTTTCCGAGGGAAGCAGAAGATTGGATTCAGGTAGATTCGTTGTGCCCCTTCCTTTTCGAAATACACTTCCTGCTTTTGATGGAATGTATAATCTCGCCGTACAACATTTCTACTCTTTAGAAAGACGTCTTCTACAGCAACCAGATCTCTACAAACAATATTGTGATTTTCTCAAAGAGTATTTAGAGCTTGATCATATGGAGTTGGTTCCCTATCCATCATCTACTTCTTCTGATTGTTACTACATAACGCATCATTGTGTTTTGAAACCTGATAGTAGCACAACCAAACTTCGTGTAGTGCTTAATGGATCCGCTAAGATACCTCATCGGTTATCTTTGAATGATTGGTTGTTTATCGGTCCCCAGTTGCAGCAAGACATTATCGCTATTTTGTTGACCTTACAGAATTTAGTTGTGCCTCGCCTGCTTGCTATAGAAAACTTTTCTAGTTGTGAACTTCACGCATTTGATGATGCTTCTGAGAAAGGTTATACCGCTGTTGTTTATTTTGTGTTCGAAACCCCATCTGGATTTCGTCAAAGTTTTTTTGTGTTGTCTAAATCGAAAGTTGCCCCTTTGAAAACTTTGTCACTTCCCAGATTGGAACTGTGTGCTTCAGTCCTTACCGCTAAGTTGTCTCATTATGTTTATGAGCAATTCAATAGTCGTTTGTTGTTCAAGGTGATTCGTGCTGGTCAGATTCCACGGTAGTCCTTTCATGGCTTAGTTCTTCCCCGCACCGTTGGAAGACATTTGTCAGTAATCGAGTTGCTTACATTCAGGAAAAATTCAGGAAAAATTTCCTTCTTCGTATTGGTTTTACATTCAATCTTGCGATAACTCCGCCCACAATCGTTGATTACCGCTTGTTTGCCACATGCTTGCTCAGACTCAATCATGTCACCGCTAGTTATGACTGAAGCCCGTATAGTGGCGCTTCAAGTCACCGCTTCACCAAATTTATTTGATACTTTGTTAGAAGAACATTCTTCTATTAATCGCATTACCCGCATTATAGCTCATATTTGTCGCTTTGTTGATAACGCTCGCAATCCAGAGCGTAGGGGCTCTGGATCATTTTTGGCTGCTGAGTTATATCAGGCTCAGCTTCGCATTGTTCGATATGTTCAAGATCAATATTTTTCTAAAGAGATTTCCCTTCTTCAAGAACGAAAACTTTTGCCCAAATCGCATCGTAAACTTTCGCCGTTTCTTGATGAACAGGGAACTCTTAGAGTTGATAGCAGATTGGCTAATGCTCCGTTGCCGTTTGATACTAAATTTCCCACACTGCTACCAAGTAAAAGTCGTTTGACTAATCTAATTGTCGAAGATTGTCATGTCAGCAATCTTCATGCTGGAATCCAAACTGTTCAATTTCTTTTGCAGCAACGATTTTGGATTCTATCCGCAAAGAAAGTAATTCGTAGTGTCATTTCTAAATGTGTTTCTTGTTAGAAGGTTAATCCTTCTGCTTACCAACCCTTCATGGGAAATTTGCCCATTTCCTGCCTTTCACAATTGAAACTATTTTCTCATGTTGGAGTAGATTTTGCTGGTCCCTTCACCATAACTATGGCTAAAACTAGAGGGTCAAAAACTGTGCTTGTTTAAGTGCTTTGCAACGAAAGCTGTTCATCTAGAACTCGTATCAGATTTGTCTGCTGATGCGTTCTTGGCAGCTTTGCGACGATTCATTGCATGTCGTGGTCGATGTAGCCATATCTATGGTGATTGTGGTACTAATTTTGTGTGTGCTCACAAGCAGATCTTGAAAACTTTTAGAGCTACTGCTGCACGAGAAACCATTTCTTGGCATTTCAATCCCCCTTCGGCTCCTCACTTTGGAGGACTATGAGAGAGCGGAATTAATTCCGTTAAAGCTCACTTAAGACGTGTCGTTGGAGATGAAATCCTAACCTACGAAGAACTTTCTATTGTATTTGCGCAGGCCGAAGCAGTTTTAAACTCGCGACCTATAAGCCCTTTTAGCAACGATCCATCAGATCTTACCGCCTTGAGTCCTGGAATGGTTCTTACAATGGAACCTTTAACAGCACCTCCTGAATCTGATTTCTTATCTGTCCCATCTAATCGTCTCAACAGATAGCAGTTACTGAGTCGTTTGCATCAGGCATTCTGGAAACGTTGGTCGCAAGAATATTTACATACTCTTCTTCAGCGGAGCAAATGGACTGATCCCTCGGAGGTTGTTAAGTCAGGTACTTTTGTTATTTTGAAGAAAGACACTTCCTCTCCTTTGAATTGGCCATTAGGGCGCATTATTGACGTACATGGAGGTGATGCTGTTGTACGCGTTGCTACAGTTAGAACTGCAAGTTTTACTTTGAAGCGACCTCTTGTAAAGCTCTGTCCACTGCCAGTGGACCCTTAGTTTTGAAATTAGTAATTCAAGGCTGGCGGAATGTTGCGTTCCCGCAATTTGTTTAGTGTATTGTTTAAATTTGATTGAATTACTTCATTGATTTTTAAACTTCCGCACTTTTTCCAAAACCTTCCATCGCGCTAATGCTAATTTTAAGTGTTTTTTGCGTATAAAATAAGGACAGTATTCGTGATTCGTGTATTGACTTCCAAGTTATTCGGATGCTTTTTTGATTCCGTCTTAAGACGGCCACTTTTTGTTGTTATTGTGTTACGATTTCGCGAGTTATAGTTCCGGTCGTAACAACCGCTAAACCGCTTTTATTTGTTTCTTTGCGCATCTCAATCGATTTTCTTCATTTTTGTTTTGTTAAGTAGCTACTAACAACCTTCAGTGCAGAATGCTAATATTAATTTATTATATTGCTTCATTCATTAAATAAAATATAATACAAATTCATTATTTATGTTCATACTGTCAAAGCCAATTGTAAACCGTTTTCATTTGTTTCTTTTGTGTTATCATTTGTTTGTTAAACCCGCTTTTTTTGTTTGCTCAATTAATGAACATTACGTCGCTATTTTTTGTTTAACTTGTTGTCCAGACGAAGCTGTAAAACAGTTCCTGCCGCTGCGGGGCTAGCGTCTGAAGAAAGAAGAACCAAGAAAACACCACCTGCAGAGCTTCGACGTAAAAGGTGATTTTATTTACGCGATGATACAATATTTTATTGATTGTTCCGCTAAAGGTCCTTCTTCAATTAAATACTTGCATGGAACAAGCATTGAACCAAAACCGCAACATCTAATTCATTTTCAGATGCGCTCGCGCTGTTATATAGTCGCGGCTCAGCGCCTATTGGTTGGCACCGTGAACGGCTGCGTGTGATTGGCCCTTGGCGCTCAGTGGGCACGCCTCCCGCCTGCTGATTGGTTATTTCCTTGTCTGTTTGTCTCGGTTTTGACTTTAGGGCTCTTTGTATATTTCGGTCTGTAAATCCGTTCTGTCTCAGAGCTCATTTTAAACTGTCCATTTCCTGTTTGATGTTATCCTGGTCAGCTAGTCTTTGTTATCTGGTTACTAAAGTCTTGACGACGGCTTGTAGTTGGGCTGGGTGGTGATGAGAATTAGCATGTATCTGTTGGTGTGAGTTGCTTTCCTATATACTGTATGGCCAAGGGTTCCATCTTCCTTCCGATTTATGAGAAATCAAGGAATAGCAGTTGATTGTTGGCTTCAACCTCCATGATGAATTTTATTTTGTGATGGATGCCATTAAGGTGGTCTAAAAAAGTATTGAGGTGTTCCCTCCCATGAAGCCAAATCACAAATGTATCATCCACATATCGCAACCATAAACTGGGTTTAAGAGTTATTGTTCTTAGTGCCAACTCCTCAAAGTTCTCCATAAAAAGGTTCGCTATAACTGGTGAGAGTGGCGATCCCATTGGAGCTACTTCCACTTGTTCGTATCGTTGGTTCTCGTAAACAAAATAGGTGTTCATCAGACAGTGCCTTGTTAAGTCAACAAGGTGTTGAGGTGATTTTTATTTTTCTATTATGATATCCAAGGCTTCGTCGATAGGGTTGTTGGTGAAAAGGGACACTACATCAAAACTTACAAGAAGACACTCTGGTTGTAAGACCGGTTTTCTAAGTATTTCGATGAAATGTGTCGAATTTTTCACATATGAGTCTGCCCCCTCTGCAAACGGTTGAAGTTATTGGGCTAGGTGTTGTGTTGGGGACCCAATTGAGCTTACTATTGGCCTCAAAGGTGCACCTTCTTTATGTACTTTTGACAACCCATAGAATTTCGTACATCTCGATGACTTTTCACGCGGAATGAGTTGAAGTTGGAGATTTTTGTCGTTCCTACTTGCTTGGAATTTGGCCTTGGTTGTTTTTGAAGCGAAAGCAGAAGGCTACGAGAATTATGCGAACCGACCTGAAGAGGGCAGATGTGACTGTCGAAACGTCGTCATTTAACGATCGATCCCGGCAGGGATCAGTTATCAACTACGCGGATGAATTCCCGGAAACCACCTAAAACATATATATATATATATATATATATATATATATATATATGAACTAAGCTAGGTTCCGGGTGAGAACCGCGTCTGAATTTATTGAATACTCGACATTTCGACTCCTGCTTTGGAGCCATTATCAAGAGACAAAAGTGAAAAAGAGTTTCAGAGTCTAGATCGAACTCGGGGCCTCAATCTGCTTACTCCCCAAGAGTCACTAGGTAACTGAACTGAATTTGAGTCTGCTCTGCTTCTTTTATTTATAGGTAGCGCTGGGTTAGAAGAAGATGTCACGTGATGAGGCTGTGTTGTGATTGGTTGGGTATTGGTGGGCGTGTCTGCTTTGTTTAATCTGGCAATTACGGAGATCCAAGCTGTGGGAAGGCGAGTACTGTCATCGCGTCTATTTAGACAGAGAGGTCTTTTTTCTATTTCGATGGCTTCGCGAATAGTGGATGCCCTAAGAGAATTGAGAGATATGATAGTCCTACTGTCCTCGAAGTTGATAGAGTGCCCTGTTTGGATATGGTGATGCGCGAGAGCTGAAGTCGGATCTTTTTTACGAACTGACAGAGAGTGTTCATATACTCGATGATTAACGCGCCTGTTGGTACGACCGATGTAGCTTTGTGGGCAATCGCGACATGAGATTTCGTAAACTCCTCGATCCTCGTTAGGTACTTTGTCTTTGGGGTTACCGGTTAAGTTGCCTATAGTTTGAGTGGTGTTGAAGATAGTCTTTATTTGATGTCTTTGTAAAATCCGTGCTATTTTGTCAGTGACTCCTCGAATGTATGGAAGTACGACTTTTTGATGTTGTTGTTCTGTTTCTGACGGGGTTGGTGTGATTGGGGGTTGTTGAGATTGATGAATTATACGCGCAATGTGGTCCGGATGATAACCGTTTTGTCGAAGGATTTGTTGAAGATTATTAAGTTCGTTTTGTCTATTGTCAATATCTGTTAAACGAATAGATCTGAGAGTCAAAGATTTCATTACAGAACTCAATTGGGCAGGGTGGTGGTGTGATTGGGCATTTAAGTATCGATTGGTATGGGTTGGTTTTCTATAGACGGTATGTGAGAATCTGTCATTGTTGGTTTTTGTTATGAGGACATCAAGAAACGGGAGAGAAGAATCGGACTCGATTTCCATTGTAAATTGTATATTAGAATGTATACCATTGAGGTGTTGTAGGAAGAAGTCTAATGAATCTCTGCCATGAGGCCAAATGACAAAAGTATCATCTACATATCTAAGCCAACAGGAAGGTTTTAAATTGTCATTTGGCCAAACGTATCCAGGGCAGAACACCAAGCACTCACTAACCTCAGGAAAAACAAAGACATCACAATCCTACCAGCGGACAAGGGAAACGCCACGGTAGTCATGAACACAAATGACTACAACTCAAAAATAAAAGAAATTCTACTGGACCAAACCTATAAACCAATAAAGAGAGACCCGACAACCTACTTGGAAAAAACAACCAAATCCAAGATTCAGGCTCTCATACCAGATGAGGACATACGCAAAAGACTCATCCCGAGAGAAAAATCCAGTAGATGCCCCAAGCTGTACGGTCTGCCAAAAATTCACAAGGAAGGAGTCCCGATGCGCCCGATAGTCAGTGCTTTCAACTCACCTCTTCAACAACTCGAGAAGTACCTCGCAGCAGCCATGCAACCTTTAGTCGAAAATGCCGCATCCTACATAAAAAATTCCGAACATCTTCTCATAACAATAGGGGACCTAAACTTACAAGAAGAAGACCGCCTCGCAAGTCTCGAAGTGTTTGTAGAATGGCTAAAAGCGATTGCATATACAGGGTTGTTGGAATATGAAATCGAGTGGAATTGTAGCGTGATTTAAAAAAATGTCAGAAAAAAATGTTTGAATGAGTTTTTCATAGGAAGTTGCATATATAGGATGGTTGAAATATAGGGGGGAGTAGAATTGTAGTAACGCCATGTAAATAAAAAATGTAAGAAAAAAATATTATGTTACGGAGTTTAAATTAGTTTACATAGCAAATGTCCGATTATTTGGATATATGTACGTTTATGATAAAACCTTGAAATTACGAGTGAAGCTCGATCACCCAGGTATTATAAACTAATAAAAACAAACTCGTCCTGGTGCCAACAGAAAAAAAGTAATTCTTAAACAGCCAAGTTGTTAATTTTTTAAACTCGCTATTAAGAACTTTGATTGAGAGATTTTACCACCCGTTTATACACTAACGATTAATAGGCCATCCAAGTTCAATTTTGATCTACTAACGAAATAATAAGCTGACAAAATAAATAATTCTTATTAAAAATAATTAATTTGACCAAGGATAAACAGCCCATTTAACTTTTGAGAATTTGGCATCACAACAAAATAGAATTTCTTTAATCGGTCACATTATACTCTGATTAATCGTTCACAACAAAACGTGAACGTTCAAAAACAGCACAAATAGAAGTAGAATAGCTCTCTTAATTGATAGCGGCATTATAGTTATTTTCTCTAGTTTTATTAAATAATTGTTCAATTAATTTTTGTCCTTCACAAGAAAGGAATTTCATTTTTTTTATGTAATCAAGTGATTCTCTATGTTTATCTGTTACTCTTAGGTTAGTTGTCAAGGATTTGTTGTCGCAAATGGTGCATCTTACTTTGGATTACTGTACTGTTTTCTTTCTCTGTAGTTAAACAGTTCCCTTTCAAAATCAAATTATTTAAAATTCAAAAATTTTTATGTCAGGAAATATTAATATTGAAACAATATATAGGGTCATAGATTTTTTTTATGATATCATGTATATAGGACTTTTCATAACATATGTGGATTTTCAAAATTATTGTACCTTTGGATTGTAGATTCTACTAAGCACTCAATTATGGTATAATTATTGTACATCTGTATCTTTAAGTCACATCAGATATATTCAAGACTATTTAAATTATTACTAATCATTATTAGCAACACCACGGGTGCAAGATGAGCTACGGTTCAGTGTCAAAGTCTCTGATAATACAAAAACTCTCATACAACATAAACTCATCCTACTTGTTTTTGATTAACTTAACACATCACACCGACACATGCTTTGAAACGTTTAATGAAACGGTGAATTGCAAGTCACCGTCACCAGTATACCGGTGACCTGAAAACACTGGTAAGTTCATCTATCCTGTATAATACCCACATGTTGCTATCGGTAGCCGTGTGTCCGCGGAATCATATCCATCCGGACTGACACATTTCTAGGTAATAACTTTATATTTTACAAAATTATGTTATTTATTAATGTAGACAGTCTTCAGAATACTCCAATAAAGTATTATTACAATAAAATCAGATAACAAATCAATAATGTCAACTATATGATGTACGTTACTGGTCCAGGCCACAATTCAGTAGGGCTCACTGCACTATAGACAGCTCCAGCCATCGGTGTCCGAATTGCCGTCGGATTAATATTAGGGATCCACTGTCCATCCGAAACTAGACATCTCTAATAGGAGAGATAAATTCTAAATACCGGATTTTTTTTAAATAGGTTAAAATTTTAGCCAGTGTAAATTTTCTTTGGAATACTTTCAGCTACTGCTGAGTATACCAAGAGATAGGTCATAAATATCCAACTAAAGAAGAATTCTTCAACTGTTAATACTTTTATCAGAAATTTCTAATTATAAGTATTAAGTTGGTTCTAAACAGTCCCCGTTTTCCAATTATGACGCACAGAGAGACCTTACCTTAGGAGTTCTACGGTGCGCACCGTTCTAAGTTAGAACATAAAAATTGAAGGTGCGTACTCTGTGCCTGTACAGCAAAACACACTGTGCTTGTGTAAATGGCGATAAATGGAACGTGCTTTAGTTCTTCAAATACATTACAAATGCCATTAATGAAAAAAGTTATCACAAAATAGGGAAACAAAGCAGATTTAAATAAACTACTGTGCTTTTAAATTTATTTGCAGCTTCATTATAAATAACTTTTTTTGCAAAATTACTGAAATGGACAATGTGGTATATTTTTCTCTCAGCTTATTTGAAATTAACTTTTACATTTTTGAAGGATGGTATATCATTGGTTAAAAAAATCATTTGCTAATTGGTAATTCGGCTTAACATATACGCAATATATTACCGTTTTCTGAACCTTCTGTTAGAGCAGGCAATTTGTAGTGGTAACAAGATGCTTGGCGTTGTTAGTTTTATCTTTCTCTAACTTAATCGAATATTACTTTGTAAGACAGAGAGAACGAACGACGGTGTTGTCACTTTACTGTATATCACCTCACTCTATGGCAATATATTAGTCTATGACTGCTTGCACATCCGTTGAACACAATTTTTTCTTGTGCGTCTGTGTGCGCACACGGTGTCATGCTAGAGTACTACTGGAACAGTGAAGACTCGCGCACTGTGTCACACAGTGCGCATGTGTGTGTAATTGGAGAGCCACCACCACAGATCATACAAAGAGAAGCCACCACGTGGCCACCACAGTGTGCTATGCTGTGCAGGCACAGAGTACGCACTGTGCGTCGTAATTGGAAAACGGCCAGTAGTTCTTGGTGATATATAATGTTACCAAACCGTTTTTAAACCTAAATTATTTTACTATTCTGCAAAACGTAAAGTAGCAGTTGAGTTAAATTATTTTATTAAAAAATTGTGTTTACATACCTATAAAATTTCAATATTGGAAACATGGTAATTAAACACAGTTCATCTGAGTGATAACAATATTAAAAACAAAAACTGCATTTCCATTTCAATTGTTTTGTATTAATTACCCATATTTGTTTCAGAATTTACTCACGCCACTGAAGATTGCACAAGTGTAGATCAAGAATTTTAATATTTCTCTGCATTTTAAATGCATTGAATGCGTAAAAATTGTTAAATTTTGTTTATTGTGTTTGTTGTATTTATAATAAGCAATAAAGCACTGTATTTTATTAAAAATATATTTTATTCTCCTATTCTTAAATACATATTGATTAGGCATAGTTTTAAAAAAATAAAAAAATATTAATGTATCTCATGAACATTTAATCCAGGCCTTCCTTTTTCTCTTTGATAGCTTCCTGTAAATTAAAGCAATTTTTAAAATAACATAGAAAAAATATTACGTGGTGATTAGATTTAAAATGGCACACAATAATTGTGTTTAAAAGTAAATTAGTAGGTATACTCGTAGCAACTAAGGTAGACATTTTCAAACGCGAAGTTGTGACTACCGTAATTATAAACCAAACGATAGGTACAAGATATTTCAACCGACCACGGCTCAACAGCCTGGAAACCAAAATCTCTCAGGTGACTCCTGTCGTGAAGGCCATAATTCTATATTAAAAGATATTTATGAAAATATACAAGAAATGACCCATTATCTCCTCCCCTATCGCCACAAAAAATCTGAACTAAATCATAATATTAATTTTGGGGGACAAATTAGAAATTTAAATAAAAATTAATTTAAAAAAATTTCAAGCGCATTATGTAATATTTCAAATGAATTGGAATAAATAGTTAAGTTTACAGATATTTTAAAATTAAACATAGTGAAAAATTAAAAACTCCAGATATATTTCAATACATTCTGTGGGTTCAATTTCACAAATATTCACTCACTTTAATTTATTAACAAAACACAATGACTAATACTATCAGCTGGTGTACTATGTTGCTTCCAAACCAAACTGCCACCCACCTAGGACCCGTGTCTTATATAGGATTAATTCGTTCGAAGATTTTTGCAGTCGTCTCTGGTCTGCCAGTCTAGATGGTATTCGATTTTGGAACCACGTCAATTTTTTACAAGAATCGAATTCTCGGGACCACCGTTGTTCATGCTTTTTACGTTCAGCCGTTTTTATTTAGTATTCGCAATTTGAAGACGCGAGATATAAAGACCGACATCTAGGATTTTCGGGGAATGACACCTCGAAGAGAGTAGTATTCGCAATGTTTATATCAGAATTATTAACTTAGGTTGGTTTCTGAAATTTTTGGCGGCGTAAAAATGAATTTTATAACAAATTATCTCCGTGGTAGGGAGCGAATCCATTCAAATGAACCACCTTCATCTTATCTCTTGGATTCCGGAGACTCCGATAGACAACGTCATTGATCCTCTTGATCACCTCATATGGACCAACCCAGGCTGGTGTGAGCTTTGGAGATTTGCCTTTGTTCTTCTGAGGGTTGTATAGCCAGACCTTGCCTCTCTCTTGGACCCCAAAGAATTTGCCTTGAGATCATAGCGTACCTTCATCAAATAGCTGGTGGCCAACATCCGCGTTCGGGCTAGGTCGTGTATTGCCAGCATGTTATGTCGGAGTTGGTCGGCATAATCGTTAACTTCTTGGGGGCGGTTCTTCTGGTGAGCCAAAGGCCAAATCACAAGGTAATCTCAGCTCATTTCCATTTCCAGAGCCTGAGAGGGGACCAAATACATTCTGGTCACAATGGATTACTTTAGCAAATGGCCTGAGGCATATGCTACACCCAATAAAGAGGTAACCACGCTGGTGACGGAGCTGGTACAACAGCCATTAAGCAGATTTGGTGTCCCGTTAGAGTTACATCCAGACCAAGGACGTAACTTTGCATCCATAGTCAGACAAAATGGTGGAAAAATTCAACAGGACCTTGGAACAACACCTATCCAAGGTCGTCAGCAATAACCAGCGTGATTGGGGTGAGCATATTCCCCTGTTCCCCGAGTATCTAGCTGCCACGTCCCCACTCTTTTTGGTCCTGAGTACATTGTTTCGTTGTTCAAATTTCGTTCATCTGTACGCGTACCTGTCGGATGGATAAACCCTCTTGCTATTCTGTCTTCAGACAATGTCCACATTCTGTTCTACAGGGTCATCTTGTCAAGGAATCGGCATTATTATGCAAATGGGCGGCACGGTGTTCAAACCTTGAAATAGTATTGCTGTAATTTCTCCATCCACTTGACCAGTTGTCCTTCCGATGTCTTCATGTCCAACAACCATTTGAGGGCGACTTGATCGATTCTGATTAGGAAATGACGACATAGAGATATTTGTGGAAATGATCGACATCCCTGATTATTGCAAGAAATTCTTTTCTGGTGACGCAATAATTTCTTTCCGGTTTCGAGAATCCACGGCTGTAGTACTCGATCACTTCACCATCTTACACCTGGGATAGGACGGCCCCCCAAACCTGTGTTGCTGGCGTCGGTGTCTAAGATAAACTTGCCAGACTGAATAGAAATTGCTAGGATTGGGCTCAATTTTAAGTGCTACCATTGCCGCTGTAGGGATGCGGCAATGGTAGCAAATCTCGCAACAAATCGTCTATAGTACGAATAGAGCCCCAAAAAGCCTAGTGGTTCATGCTTGTCTGTCGGGACGGGCCAAACACGAATGACTTATATATTGTCTTCCTAACTCAGAAACGATGTGGCCCAAAAACTTTACTTATTTTTAGAACATAGAACACTTCTTCAGCTTGAGTCTCAGGTTGGCATTCTTAATTCTGTAAAATACTTCACCGGTGATCTTCAGATTATCGTCGCGGGTATATTAACACATTAAAGGCGGGCCGGGTAAAAATACCCGTTTAAAATGACTTACACTAAATGCGGGCAAGGTATTATTACCCGTTTTCTTACCGATGTGTGGTGACGTCTAATCCTTTAAATTTAGTTTTTGGTAAGGTACTGCTCATTGTTTTTTATCTACTAAACAATTTTTTGGAATATACCTTGTATCTATCTATATCTTCTATACTATTATAAAATTGTAAGTTTGTCTGCTTGTTTGTTTGTTCGGGCATCACATATGAACTACTAAACTGATTTTGCTGAATCTTTTTTGTGGCAAAGCCTATAGTGTGGCTTACAATCTGGTAGATATTTTACCTCCCTAAATTGACAGAAACCGTAGATATAGCGAAAAACGTCTACCATGTTGGATAACTCAATTACTTTATTGGTTCCACCGCAAGCACCAAATATTAGATACTTGAATCAGCCTAGCTTTTATTCAAAATTCGGAATATGCCAATGTAACAGGTTTCGATTAAAAAAAAATCAACTGTTATATCAATCATAATTTTACAAAGTGTTCTATAATGTAGAAAACTTAGTGCGGAGTAGAATGATATGGATATAAAAAATCTAAAAAAAAGTTATATTAGGTGTATCATAAGCAGCTGCATATATACAATGTGGTTGAAATAAGGGGGAGTGGAATTAGTTATACGGGGTGGTTCAAAAGAGTTATATTGAGTGAGACATAAATAGTTGCATATATCAGGTGGTTCATAAACGGGTGGAGTAGAATTATATTTATATAGGGTGCATATACAATATGGTTGAAATAAGGGTAGAATATTTTTACAGGGAGAATAATTTTTTTAGAAAATTTTTTTTAATGTAAGCAGTTAGGATCTTTGAAATATGTTCCTGAGTTATTATAGTTATGAATTGGGTTGAAAAAATGTAATAAGAAGTTGTTTATACAGGGTGGTTAAAATGCGAGACCGAGTGGAATTGTAGTTTATAGAGTGGTTAAAAAAATATTTTATATTCACAAGTAATTGCATATATAGGATGATTGAAATATGTAGCCGAGTTTATACTCCGCTGTAATTATTTACAGCTATACCGGTGGGTTTAAAAATGTATTTTGTAGAGTAAAATTATGGTTATACAGGATGGTTCAAAAATAAGTTATATTGTTTCACTGATTGGCAGCAGTATATACAGGATGGATTTAATATAGGTGGAAGTAGAAATATAGTTATACAAGGCGGTTCAAAAAAAATTGATTAAAACTGTTATATAGGGTGGCCAAAAAGCAGTTGCAGTTTTGAGTGTTTAAGTAAAAGTTTGATGTTAGGGTGCCACTCTGTGCTTTTACATTTGTGACACACCAAGGGTTCCACAGGCATTTCCATTAGAGTGGATCGAAACGTTTTAAAAAGTTGTTATTTAGGGCATGTTCAGTTGGATCCTACTATACGGAATACCTGAAACATCGGACGAAGCAAGATTATAGTTTTGTAGTGTGATTATCACAATGTTCGAAATAGCCTATAAAGGGTAATTAAAATATAATGTGGAGAGAAACTGTATTTTAGAAGGTGGCTTAAAAATGGTTATATAACGTAGACCATAAGCAGTTGCATAGCTAAAATATAGGGTGGAATAGAGTTAGAAGCAGGTGTTAAAAAAAGTTATATTGGGTGACAAATAAACAGCAGCATATACAGGATGGTTGCACTATCGGGTGAAATAGAGTTACAATTCAAAAAATGTCGAATAAAATTGTTATATAGGGCCCATAAGCATTTGCAGTTTTGACTGAAATGTATTTGGGCTTGGTGGATTTATAGTTAAGTAGGGTGTTTCAAAAAATTTGGAAAAATTGTTATATAGGATAACCCAGATGTTTCATAAGTTATTTCTTTTTGCAAAGACTTGAACATTCCGTACGCGGGTGAAACCGCGGATAATGGCTAGTGTAATTATAAATATTTTCTAATTTTGTAATATTACGTTATAATATATTGTACGTTATCCGACAGCGTGAAAAAGTATCATAGGGGTCGATAAGAAATTTTGTCAGCCTTCTTGAAACATCCGCCATATCGCATTTAGAGTGACATCATTTTATTTTTCGTATTCCTCTCAGCGGACTCTTTCATTTGGTACCCATATCATGGGGGTAGATTAGCAATTTTGTCCGCCTTCTTGAAACATCCGCCATTTTGAATGTAGAGTGACTTCATTTTATTTTTCATATTGATCTCAGTAGACCCTTGCATTTGACACCCATATCATGGGGGTAGATAAGCAATTTTGTCCGCCTTCTTGAAACATCCTCCATATTGAATTTAGAGTGACGTCATTTTATTTTTCGTATTCCTCTCAGCGGACCCTTTCATTTGATACCCATTTCAAGGGGGTAGATGAGCAATTTTGTCCACCTCCTTGAAACATCCGCCATTTTGAATTTAGGGTGACTTCATTTTTTTTTCGTATTCCTCTCAGTAGACCATTTTATTTGACACCCATATAATGGGAATAGATGAGAAATTTTGTCCGCCTTGAAACATCCGCCATATCGAATTTAGAGTGACATCATTTTATTTTTGGTATTCCTCTCAGCGGACCCTTTCATTTGGTACCCATATCATGGGGGTAGATTAGCAAGTTTGTCCGCCTTTTTGAAACATCCGCCATTTTGAATGTAGAGTGACTTCATTTTATTTTTCGTATTCGTCTCAGCAGACCCTTTCATTTGGCACCCATATCATGGGGGTAGATAAGCAATTTTCTCCTTCTTGAAACATCCGCCATTTTGAATTTAGAGTGATTTAATTTTTTTTTTTTTTTTTCGTATTCGTCTCAGTAGACCATTTCATTTGACACCCATATAATGGGAGTAGATGAGCAATTTTGTCCGCCTTCTTGAAACATCCGCCATATTTAATTTAGAGTGACGTCATTTCATTTTTCGTATTCCTCTCAGCGGACCCTTTCATTTGATACCCATATCATGGGGGTAGATAAGAAATTTGTCCGCCTTCTTGAAACATCCGCGATATTGAATTTAGATTGACATTATTTTATTTTCCTATTCCTCTCAGCAGACCCTTTCACTTGATATCCATATCATGGGGGTAGATAAGAAATTTTGCCCACCATCTTGGGTTAGCCGCCATAAATGTAAATAATTCAATATTGTCTTTTTTGATGAAAAATACATTATAAATCTTAAACATTATGTTAAATTCTCGAATACGCAATTTTTGCTTACGTCGCTAAATGCGCCCGCTACGCAGCTAAGTTGAGTCTGTTGTATTATCCGCTCAAGATGTGTTAAGCAAGTCTTTCACGTCAACCAGCTCAGTACATACTCCATTAACCTCTCAAACGTATCGGGAGCATTACATAAGCCAAAGGGTATGACCGTGAACTGAAACAGCTCTTTACTGGTGGAAAACGCTGTCTTTTGTCTGTCGTTTTCATGTAGTCCAACCTGCCACTATCCACTCTTGAGGTCTAGTGTGGAGAACCAACGGAACCCTACTAGTATGGTCAGAGTGTCACTGATTCCGGGGAGTGGATATCTGTCTCTCTTCGTCACATCGTTAAATGTTCCATAACTCATGCAAAATCCGTTGGTTTCATTTAATTTATAAATATGTTTTTTTTTGTTTTAGATATAAGTTTACATTAAATTTAAATGTCCGTGTACAGGTGTTATACCTCCTAAGCATATCAATATGATATATTACTCAATATTGTATATATTGATATACTAATATTTACTTGGTTTGAATAAATCTGAATCTGAACCTCGCAAACAAGTGTACAGTAATCAGAAGCTATAAAACTGTCAAATTTTTAACAATAAACATCTAAATATCTGTGTGGATAACAACAATATCGAGTTCACTCATAATATTAAATACCTAGGAATTCAACAGAATCAACACTTAACTTTAAGTCAACATGTAGGCTACATGTGCAATAAGCTAGGGGGAAAATAGGATTCTTTTCCAGAATATCCATTAAGCTTTCGAAGTGAGCAAGAAGAATAGTGTACAGAATATCCATTATATATCCTTATTTCATATACAGCGCCTTTTAGCTTTTTGGTGTGCAACACAGAAGATATAAACATATTACAAATTCTACAAAAGAGAGCCATGAGAATCCCTTTGGGTTGTGAGCTGTATAAGAAAATCTAAAAGATCTGATAGTTTTTAGGATCATCCAGATGATAGAAGAGGATTGCCCAATTTTTATCTAAAAGTCAAAAAAACTAGGTTTCCTAAATACATAACTCATTTTTAACACTACAGGTCGTCAATTAGGTACTAATAGATTGATGTCACACAAGTACATGGCAAATGCTTCTGTTTGTAAAAAGTGTATAAAAGTATAATAATTTACCAAAACATATTGTAGTATTGCCAAATCTTTTCAAAATGAGGCTCAGAACTGAATTCTTCAAGATATACAGAAATTATGAAGATGTTTTTTTATAAAGTTGTATGTGTACTTATTTGTTCTTTTTATATATTGTATTTATTCCTGTAATGTGGATCAGTAAATATATTATTATAATTATTATAAACAATAATATAATTTTATTCAATGGTGATTCTACAATAAGAATAAGAGGTATTTTTGATGGCTACGTTAAATTTGTGAAACTTTTTCTATAGTTTCTCATAAACAATGGTACTAACAAAATTCTGAAAATTGATTACTGTCAATGAATTTTATTATAAAATTTTTCTTAGTTTTGGCATAATTGCACCTCAACCATCAAAAAATCTCTGATTTGTCCTGTCAGTTAACCTTATTATGAGTAAATATGTCTCTTTAATTATATTAAATTTGGTTAAAATACTTCAATTTTATTTATATATCTAACTGCCTTAAATAAGGTATGCAAAGATTTGTGACAAACTTTCTCTCACATTTTGTGTGTCACCTATTTTGTAATCCTTTAAAAATTATATGAATATCTTTGCAAATTTGGCAAAAATGTTACAGAAATTTTACCTTAATCAACACATCAAACCATGGCACAGGAGATCTCAAAGGAGTAGGTTGCAAGTGTCATAAATACTTCTTCATTGAAAAACTTAACTGGAGTACTTCAGAAAAATTGCTCCAACACCACAATTTTGATCACTGATGATGAAGAAATGTTAGATATAGAAATACAACAGGGTTAAGTGGAGGTTATTAAAACATATTGTTATATACTCCATTAGTACAATTAAAATTTAAAACAAAAATTCTAATATTTACTCTCACTTTCGAGAACTTTTATTTACACCAAATATATACAACAGCTGATTCAAATGTCACAAAAACATACATACATAAGCTCTTCGCTGCACTAACTGCCGCGATTATGGGTCGCTCCTTTTAAAACCTGCATCGAAAACTCTCGTACAATCCATCATCAATTCTACAGCTGCCGAGCCATTTCAAGATCAATTTTTTGTCCTAAAAGCGATCGATGTCATACTGGAATGATACCAGGGCCAGCTTAGGGAAATTCGTTACAATATCATCAAATTACTGGAAGCATGTTTCTTACTCATTGGCTAGCAATGAAGAGCTTCACCAGAACATCTCAGCAAGACATAAGTCACATTATTCACAGACCTCTCATACAACATTCCCAAAAAGTCTTGACTGCCTGAAGACTTACTGGTCCCTTCAACATTTGGGACAATTGATTTTGTACTGCTCAGACTTTTAACAAGAAACTTGTATGTAACTGTGTGTAAAGGTGTTAAAAGAAATTTGAAACTGAGATACAGAAATGAATTTCAAACTTCATGGCAGTGAGAATTCTTACATTATGTGGTATCAGAATATAGAAAGACTGTCAGCCCAAAACTTAAAAATGAATAGAAAGCAGATTTTGTCTGCTTTTAATGAAAGGATTGATGTCTCTCAATGTTTCATTTTTTTTGATAACTCTTATTTTATATGCCCAAAGTGTTATAAGATTACTTTTTGGTGTTTACATAAGAGATTGATTGATTGATATGTTTTGAATTTAAGTACAATGTCAAAATTAAGGACTGTAATTCTAATCCTTATGCATTTAGAACTACTGTACAAAAGAATATTAATAAAAGATAATTACTCATCCTTTTTTCTGTCAAGAGTTTTTTTTACCTGGACCGAACCAACCCCAAAACAGAGTACAACCCCCCGGAAACACTGGCATGGGTATGCACAAGGTATATAATATGATAGATCTGGGGAGAGAGAAAGGGGGCTGCAGCAGATGAGGGGTTTGTTCACCTGCTGCTGTGCCAGGTGTGTATGCAACAGTATTCAGTGATGTGCCACTAGACCATCAAAAATACAATCATAATTTTGTTGTATAGAGAAATTAAAAATAAATGTGGAGGGTTTATAATTGTTAGTTGTATTCAAATAAACAGTTCAGAAGTCAAAAAATAATGTTTTGTGAGTGCAATTCAAAAATTTTGAATGTTTTATTGTGTGAAAATTGCACATTATGGAAAAAAAAGTTGCATTTTTAAGGCTTGTTTTATGACAATTTCAGAGAGAAATTCTCTTTGAATAAGAATTTATCATAAGACTCAAATTTAAACTTTTTTCCCATGCCATAATACCTGCAATGACATATTTACATAGACCCTCAATATTGATGAGAATATATAAACATACCTTAAAACGTTCCTCAAACAACGATAATTCAGAAATTAAATCTGTAATAGCATTCATCAATGCATCTTGTGGGGTATGCTCAGATGTTGTTTGTATTCTTAAAACAAATTTATGTTCTAATGGATGTGGTAGTTTATATCCAGCAAATAATACATTGGGATCTTTTAATAGTTGGCTGGAAGCAATTAATAAATTATTAAAACACCATTAAATGTTTAGTACCTAACTCTACTTTCTAATCATGTTCCCCAAGGTATGATCTTCCTTGTTGATGGTAAAAATGGCTGCATTGGGAACTTTTGTATCTTGTTCGCGAATAATCCTAAAATATAGACAATGTGGAAAGTTGTTGGGATTATTTAAAATAACTTACTTCTTTTCTCCATCATATAGAAGAAATGATTCAAAGGTTGGAGGTGCATTCATTTTAGAAAATTCTTAGTAATGGCAAAACTTGAATGAGTGACTGTGAAGTTCTAAACTCAGTAAACTCTAATTCCACAACAAATAAGTACTGTTAGTTGTTGGTAAACTATAAAAAATAAAAACATTAAAAACGATAATAAGAACCACAGATCACAGATCACACAAGAGAACCACAGATCATGCAATAAAGAAGGGTGGCCCACAGTCACGGTGTCCCATAGTAGGGATCATGCACGGGTAACTATATAGGAATTGTCCGTTCAGAGTTTCAACCAGTCGGTTGATAAAGACAGATATACCCCAATTATATCCATCTTTGTCAAAAACCTCAGTCGCCGCTATTTGACAAATAGAATAAGTTTTCTGTTATTAATGGTTGCGTGGATTGTGTCCATGAATATATTTATCTCTTACTTTTATATAGAAAATAAAGGACAAACATTTAGAAATAAAGAAACTATTGTTTTGTGAAAGTGTAGGTAAACTTGTTCCGTGTTTTATTTTCTCAATTTTTAATATCTGTTTATTGAATTGTGAATAGGCCTTTTCATTTTCAGTGCGCATGCGTTCGCATCAGCCATTTTATTCGTACTGTTATTTGTAAACAAACGTGTTAAAGTGCCCACGTACTAAAACTTAAAATTAATAAATACTATTATAAATGTGTTTATGATTTAAAAAAGTAATAAAAGTAAAGTAGTAAGTGTCAGGATTCAATACAGCAATTTTGCTGTAAACTATAATTATGTTGTCTGTACGAAAAGGTACAACAAAGCGGTGTTGTTATGGAGTATGCAAAAGTGATACACGGTATAAATCTTTTAAAACAAATACCTATTATTTTATAAACTTTCCAAAGCCTTGCCTGGAATATCGCAAGAAAGTAATTAAGTCATCCAAAAAAATACATATTAAAACATGTCAAAAATGTTCTAAATGTGATTCGTGGGTGAAAAAATGTGGCCGAAGTGACAGAGGATTTAAATCTATTGATGATGTTACTAAGGACACTTATATTTGTTCATTGCATTTTTCTGGAGAAAGTGGTCCAAGTGAACAAAATCCTGATCCTTTATCAACATTTGGATCGACAGGTATATTATTTCTTATACCAATTTTTACCCTGAAAATAATATTTAATATTTTATATTCAACATACTTATTTTTTATTGAATACATCTTCGATTTAATTAATTATAAGATATAACTAATGACAATTATTGAATTTAGCTTGCATATATGAACATTATTTTAGTCTTAGAATTTTCAACTCCTTTTTAAATGTCATGTTGATTTTATAAATATTTTATTATGACATTAGTTATATTTGTTAATTTTTATATTAATTAAGGTGCTTTTACATGCAAATTCGAATGAAATCATGATTTTTATTTATTTTTTCTGATTTTTTACAAGAGTAAATACAAGTATTGATACCTAACCTCCCAACCAGCACACTTTTTTTTCCTTGCTGTGAACGTCTGTGACATTTTAACCATCTTTTTAATTGCTCACAGCTATGTGCTTCCACAGAGTTATAAATAAGTGAAGCACCATCAATTAATTCTTCAAGTAATTTATTATTTGGCAGAGATATTATTGCATTCCCAGCCATTGTTAACTAAAACAGTACGAAACTTTTAAATTACGGCTATTTCAAAATGGCTGCAGCGCTTGCGCAATCACCTGATGAAAAGGCCTGTTGTAAGTTAAGTTGATGCTCTCAAATTTCATTTTATTTTGTATTCATTGAAATCATGGTAATCTATTGCTGTGTTCGCTTTTGTGGAAATACTAGTTTAAATACAGTGATGCATCGGGTCCCAAAAGAAACTGAGGTAAATAAAATAATTACATGAAAATATGTAACTGTGTTTACTAAATAATATTTATATTTTGTATAATAAAAGAAAAATATTTGCAGCTACTTCAAATTTGAGTGAACCAGATTAATATATAGCAGTAAACTGTTGAACAAAACGCCCCAACAAATTAGGATGTCTTACAGAGTGTGTGATGCTCACTGTTCCTCAGAAAGCAAGATTTGTTGGGGCTTAACAAGAAGGATATCGAACTTGAAATTTGGTGCCATTCCTTCATTTTTCATAATCATGGTATGTAATTTATTTCATAATAGTTTTGATGTCAATATAGTACATTATTGTAAAATTTCTTAGATGAGAAAACTAAGGAGAAGAGAATGTTAACCTGCATTTGGAAAGTGAATAGGATAATATTTGCTTAGATTTATCTTTTGCAACACCACCTGCTGCTAATTTTGAACATGGAAATATATCAACAGCAAAAAATATGAGGTAAAAATATTACTAGAATTTAATTATATTTTTAATATATAAATATATTTTTATCAGGATATCAGGAGGTCATCTCACCTTCTAAGAACTGTTAAAGGCAAGATCATGGATGATTAAAAAAAGTTCGATTGGAATAAGACAAACTATGTAACCTTCAATAAAATTTGTTTACTATTGTATTTCCTTTCCTTTTATAACATTTTAAACATATTAATTAGTCATCCTGCATTTTTGATTGCATTTTGGTAGAAGATGTAGTCAGAAATCAGGATGACTAATAACTAAAAAAATCAATGTATTTAATGCTAATCCGTATTTAATTTTCCCGCCATGTATGTTTTTTCAACCACTCACTTGAGCGCTGTAATCTAGTGAACGCGTTTTGCACGGAGAGTTTCCCATCTATATACATATATAAATCTCTTATCTATGGTAGGGATATTCACAAAACATCGATGCATCGAATCCATTCGATGTTTGTTTTGACAAATATGCATCGATGTTTTTTTATAAAAAACATCGAATCAATAAAAAAAAACTAACTGACTAATAATGAAATAGAACATTAAAAATATATTATAATATTAGTTCATTTATTCAAGATCAAATTATTAATTTTTAAATAATTTGAATTAGCACTGGGTGACATCTGTGAGCAGCTATTGGACTAAAAGGTAGGTACTAAAAGTATGATTATTCTCGTCAGCCATTTTGGGTCCAGCTGCTACTCCCTGTTTTCCAATTAGCGCACAATTGAGCACAGTGCGGCACAGTGCTAGACTGAGTGTTCCAATTACAGCACTAGCTCGCACAAATGAGCACAAGAAATAACTGTGCCTTTGGGATGTTTTATGTAGGTTTACCAAGTAAACATAAAACTTTATCATAAAACATGAAGTATGTTCCAAATAACGCCCGAAAATTACAGTACAGGGCGACACAAAAACACTTTGAGTTCTAATAATTGGAAAACAGCCATTACCTAATTATTCTGTAAATAATTTACGTACAAATAAACGTCAATTGATAACCTATGAGTAATACACCTTTAACCTTATGGTGATCAGTGCACTCTACCGGTTGGTTTTGAAACAACCATGTTCCAATTAACGTCCTAAAAATTGCCGCACTGTGCGGCACAAAATCAGTTGTGCTCTGCTAACTGGAAAACAGCCACTGCTTCTCTATGTTCACAATTTATTATGTTTCAAATCCATGAAAATATGCAGTGTATGAATCAGTAAACGTATGTTAAGGTCTCATAAAAAATTGTATTAAAACTACATTTTTTTTGAATAAATTAGTGTTTGATAATGAATTTTACATGTTAAAAATGACGGTATGTTTTTCTACAGAGGAACTGAAAAAAAATACTATTATTATGTGTAAAAAATCAAACGGATTGAAAAATATATCTATGTCCCACTGCGATAACCTTAAAAGTATGAAATGAGTTCAACATATGGAACGGGAAGGAAATTGGGTATCAAAGTGCCTACCTAATCCCGTTTGTGCGAAATACTTTGTTATCATCTCCCAAAAATTCAACAACTATATATTTTTTTCTCGTTTGTTTTGCTTATTAAATTGTACATTATTTTCTGTAAGTACTATTCCACAATTCAATACCGGGGAAATAAATTAGGAAAATAATACTTTAAAGAAAAAACCTTAAATTGTTAGGTTTTAAATTTAGTTTTAAAGAGAAAACTTTGTAAAATAACATTTTAGAGGCCGAGGCACGTATCATGTTTTGTGCAGCACAAGACATGAAACGTAAGCAAACGTTAACAATAGTTTGTATCTGCTGAACGCACCCAATGATAACGACAATGTGTACAGCAGATAACGGCTGTTTTCCAGTTAGCAGAGCACAAGTGATTTTGTGCCGCACAGTGCGGCAATTTTTAGGACGTTAATTGGAACATGTTTTTTTCAAAACCAACCGGTAGAGTACACTGATCACCATAAGGTTAAAAGTGTATTACTCATAGGTTATCTATTAACGTTTATGTGTACGTAAATTATTTACAGAATAATTTAGTAATGTCTGTTTTCCAATTATTAGAACTCAAAGTGTTTTTGTGTCGCCCTGTACGGTAATTTTCGGGCGTTATTTGGAACATACTTCATGTTTTATGATAAAGTTTTATGTTTACTTGGTAAATCTACATAAAACATCCCAAAGCAGTTATTTCTTGTGCTCATTTGTGCGAGCTAGTGCTGTAATTGGAACACTCAGTGCTAGCACTGTGCCGCACTGTGCTCAATTGTGCGCTAATTGGAAAACAGGGACAAACTGTTGTTAACGTTTGCTTACGTTTCATGTTTTGTGCAGCACAAAACATGAAACGTAAGCAAAAGTTAACAACAGTTTGTATCTGCTGAACGCACCCAACGTCGTTTGAGTATCGATAAAACATTTGATATGTTTTAAAGTTGCACTACATACTTGCCAAACTGAACTATTCATCGCGAATTGGGCGATTTTGTCTACAAATAGCAGTTTAGCCACTTTTTACTGACAGTCTTCGCAATTAAATTGAAGTCTTTTTAATTATATTTATATATAATTAGAATTAAATTCAAATTTGAATGACTAAGTTTATTTAGAAAACTCAAAGGATAATCATTATTCAGAGGTGCAGTTGAGTAGTATTTGTTACCATCTCACTAGCGTTGCATTAAAAATTGTAGGTACGGGATATTTTCAACTTTTTGTCTACATATTTTAAATGTTGCGCTACATGGTAGGTACATTCGAAATTTTTCAAGTTCTCACATCTTATTATTTCAATATTTTAAATGTTGTCTGACATTATACATTCGATAATCAGTCATATCCAAATTCAAAATAAATGATAATATATGTTCATAATAAGAAAGAAGTGTGCTTATTTGGTACTTTAGGGCATACATGGGACTTAGACGAAAATCTTCTGGCAACCCTGTCATACATAACGACAGTCGATACTCATATCGAAACGTTACGAAGATAACGAATTACAGAATACGGCCACTGACGAAAGTATTACAATTCATAGAGACATATAAGACAACAATGCAATTTGTCGTAGAGCTCTTTTTATGATTAATAAACATGAAAAATAAATAAATACTCATTATATTCAGTATACTATACATGATTAATGATAAATTAGATAATTTATAATCATAATATAAGTGTTTATTAATATAAAACTTTTACTAGTAAATCTATACAATTCAAATTTTCACACTTTAAAACTTAGGGCGTCAAAGTATGAAATAGTATACTTTGACTAAGATTTCACTTTGACGGTAACAGTGCTAATAGCTGGAATAGTGTATTTAGTTTTTTAAGTATTAGTTTGAAGTTCAATTACATGAGCGCCATATATTATATAGCTTTATAAGTGAACTGAAAAATACAAATAGAATTATTTTTCTAAAACAACAATTACAAAAAACATTACCTACTATTAAAGTTTAATTTACTGGTTAATTTTCATTAAATTATGTCAATTTTCATACGGCTTTCCTCATCTTTGGAATAGTAGAGCCGTCGAATGGTAAGAAGAATCGGGGCACAATAGGGTACTAAAAACATAGGTATTCTTCTCAGCCATTTTTGGTTCGTCTATCACTTGTGCCTTGTACCTATTTACAATGAATGTATTTTGACTCCCCTTTAAGTATGAATTAATAATTTGTAGATAAACATTAAAACGCAAGGAAGGCTTGTGTTAAGCCATTAATTATTAACACATTTGACACGAACAGAACTGTTTCTCGGCCTCTAAATTATATATAAATATAATTAAAAAAGACTTCAATTTAATTGCGAAGACTGTCAGTAAAAAGTGGCTAAACTGATATTTGTAGACAAAATCGCCCAATTCGCGATAAATAGTTCAGTTTGGCAAGTATGTAGTGCAACTTTAAAACATATCAAATGTTTTATCGATAGTCAAACGACGTTGTCGTTATCATTGGGTGCGTTAAGCAGATACAAACTGTTGTTAACGTTTGCTTACGTTTCATGTTTTGTGCTGCACAAACACATTGCAACACATTAAAATTAATGGTGGAAAATGAGAGAGAGAGAAATCAAATTTTAAAGTCTCTTGCAGTTCACAGTTCTCTAAACGAGACACTCTCAAAAATAGTCTCATGGATATTCGACTAGGTAAATTTATATATTAGATGGTAATAGAATGTTACATTGGTGATATTAATAAATAGTAGGGCTTTAAGAGTGCCCCTGCAACACTTTTTTCCACAAGAAAACTGCAAATTTAACATTTCATAATTTTGTAAAAAATATCGATTTTTGAAGTCTAAAATGCGTATTTGCCGTCCATTACTACTGACAACTGACATACCATACGACAAAGAGCTGTAAATAATGCAGAATTTAACACGGAACAGCGATTTCGTGTTTTATGTAGAATTTTCTCTTATTTAACGGTTTCTTTCTTTGGCGTCTTCCTATTCCGTTATTCACTGCAATTGCATGTAGCACGTAGATTTTAAGCCTTACTCATTCTTTTTTTGTTACCTACACAGAAGAACATTGATTGTATCATGTATTTTGGCGGTGGTCTTATGTCACACGATTGAATTGAAAATTGTTGCCTACAGGAATGGCACAGCAAAAGGTAAACAATCACCCCTCCCTCCCCCTCCCCCATCTCTCCGAACAATCAATGTTCTGCTGTGTAGGTAACAAAAAAAAATTGGATTGATTTCAACAAGTAACACATAACTTTTAGGACGACATTCAGGGCAATTGGGTAATCGGCTTCATTAAAGACGGGAGTGAAGACTTACGTTTAGAGGTTTGCCCTGACAATGTCAGGTCTACTGAGGTGCTGCTACCTCTTATCCAGAAGCATGTCGCAGACGGTTCGATCATCCACACAGACTATTGAAGGGCCTATGATTGTGTGGCTGACCATGGGTACATACACAAAAAGGTCAATCATAATGCATTAATAGCATTGATCGAAGCCATAAAGTTCACGTATGGTGTTTAGTTTAGTGTTACTTGCTTCAACTCCCACCTTCTCATTTCTTCCATCAGCTGCTTCAACAAATCAAGGGATGTTCCTCATTGATGGCATTTGAAATTGCAGTTTTTATGCCCCCCCCCCAATTAAATTTTTCATGCTAACCATATCTAAATTTGCAACCAATACATCAGGAAATAGCCTATAGTGCACAAATATTGTAACAACACTAAAACGAAACCGTAATAAAGACAGCAATATATATCACACTTGGATGTTAATTCATCCCATTTAATGAAATAGTATGTTAGTTGTACCTCCAGGTGTATATACTCTACGTGTCAATTGTGAGATTAACTTTAAAATTTATGTTCCATGTCAGTTGCAGGGCCCTTAAAACATCAAAATAATTGGGATTTCTGCATAATTTCCTCCAAGATTGTGTAAATATAGGTTATATATGACAAATTTCAAGTGAAATTTTTTGTAAAAAACAAGGTTTTCTTGTGAAAAAAAGTGCCGCGGAAGCATTTTTAAGCCTTTTTTTAAGGTTTTTTGACAAATTCGTAAAAATAGGGACGCACAAAGATATAAAAGTGCTACCAATTTATCACGGTTAAGTGTTAACCTCACTTTGTTTGACACCAATGACACTATACGCATTACGCACTATCGACTATCGACTGGATAGGTGAAAATGACATACCGTTTCGTTTCGACTGATAACGACTTACAGAATACGGCTCCCTTAAGTTGGCGGAGATGAATCAATTTTTTATAAATATTTTTGTCTCATTCAATTGTTCGTCATTTGTTCTTCATTGTTCGATCAAAATTAACTTTTGTTCGTTATTCGTTTGTCTTAAAAAACAATTTTCAAAAGTTGACCCTTAAGTTGGCACCAACTTTAGTTATTTGGCCTGTTTTTGTTTTTTATTAATAGATCAGAACTATTTGTTCTTTGTTCGATCAAAAATAACATTTGTTCGACGTTCCTTATATTTTTAATTTATTTTTAAACATTTCCTTAATAGGTTAATTGATTTATATTGGGCATGCGCAATAAGGGATTCCTTATTCGTTCTATAACCAACAAAATATATTTTGTTATTGTTATGATAATAAGATTTCTTATTTCTACTACTAGATCAACTGTCATTTAAAGATTAATTCAACAGTTGTATTTTTTAAACAAGTAAATAATATATATTATGCAATTATTAAACGTATACTGAAATACTGTCCAATAGAAAAATGTATTTTAATTTGAATATGTGCTTTAAATTGCTCTAATGGGTTTACCGGTGTAAAATGCATGGATATATTGTTACGGGGGAGATCACTTAAGGACTGCAAAAATAAAAATAACCTAAAGGGCTCCATTCTCTTTGTATGATCTGTGGGGTTCCAACTGTCTCAAGCAATGAAGACCTCTTAACCATTGTGCTGGTAACAAAACATTGTGCCATTTATAAAGCTTTTCTGGGTAAAGCAATATAAAGAACAAATTGATTATTCTAGTAATATACTTGTTAATAATGGCTGGCATTGCCAGAAGAATAGCTGCTTTTTCAATAACATCTAAATATGTTTATTTGATAATTCCATTATGATGTACTTATTCATAAAGTGCGAGTCATGGTGTTTACAGGTCATGAATTCATTGGTTTGAAGATTACATGTCTAATAGAAGACAGTTGTAAAAAGCAAATAGTGATGTTCTCATTAAATTGCTGCTATGTAGATGAACCTCAGGGAGCCTATTTTGCACCATTATTATTTAATATATTTTGGAATGATATGGTTACTCAGTTTGAATACTGTGAACATTTATTTTATGCTGATGACCAAAAATTATTAAAAACTTGACCATCCTGAAAACTGTTTTATAGAGATAAATATCAATAAATGTAAATTTAGAAAGGGTACCAAATCAAGGACTTTGGGGTTTATGCTGATAAGCAACTTATTTTTATATAAATTATATTGGAAATAGAGATTTGAAATTGTTAGAAGTTTTAACAAGAATATTAAGAGAATTTAATAAAGTGTTTTAAGTTACCTCATTGTTTTTTTGTAAGAAAAGAGCTTAAATCTGCAAGTCATGTACAATATTACCATGTTCATACTAAATTGTTAGAAACACTGCATACATGATTTTTTTCAAATTGGTTTAAAATTAGGATTACCTGTAGGTCAGGTTAAATTTAATGACATAAATTATTACTTATATTGATGCTAGGCAATGAAAAACTTTTTGTTAAGTTTTACAGGAGAAACAAATAACTTTTAAAAATATGAAATGATACACAAATATTTGCTGCAGTTTTTAATGCACAGTGCAAACCTAGTTAGTGTCCAATGCGTACCTCACGATTTCATCAGATCACACAACATAATTTTACAGATGAAGGTTTGAGGTTTTGATTGCCTACCATTGATATCTACATTAAGATTGTAATTAATCTAAATTGTTACTAAACCTGGTTTCAATAAAGGTTCTACTCATAGTGGTGTGTTTTCATGAATTCTTTTTTGTTCAATTTCATTGAACAAATTCCAATATGCACAGTCCCTTAACTAGACTCTGTAGATTTGCAAATAATTATTGTGGGGAATGAGATTTTTGCACGTTACAGAGTTTTTCAAACTTGCACTTAAGACACTAGATTGGTCAGCATTTTGAAAAGTACTATTTTTTCTAATAGTGAGTGCTAAATTTGTCATTGTGAACCTTTAAATACTTAATTTTTAGGTTCAGTTGTGTTACATTTCACTACCATCAAAAAAGGGTCTGATTTACCCTGAAATGTTTGGAGTATTTGAAATATGCAGACTTTCAGTACCTGTGAGGTTATTTTCATTCAGTTGAGGGGAGCACAACTGATTAAGATTCTTAATTAGAGACAATATATTGTCTTGTGTGCAATGGATTGAAATATCTCTAAAAATATTTTTTGATAGGTTTTAGTCAACCCATGAATTGTTTCACATCTCTTTCCTAGGAATCACAGGGTAATGGTATTACACAGTTCGACTCCCAATTTGGAGTCTCTGTGTGCTATAGTTTTTCGAAATTCATTTCGCGATAAAATATTAAATTCAGTTATATGTACCTGCTAAACATATAAAGAATTATACAATATTTCAATCAGTTGAGGGGAGCGCAACTGATGAAAGTTCTCTACTATAAATAATATATTGTCTTGCATTCAATGGATTGAAAAATCTTCAAAAGGTAGAATCATACTTTATATTCGTTGATATAATACAAGTAGTACCATTTATTACCGTTCCATTGATTTTAAATAACTGTTGTATGGCCATAATCTGTGATTCAGCCTTCATTTCACACTGGTAAAATACTCAGAATGTATTGATGAAAAGATTTAAAAAAGAATACCTTGTGGGTACTCAATCACGTGAATTCAGGAATAATTGTCTTAAAAAATATATTTAGTATTAAAAATAACAAACTCACCAAAATTTAAGGAATTTCTTCCTTAATTCTGAATGAGTCTCATGTTGAATAAAGGATCAATAATTTAGTAATTTTTTAGAAAGAATTTTAAAAATATTTAACAAAATATTTTTAATAGGTACAGTTATTTTTTTAATAACAGTATAACTTAACAAGGTATTTCTTGGGTATCATAACAAAACATTTTTAATAAACTTTTTTTAATAACAGTATAACTTAAAAGTTATTTCTTTACAAAATAACAAAATATTTGTATTAAACATTTCTTTAAATAACAGTATATAACTTAAATATATTTCTTTGGTATCATAACACAATATTTTTGATAAACTTAATTTTTTAAATGGCAGTATAACTTCAAAAAGGTATTTCTTTGGTATCATAACAGTTCTAATTTTTCTTTAGTAATAATTAAAAAGTACCACAATTTTTTGCCTGTTTAATTTTCGAATAAATAGAGCACCCCATGCGGTAAAATTTTTGAATGGCTGCCAATTGGTTTTGGTTCTTTCAGTAAATCATTATAAAACCTCCACTCTCCAGATAACCTTCGGCAATAAGCAATATAATGATGAGCATTATATCCAATAGCTCCGCTTAAACTAAAAATTGAGAAAACAATTAGTATAAAATTATTTTAATTTTACAAATGAATTAGTGAAATTATACCAACCGATAACATAGTTTTTTCGTTTCATTCTCTAGATTGTTTTGAGTAATATGCAAATATGTTGGAAAATCTCGTAATTGGCACGACATACCTTCTTCATTGCACAACTTAACATCTAATTCAATATAAAGGTATTGATTGAGCGTCTGTTCACATATCTGTGTTCCACTATGACAAGTTGTGCAGAGCTTTCTAATTATACCACGAAAAATGATAGCATTTTGCAAATCCTGAAATCCATTATCAATAATTGTTTTGTAGTTAATGCTTACTATTGGTTTATTTCTTTGAAAATCCAAGCAATCAGGTGATGTGCACGAGTAATTCTCGAATACACTCGGTTCATTTTCAAATAATCTAATCCATAAACTACTCACGTTGTCCTGGCAGTCAATTACACGTGATATACTAATTAGTTCATTATCCTTGTCATTCCAAAGTCGATTTTGTTTCAATTCTTTATCATTGTAAATCTTATACAAAATAGAAAACCGTTCTTCATAAATGTCACTCCTCATACCCTGTTTCATCAAATTTAAGACAATTTTAGAAATAGAGTTTTTAGAATTGGTTAAAAATTCATAAAATTTTTTATCTTCTAATGCTCCACTAAATATTAATTGTACAATGCTATCCAAAGGACATGTATTGTAAGCTAAAAAAGCCTTGCCATCCTGATAAACTGGCCCACTTTTATTTCCATTTATTAACAAATATGTTTCTGTTTTTTTTTCCTTTTTTGTTGGTTACCTAAAGTGTTTTCAGTAGTTTTAGATTTAATTAGATTATTTATTAATTTCACTTCAGGGCATTCTTTAAAATATTTTCCTTCTTTATTTATATTTCTGCTTATTTTTTAACAGCAGCATCTAAAATAGTATTTTCATTGATATGACTAGTTAATGGTGTAGCTTTTAAAGTATGATCATTCCTCAGGGATTCATTTAAACTTGACATTACTACATCGTCATTCTTTTCACAAATTAAGTCGTTTTCTTTTCTAACAACGGTGCTCTTCTCTGATCTTTTATTAGTATTTTCTTGACCACAATAAACCAAATTATAATCACAGTTTATCCAGTCGAAGTTTGTATGTTTTGGATCATTACCCTGACCCCTCCAATTTTCATTACATAAACTATCTTCAAGTCTAACATTATTGTACGCTTTCTCTTCATACTCAGCTTCCTGACAATCTTCATCAGATATTGTTGATTTATCCTATATTATTATCAACAAATTTCGTTAATTTATTTTGAAACAGAAGGGCACCTCCTAAAAGATTTTTTTAAGTGAGCTTTTATAAAAATGCCGGAAGAGTAATTTCTAGACCGAGCATCGATTTTAAATCTTTAAAATCCTGTTCGATGTATGATGATGTAGCACGCAACTTTTTATTTAGAATACAAACTTTTGTCCACAAAGGAAATTCTTTGGCTATTTTAATCAAAGTCTCTTTGAATGAAGGAATATAAAAACAGTTTAGTATCGTACCAGTTCTTTTGATATTTTCGGAATATGCAGCAAGCTCAGTTACCCATGAAGTAATTGTTTTTGTATCATTATCAGAGTTTTCTAAAGGATTATGTAAAAATATACTTTTATATACATTATGCTATTTTCCTTGTGTTATTTGAAATTACAAACTTAGTTTTAAGGATTTCATAATACAAGGTTTCTTATATGTTAAAACTCATTATATTTATGATTCTTAAGATTTTGTTAGATATTTTGCAGTATTGCAGTATTTGTATGCCCCACTCCAAGCTATTAATCCATAACTTACAAGACAAATAACATAATATATATGCATAAACATTTCAATCTTCATTTTTCTAGACAAGTTAGACAATTTTAAATACTAAATATTTTATTTCATTAAATACATAATCAATATATTTTTCACTCTTAATGTTGAAATCAAATACAATATCCAAATATTTGCAGTATTAACACTTTGAATCAGTTGTTTTCAATACTACTATTTATATAATTAATACTAATACTAGTAAAAGATCTATTAAGGGCTAGCCAACCAGCTATTACATCTAGCAGGGTATTCATTACATCAACAGTTTTGTTCAAGTATTTTGGAAATTAATACAGTATTTTAAGAAATTAACAAAGAATATGAACACTAATTGTCCACGCTTAGTACCAGATGACATACATATTAAAATTAATGTATTCACTGAAACTTTCATTATTTTTAACTCTACTCCTTATATTACACAAATAGTTTTTTATAAGTTCATATGCTTTGTCTCTGATGCCTATGAGGGGTAAAATCCCTAACAAACAGGCATATAAACGACCCTTATATATAGTTATTAGATCTATAATCTTAAGTGTATCAGACCAGTTTGTTTTTTCAACACTTAATATTTTACTCTCTAGTTTAATAATAATAAACTAAAATATAGTTTTTAATGTCAGAACACTAATTGTATCAACACCATCTTGTAAGTTTAAGCTGAGTTTAGTTTAGTTTAGTTGGATTTAGTGTTTGGATTCTTCTGACGAATCTTTATAGATCAATTAACTAGTATAATTTTGATAATATTTCTAAACAACATTTAGACATGTTTAGCGTAAAAACGAAATCATACCTACCCTGTTTTTCTTAATCACATAAAATAAAACTACAATCCTAGATCTGCCACTGAGAATAATGACTAGTATTAGCAATATAATGTTATAATTTATTTTTTAATTGAGTCATTTAATATAAAAAATAGCTCAAATAATTCAAAATGACCTACATTTTTTCGGGTCTAGTTATAATCTTTGAACAGCTTCCATACTGTAATGTTTAAATCTGAGGAAAATTTTGGTTGGTCTGTTTGTTGTGTTATTTTTTTAGTTCTCTCACAAAATTATACTTATCAATTTCAAAGAAATCATCGAATTCTAATTCTGCCATTGACAGTGGTGAGGACTTCCTAAAAAATGTGCCTGATCACCTAAGATATATTTTGTGAGATTTAAAAATTATTAATGCTATTGGTGGATTAACATCTTCCTAGTAAGCTTTTTATCTTCCTTATTCACACTGTACTTCTAAATAAAATAATTTAGATATTTTTGAGGCATTAAATCTAAATTAAAATTGTTACAAACATGCTATATCATTATTTTTTGTTGTAACTTGTAAATTTAGATATTTAGAATGAGTATTTGACATTTCTTTGATGTACATAGTTTTTCACATTTACTCTGATTTTCTACAAAACATGTTTTACTCATTATAAAATAATGTAGGGAATCACCTTTGAATTTACCTTAATATTGGACTTTATTAAATGCTTTGGTACCTGTAAATATGTTATCATAATTAGAAAATTGAAAAAAGCTTGATTCAAAAAAAATACATCAGGATGTTTAAACTAAGTTATATGATTCTTGAGATTTCAATAATGGCAAAAGTTTAAATTATTGTGAGCACGTTAATGTATTTTACAAAATTAATCAACAAGGTTGGGGATTGTTTTCTGAACAGTCAGGGGAAGTTGCCCATTGTGATTTCAAGGAGAAGCAGATGTCTACAATACAATACAATTTGTAACAAAATTATTAAGTTTATTATATCTGTTGAACTCTTTTTATAATGATTGAATACTGGGTAAAAAATAAGTTAATATATGTAGGTAGTTATATAATACTATTATTTTATTACATTATATTAGTGTAGGAGTCATTATTATTTTTATGAATAAAATGCTCAAAAAGTAGTATAGAAAAGATTTAAAAAAGTGCGATTCTTACTATTTCTTTTTATTTGTAAAAAGGCTCCAAATGGTGTCTAGAAACATTATTGAAAATAAAGGCAGAGGTACAAGAACTTTTTATTTTAATCTAGTCAGGAGCCCACCACGACTTCTAAAGTTAAGCTATATGACCACATTACCATTACTACATGCTATTGTATTCAAAGTTTCACTATCATTAATTTATTCTTTCTGAAATTAAAGAACCTTTTTTGTATATAATCAAATATATCTAAATTAAACAGTAATATTTGTTTCTTCAGGAAACAGATGCTCTTTTGAATTTTGAATAGTTTTGAACTTCTGAACATTGTATAAATTATTATTATTATTGTTTTACTTACAAGTTATAAATAAGTCTTGGCAGTTAATGTTCAATTTAAACTTTAATTAGTTTAATTGACATTTTACATAGAAATCACAGAACATACAAATGACTACTAAAATTTTAATTAAATGCTTAGAGCATATACCTTGGCTGTAAGATTAAATGCGTTGCACAGATCACAAACAGAGAAATGCAATCTGCTGTCAAATGAGTTCTAATTAACCTATTAAGGAAATGTTTAAAAATAAATTAAAAATATAAGGAACGTCGAACAAATGTTATTTTTGATCGAACAAAGAACAAATAGTTGTGATCTATTAATAAAAAACAAAAAAAGACCAAATAACTAAAGTTGGTGCCAACATAAGGGTCAACTTTTGAAAAAAAAAATTTTAAGACAAACGAATAACGAAAAAAAGTTAATTTTGATCGAAAAATGAAGAACAAATGACGAACAATTGAATGAGACAAAAATATTTATAAAAAATTGATTCATCTCCGCCAACTTAAGGGCGCCCTTCCAGTTACATAGTACCCGCCATTATGAATTTTGTCAACTGGCTTGTCATTTTTTTTTCCGTTGGCTGAACTGATTTTTAGGTTGAACCACCCTAAAAGCAGCACTATCGCTTCGGTTTATTTCCGCTTCCGATTCCATGTCTAATAATTATGGAGGGTTGAATAAAGGAGGACAAACTTATATGGAAATAAAACTGAAAAAGTGTCCAGAAGTTCAAGAAATGGCCAGAATGGCGCAAGTATGCATGTGACGAGAGGGTATGTTAGGAAGTTGGCAATTGTTAACGGATTGAAATGCACAAATCCTACATTTAGAAGTTTAAAGTGGCTGAAAAAGTGAGAATGATGTAATTATTCGTAAAAATCGTAAATATAACGTAGGAAATCTCTTATGTGAACTTCTCTTTGTAAATGGTTGTCTATGTTTTTTGTACTCTCTGAAAGTGATATGAGTTTACTATCCCTGTTTTCCAATTAGCGCACAATTGAGCACAGTGCGGCACAGTGCTAGCACTGAGTGTTCCAATTACAGCACTGGCTCGCACAATTGAGCACAAGAAATAACTGTGCCTTTGGGATGTTTTATGTAGGTTTACTTAGTAAACATAAAACTTTATCATAAAACATGAAGTATGTTCCAAATAACGTCCGAAAATTACGGTACAGGGCAACACAAAAACACTTTGTGCTCTAGTAATTGGAAAACAACCATTATTGAATTATTCTGTAAATAATTTACGTACACATAAACGTCAATTGATAACTTATGAGTAATACACTTTTAACCTCATGGTGATCAGTGTACTCTACCGGTTGGTTTTAAAACAACCATGTTCCAATTAACATCCTAAAAATTGCCGCACTGTGCGGCACAAAATCACTTGTGCTCTGCTAACTGGAAAACAGCCAGTGTGTTAATTGTCATATAAATTAATAAGCCTGTGCCTGTGAATTTTTTATAAAAGTCAGTGATTTTATAGTTGTTATTTTGTTATAAAACTTTTTGAAATAGTTAAACAATGGGAAAAAGTTGTATATTTGTAATATTTTTATACTTAACAAATAGATGTTGGTGAATTAGATGTAAATAAAAATTATTAATTTTTACATTTTTGTGTTCATATTACATATTTATTTTGAAAAGTGTCCCTTTACAAAGGTGGTGTTTGTACTTCTTTGTTCACCTCTCTCTGGATGAAAGGTAATTAACAATTTTTTCATCACTGAATAAACTGCTACAATTAAATTATTTCTTCTGTTATCATTATGGAACAAATTTCACTTGCATTTTATTCTAGAATAGTTTCTTTATCAAGGATTCTCACATTTTCACACACTGGTTTTCTATATTTTTTCTTTTGTACTTGGACAAAAAGCTCCATTAGCTACAATTAAATGACTATTTTTGGCATCTTTCTGCTGTAGTTGTATTTTAAATATTTCCCAAGGTACCCCTAGTGAATGCCCCTGGGTAAATATCTTCAGAAGTTTGTTGAAGTTCTCGAGTTGGTAGAGAATGCCATAATCAGCTTAGTAATTAAATTGTTATATACTCCGTGGGTTCAATTTAAAATTTAAAAACTAATATTTAATCTCATTTTCTAGAAACTTTAATTGACATGAAATATACATAACGATCGATGTCGTTTTGGAATAAAACCAGGGCCGGCTTACGGAAATTTAGTTACAACGCCCCCCATTTAATTCTGATCGTCCCGGTCCGAAACATCCTCTCCATGGTAGGGAGCGAGTCCATCTAAATGAACCACCTTCAACTTAGCCCTGGGATTTCGACGGATACGGTAGAAGACGTCATTAATCCTCTTGACCACCTCGTATGGACCATCCCAGGCGGGTGTAAGCTCTGGAAATTTACCATTTCTTCGTTGGGGGTTGTACAGCCAGAGTTTGTCCCTATCTCGGAACCCGACTGAGTTGACCTTGAGGTCGTATCGCGTCTTCATCCGGTCACTGGTGACCAACATCTGCGTTCGGGCTAATTCGTATATTGCCAGCATGTTATGTCGGAGCTGGTCGGCATAATCGTTGATGTCTTGGGAAGATTCTTCGGGGGAGCCAAAAGCCAAATCGCAGGGTAATCGTAGCTCTTTTCCGAATAGGACCCTGGCTGGAGTCAGGCCTTTACTATTATGTACGGCAGAGCGATATGCCAACAGGAATAGGGGAATGTGCTCATCCCAATCACGCTGGCAATTGCTGACGACCTTGGTTAGGTGTTGTTCCAAGGTTCTGTTGAATCTTTCCACCATTTCGTCTGACTGTGGGTGCAATGGTAATGTTCTCGTTTTCCTGATCCCCATTATCGTGCAGACCTTCTGGAATACATTCGATTCGAAGTTACGCCCCTGGTCTGAATGTAGTTCCATCGGGACGCCAAACCTGCTGAATAGTTGTTCGACTAGCACCGTCGCTACCGTGGTTGCTTCTTGGTTGGGTACCGCATATGCCTCAGGCCATTTGCTGAAGTAATCCATTGCGACCAGAATGTATTTGTTCCCCCTCTCAGACTCGGGAAACGGACCGGCGACATCGATGGCAATTCTCTCAAATGGGACGCCCAAATTGTACTGCTGCATTCTGCCCTTAGTCCGGGTCTTCGGGCCCTTACTGGCTGCACAGGTGTCACATTTCCGGCACGAAGCTCTGACGTCTTCAAAGTAATTTACCCAGTAGTATCGCTGGCGAACTTTGTCTAGGGTTTTGTTCATGCCCAGATGGCCTCCGGTAATCCCATCATGTACTTCGGTCACCTTTTTCTCAGGACCTACCAGTTGGGATTGGGTTTCTTGGCCATCAGTGCTTTCCCAAACTCGCTTGAGCATTCCATTCTCTACTCTTAGAGAGTTCCATTGGGCCCATAACGATTTCAGCACGACCGAATATCTAGCTACCTCGTCCCATCGTGGCCTGGGTGCCCCTCTCGTTTTGAGTGACAAGATTGGTTCGATGTCTGGATCAGCCATTTGGTCCTGAATGCACTGTTCCGTTGTCCAGTCTTCATTGGCCTGCACTCTACAGGGTCTTCTGGATAGGGCATCGGCATTATTGTGCAAAGCAAACGACCGGCACGGTGTTCCACCTAGAAATCGTATTGCTGTAATTTCTCCATCCAACTGGCCAGTTGTCCTTCTGGTGTCTTCATGTCCAGCAGCCATTTGAGGGCGGCATGATCTGTTCGGATTAAGAAATGACGACCATAGAGGTCTACATACATAGTCTAGAGCCCTTATTATTGCGAGAAGTTCTTTTCTGGTGACGCAATATAATTTCTTTCCGGTTTCGAGAATCCACGGCTGTAGTATTCGATCATCCTCTCTTCACCATCTTGAACCTCGGATAGGACGGCCCCCAAACCTCTGTTGCTGGCGGCGGTGCCTAAAATGAACTTGCCGGACTGTGTAGAAAAGGCTGGGATCGGGCTGGAACATAGTGCTGCCTTCACTCGTCTGAATGATAATTCGCAATCCTGATTCCAACGGAAGGTCTCTTTGTCAGTGGTCTGCCGATGTAGAGGCGTGGCAATGGTGGCAAATCCCTCAACAAAGCGCCTTTAGTAGGAACAGAGGCCCAAGAAACTTCGGAGTTCAAGCTTGTCTCTTGGGACTGGCCGATCACGGATGGCTTCTATCTTGTCCTCGTTGGTGCGGATTCCTGACTCGGAAACGACGTGGCCCAAAAATTCTACTTCTTTTTGGAATAAGGAACACTTCTTTGGGTTGAGTCTCAGGTTGGCGTTAATAATTCTGGAGAATACTTCGCCCAGGTTCTTCAGATGGTCGTCGAATGTCTGACCTATGACCAGAATGTCGTCAAGGTATACTAAGCACGTCCTCCATGTTAACCCGCTCAGTACATACCCTATTAGCCTCTCGAATGTTGCGGGAGCATTACATAACCCAAATGGCATGACCGTGAACTGAAACAGCCCTTTACTAGTGGAGAACGCTGTCTTCTCTCTGTCGTTTTCGTTTAGACCAACCTGCCAATATCCACTCTTTAGGTCTAGTTCTAGTAACTAGACCTAGTTCTAGTCTAGTGTGGTCAGAATGTCATCAATTCCGGGTAGTGGATTGCTGTCTTTCTTGGTGACGTCATTCAGCTTTCTGTAATCCACGCAAAATCGGGTGGTTCCATGCTTCTTTTTAACTAGCACGACGGGAGTGGACCATGGGCTGATGGATGGCTCAATAACTCCATTTTGTAACTTGGACTCGGTGTTTTCGTCGACTTCCTGTTGTTGCCCCAATGGTAGTCGCCTAGGTGGTATTCTGATGGGTTGAGCCTTCCCGGTATCTATTCGGTGCTGATGATGATGTTGGTGCGACCGTTAAAAATTTGTCAGCGCTTTGTGATAAATTGCCTGGCTTTCTTATGTTCCTCTGGTGTCAGGTGGGTCAAATGGTCAGCAAACTGTTGAAGGAACTCTTTACTGGGACCTGTCTCCTTCACCGATGTCTGGTACCTTTCTTCGCAATTGATGATGGTCTCGACTGGCTCGAAACAAGCTATGTCTTGACCATTGGCAATTCTGATGTCGTTGTTGGACAAATTCAGGACTCTAATTGGTATAACTCGTCCAGTTTTAACTATAGCCCGTCCAACTAAGTAGTCATGAGCTGAGTTTACGGGCCCCACCATTCCAACGCAGCTCCCAGGATTGCTTTCTAGCTGCCCATGAATAATCTTTTCCGTTCGACCGGGAATTCTGGCTGGAGATTTTGCTACAATTTTTATGGAGGTCGCTGAGCTGTTGACGGGCCGTGTCAATACAAATTCCTCATTTAGGAACCGAAGAACATCATACCTCGGGTCGAACATAAATCCATGCTGGCTGATACTCAGTATGAAATCGTCCTCAATATCAGCTACCAGGACCTATGCCGGATTCTGTTGTCTCCGATCTGTAGTACTACATCTGCCTCACCCTGTATTGACATGGACTAGCCGGTGACTGTTCTGAGCTGGATGCTGTTGTTAGCTGGCCGGATTTCCGATGACCTCAAGACCCTGGACTTGGCAATGGACACAGCGGCGGCGGTGTCGATGGTAATGGTAATTGCTCGGCCATTGATGGTGCCCCTGATGACTAGGCTGCTGCTGTCCTGGCAAAATCCCCGGATGGATACTGTCCTGGGGGCTGGTGGAGGGTTAGTCAGCATTCGCCCCCTTATGCTGACTGATTGGAGTTTCCCTGGTTGGTAAGGTCGGTTTGTTGACTACCCCTGGTTGGTGAGTTCTTTTGTACCGTTCTAATAGTTTGTTCAGACCAGCCAGCAACGCTTGAAATGGTGACTCTGACTCTTCCTGGTTAAGAGAAACTGCTCGGGCCCTCGGCTTGGACACATTCATGACGGCCTCCACTTCTAACGCCCGAAGTAAAGCTTCATTACTCTTCTTGACGCTACTTAGTCTTAGATTTCGTTGTACTTCCACATCTCTGATACTGTTTATGAAACTCTGTGTGGCCAATTGACCTTTTGTTTCCTCTGGTAGGTCTGGGTAGGGCAAGTGCACTAAACGTCTAATCTCTGCTTCGAATTCTTGAAGGCTCTTTTTGCATTTGTCCGCTTAGTTGCACCTGGTATACTTGGCTCGGGGATTGATTGACGTATCTTTTATCCAGGATGGCGATGATCTTGTCGAAATTGCCTTGTTCATCGACTGGAATGCTTTGGAGGAGCTCTAATGCCGGACCTCTTAAAGAAATTACAAGAGACGTAGCTTTTTCTTGGTTATCCCATCCATTAGTTGTAGCCACGGCTTCAAATTGCCTTTTATACATGGGCCAAGATGAACTGCCGTCGAATGTGGGTGGTTTACTAAAGAAACCTTTGGTACTCACGGTGTGCTGGTATTTCCCTCTCTGCAAATATTGTTGGACTTTTTTAATTTCGGTTTCACCTTGTTTTGGATGGCACTGATTTTATCTTGCACTTCAGTTACTTCGCTTTGTACTGTGTTTTTAATGGAACAGATTTCACATTTCACCTGGCTATGGATGGAATCGATGTCATCTACTTTGATTTCAAGAGTTTCCACATTACTTTTTAGAATCTTAATATCGTCGTTTATTAATAATAATGGCGATCCCCAGACATGCCTGGGAATCGCCAGGGCATGTCTGGAGCCGGCGCTGGACATGAAAGCATGCGGGACGTCGGTGGCAGGTGGCTGGGGAGGCGGGCCCCTGTCATCCAAAGAGCTACAGCCCAAGAACCACAACAACATTCACCAATACAGTCACAGCAACAACGTGACCATCACCAACGGAGTCAAACGAGAACTCCACCCGCAGAAAGTGTTGCGCAGGATCAACAGCCAGCGCTCACTCAAGCGGGACTGATAAGACAGCGCATGAAATGGACTAGCGCCATGAATAAATTTATAATGCGCACGTTTTACAGAGTGACTAACCTTGGCCAGGACAAGACTGGATATCGCTAAATACTGCATCAAGAGTTCTGTCGTGAGTACCCAGAGCTTCAAGTTACCGAACAGAGAGTCGCAGATCAATATCGTGTCATCTTGAGAAATGGCCTTATTTCGCCTGATCAACTGGACGAAATAAAGAGCGAAGTTGAGCGCGAATTATTTGGTCGAAATACAACAGATCCAGAGCCTGAAACACCTTTGGCGCAAAGAGCGGACGAGATTCAAGAACTTCAACAAGAACAGCCAGCCAACGCTGACCTGCTTGAGAAAATCCAAGCAGAAATGGAAGAGCTCTTATAAAGTATAGTGGAACAGATCCATTGATTAGACCAACTCTTCCCAAACTAAGATCTTCTAAGAAACTGGGTATCGTCTTGCAGACTATGAACAAATTTATCTTGCCACACTATGTTTTAGGTGTTAATACGTTAGAGTCGCTACACACAATCATCTACTGTGATGCAATTTCCATATGCAGAACAATTGGGGTCGCAATAAGACCAACGCAAGACCCTCCCCAATTTAGTCAAAAACCTCGAATACCACCTTGGCAAAGAAGGCTAGAAGGAAAAATTAATTCTCTTCGGAAAGATATTGGAAGACTGACCGAGTACCAACGAGGGGTCAGGAACAACAGAATAGAAAGACTTGTCAAGACGATCATGGACAATAACCGAATACACTCCCAGTGGGATGGAGAAAACATCACATCTCAGCAGTGTCTGGATAGTCTACGACAAAAGCTTACCGTATACACAAGTCGATTGAGAAGGTACAAAACCAGTAACCAACGGAAACTAGACAACGCACTATTCCGAAAATCAGAAAAAGGGTTTTATAGAAAACTCAACAACATCAATAATAATGAAACCCCTAGTTATCCCAGTAAAACGGCGATCGAGCAGTTCCGGAAAACACAACTTTCCACAACAGTTTCCCGTAACTCCAGAGCGAGCTGGATTAATGAGGAGGAGGCTGCATTTCAGAATTGTGATAAGATACAACACCAACCATTTACAACGGAAGACACGTTCAACATAATGAAACACCTCCATAACTGGAAAGCACCAGGACCAGATGATGTGCAGAATTACTGGATAAAGAAACTTTACGCCACCCACGATAAATTAACAGTACTCATTAATGACATAATTATCCAACCACACAAGATGCCTAGTTTTCTTACCCATGGTGCTACATACCTCTTACCAAAGGATAACCTATATACACAGGACCCAGCAAAGTACAGACCAATCACTTGCGTCCCAACCTTATACAAACTTATAACGTCGTGCATTAATCATCGCCTTTTCAGACATTGTGAGCTAAACAACATAATTAACAAACAACAAAAGGGATGCGCGAAAAACTCGATGGGGTGCAAAGAACAACTAATAATTGATTCCGTTGTCTGCAATCAAGCCCACGCCAAACGACGAAATCTCTACATGGCATATGTGGACTACAAAAAGGCCTTTGATTCAGTTCCACATGATTGGCTCATTCAGGTGCTGAAATAATAATAAATAATTGTATTGTTAACTTTTTAGAATATGTCATGACTACCTGGCAAACCAAAATCTTTCTGAATGAAGCCGACTGTTTGATACAAACCGAGTCTATCCCAATCAGAATGGGTATATTCCAGGGAGACTCTTTTAGCCCGCTGTGGTTCTGCCTTGCCATGAACCCACTCTCACACAAACTGAACGCGACTAACTTTGGATTCAGTCTCAAACAACGTACAAGCACTAAAGATAAACCATTTGTTATACATGGACGTCTTAAAGTTGATGGCAGCTACGAAACAACAGCTGCATGATATGCTTAAAATGGTAGAAGGGTTCTCCAATGACATCCATATGCAATTTGGCCTAGACAAATGCCGAATTATCAATATAGTGAAAAGCAAAATACAGCAGGGGCCCTACGAAATGAGAGATGGCACCTCAATTGAATCCATGGACGAGGGCCATACTTACAAATACCTTGGAATAAAGCAGGCTCAACGAATTGATCACTCCACCATGAAAAAGGACCTATCAACAGAGTTCTATAGAAGGGTAAGACGACTGTTGAAAATTAAGCTTAACAGTAAAAATCTGTTTCAGGCTATTAACACCTACGCGTACTCAGTACTCAGTTACTCATTCGGAATAGTTAAATGGTGCAAGACTGACATTGAACAACTACAACGAAAAAAACGAAAAAACGAGTTCTACTAACAAAAGCTCAAAATCACCATCCAAAGAGCTGCGTCGAACGTACAACGTAGCCACGGTATGAAGGAGGAAGAGGATTGGCAGATATAGGCAAGTTACGTGATCAACAAATTTCCAATTTGCGTAATCATTTCCAGAAACTAGCAGAATTTTCTGATCTACACAGAGTCATATGTCAAGTTGATGACTCAACACCTCTGCGACTGACAGAACAACAAGTTCAAGTATACCACCAGACAACTGATCAGAAACTGCTCAAATGGAAAGAGAAGCCGCTTCATGGAAGGCATATAAACGACGTCAACCAAGATTATGTCGGCAGTTCAGCGTCGAACTACTGGTTGATCTCTGGTCATATGTTTCCTGAAACGGAAGGCTTTATATTGGCAATCCAAGATCAAGTAATTCCAACTAAGAACTATCTAAAGTACATCGTCAAAGACCCTTCTATCAACAACGACAGATGCAGATATGGTTGCTAAACATCTGAATCTATCCAGCATATCACAGGAGGTTGCCAAGCGTTCGCTACAACTGAATTCAAAGAACGGCACGATGCTGTGGCAAAAATACTGCACCAGGAACTAGCGCTGAATCTCGAGCTATCACAGTCGGTAAGAACACCCTATTATATATACAAACCAGAATCTATTTTAGAAAATAACAACTACAAACTGTACTGGGACCGGACGATATTGACCGATCGAACTGTTGCTCACAATAGACCAGATATAGTTTTGGTAGATAAAGTCTCTAGAAAAACAACCTTAATTGACATTGCAATCCCTAACAACAATAATATAAATATTAAGCAGGCTGAAAAAATAGCCAAATACAGGGATTTAGAATTTCAAATACAGAGACAATGGGACATGAACAACACTCGAACAGTACCAATTGTTTTGTCAACAACAGGAGTAGTCCCAAAACATCTATTAATCAATTTGAAATACCTTGGTCTGGACGAACATCTTTACCAACTGATGCAAAAAGTCGTCCTGTTGGGAACAGCCCGGACGGTTAGAAAATTCATGGGGAACTGCAGCCACGACGCCAACCAGGGGCCTGATAACTTGGCAAGGGCTCCCACAGAGCTAAACCCTTTTGATATGTAGTATATCTGGGGTTTAGTGATGCCGTACATTGTATGGTCAAGTCGATAAGACGTTTATTAACTTCTCAGTTACAATACAATATAAAAAACAATAAAGTATGCAATATAGGGAAAAAAACTAAAGAAGTTAATGCGCTATAATGCAGCTTCTTAACCGAGGTTAAGTGCTGTTGAAGCGCCAAATTAACGTACAAATAAACATGGAGGTGGTAAATACATAATTTATAGAGAATATATAAAATATAATACAACAAAGATAAAGCACGGAAAAAAACAATATTATCATAAGGATAGGAAGGGTCGGGAATATGGGTGGGGGAGTTATGCTATTTATTGTTGATGAAGCAACTTTATTTTAATTTTTTTTCAGTGACAGAACAGAGTCACGAGTACCAGATATGCTATATTTGCAATTTGATATGAGAATCCTTTTTTAAAATATTGCTTTTTATGTTTAGGTACAGTTAATACATTTTTTCGACGCAGATTTAATCTATGCACATCTGTGCGAAAAGTAATTTTGTTATACAGGTAAGGAGGACATTTGAATTTCAAAATTTTGTAGAAAAAAACAAAGAGAGTGCAACGTGCGTCTATTGAACATATTTAGCCAATCGAGGTGTAACAATTTGTGGCTGATCCTATCGCGTCGCTTAATACCAAAAATTAAACGAAGGCATGAATTTTGTACTTTCTGTACTTTTCTCTTATTGATTTCATCTAAAAAAGGCCCATAGACGGTATCACAACAAAAGTTGAAATGGGAAAGAATTAACGATTCACACAGAAGAGCTTTGGTGTCTCCACACAGATAGTGCCTATGAGGATAAATTTCTTTTAATGTTGAATAACTTTTACGCATACAGTTATTTATGTGCTCCGTGAATTTTAGATTATCGTCGATGATAAGTCCTAAATTTTTTGCAAAGTGCTTCATGGGAATTGGAGAACTGCCAATTTCAGGCTTAATGGTATCTTGAATCTGCTTCTTAACGGTTTCACTGCAAAAAAGCATTGCAACGGATGTTGCCGGATTGATTTTAAGTTGATGTTTGTTGGACTCAATATAAAGATTGTTTAGATCTGCATTAAGCAGACGATTGGCTATCTGAGCATCACCAGGCTTAAAAGAATAATATATTTGAGTGTCATCAGCGTATAGATGGTATTTGCAGTGATTCAGTGAGTTTATAATATTGGAGGTGTACACGTTAAATAAGAGTGGGTCAAGTATACTACCCTGGGGAACTCCGCAAGTTAGTTGTTGAAGATCAGAGGCTCTGCCATCTAAAACTAATAAAATTAGACGAGTTTGTATGAAAGCCAGAATATTTTAAGATCGATATTAAAATTTCGTGATTTAGTAAATCGAAGGCTTTTGTATAATCAAGGAGAATGAGAATTGTAGCTAAGCCTTTATCTTTGGATATCAAAACATCATCTAGTATCTCAGATAATGCAGTAGCACAGCTAAATTTTGATCTGAAACCAGACTGCCTAGGAGGGATTAAAAGTTTCTTTTCTAAGTATGAATTCATTTGGAGTTCCATGACTTTTTCGAGAATTTTAGAGAACGTAGGAAGGGTAGAGATAGATCTTAAATGATTTAACTTTTAGTAAAGGTAAAACTTGTGCTACTTTCCAGGCGTTATGGAAGTAGGAGTTCTTTATATAACAGTTAACAATATGGGTGACAGTTGGTATTATAAATGGACAGCAAAGAGTAATGAGAGTATAATATTTAATCCATCAGCTCGAATCGACTTTGATTTCAGACGCAAAATGATATTAGAAATGAGGTTATCAGTTACTTCTTCAAATATAAATTCATTTGGGGTTGACCTGTAATTATTACTATAAAATGTAGGAGTTGTGCATCAGGATCAATATAACTCGTTGCACCCTTTGTAAAAAATGTATTGAGTTCATTTAGGTTTCTTAAATTATCAGGGATTGTTCTTTTTTTGTTGGGGATAATATTAATTTTTTTTTAACTCTTTCCATTTTTCTTGGATGTTGCATTTTTGAAAACGATTATTATTTTCTCTTCGAATAGCCGTAGTCGTAAAATTTCTTAACTGTTTATAATATTTCCAGTGATGAATATTTTTTGCTATTCTGAAATGATTTAGAGCCTTATTTCTTAAGCGTTGTAAAAAACGAATATTATCGGTTATCCACGGCGCGAATGGTTTCTGCTTGCCTTTGCATGTTTTTAAAGGCGCGTGTTTATTATAAAGGTTCGTAAGTATAATAGTAAGTGTGGATACATTAACGTCAATATCATTTGTTAGAAATATTTCATACCAGGGAGCACCTTCCAAATCAACCTGGAATTGAGCATAATTTCTGTTATTTAGTGCCCTGTAAGTAAATTCATGTGTATTAGGAGGTTCAATTTTAAAATTTAATTTACAATAAATTAAGCAGTGATCAGAGACGTTAATGTCAGTAGCGCCGGACTCAATCACTTCTTCAAAGTTGCAGCAAATAACGTCAATAAGTGTAGCAGTATCACAAGTTATTCGAGTCGGTACCGAAATAAGCTGCTTTAAATCAAAGCAGGCTAGTATATTATTGAATTCAAACGTGTAGGGGGAATCTACATCAAGTTGATCTATGTTAAAGTGGCCCAAACAAATAATCTTATCACAAGAGTTTGTAAATCGAATCAAAATATCTTCGAGATAGTTAAGAAATACATTTTGATTTCTACCTGGCGGCCTATACATCACACCAAAAATAAACTTTTCTTAAACTTGTGACACCTCGACCCAAAGATGCTCAATATATTCCCTGCACTCTTTAAGAAGAACAGTGAATCTGACTCCATTTTTAATATATTAGCCAACTCCACCTGCATGACTCTCGCGATCCTGTCTTAAAAACGTATAATTATTAATAGCGACTGCTTCGTCGTTTATGTCAGCTCTTAACCAGGTTTCCGTGACACCTATTAAATCATACTGAGCAGGTAAAATATCATCTTTAAAAATATCAAAATCGCTCAGTAGGGATCTAACAATAGAATAGAAGGGGATTAATATTAAAAGAGATTTGTGATCTAAAACTATTAACAATTAAGCAACAAAAAAAAGTAGACTCATCCCGCTTCAAATTATGTTAACAACGAAAAATGTTCAAGCTGAATTAGCAAAGGCGTAATAGCTAAGAGAAAAAAAAACAAATAAACATCACCAATATTTATACATGTTGCATTACTCACAGGTACTGCATAAAGCATAGTGAGAAAACAAGCAGCAATACGGAGACGTAAACATATTGTTCGGATTACTTACAATCTGATGAAGATGTTAATCATTATTCAGCGAGTTTTTCAGCACATGAAGATCAGTTTCTTCAGTAATACGGTGCACAACATTGTTAACTTTTACAAACACATTTCCATTCAAAACCCAAGAGAATTTAATTGAAAAAAACCGAATAGCACTGCCAAGCAAATTAGTTTTTAAAAAATTTCAAAAACTTTATTTTCCAAAAAACAACTAACAAAATTACGTGAACATCGAACAATGGTTAAGCTTAGAATGATCTCAAATACAATCTTTTGCATAAAGAATATAAAAGGCGTCAGCGTTTATTTCAACGTGGCGCAAACATTATTAATAAGCAATAAACAATTTAATTCATATAACTCGCACTTTCGTTAGATCTTCCTTGATTGTCAGGCCGGAATTTTTTAATTGTTTAACGATTTTTTAACACAGAAATTCGAACTAAGTCGGAACAAATTCGCACTAATACTGATGGGGGTTTATGGCTTGGAATTTTAGCAGCGATGCGGTGGCATCTCTTTATGTCAGATGTTTTTACGCTAACATTTAGTTTACTATTAAAAAGTTGAAGTACCTTCGCACGTAACGTATCCTGATTTTCGTTAGTTTCAGATGGTAGGCCCAATATACGGATATTCGAGTTGCGAATTGATTGTTCTTGATCGTCAACAATCTTTCTAAGTCGCTTGTTTTCATTTTCCAAATTCGAGGTTACCTTACGAATGCTCCCAATTTCCTCGTTTTGTGCAGCAAATTGCTTTTCGAGCACTGAAGCCACTTTGACTGCAATGTTTGTAAGAATTTTTCATTGAAGAAAACTTGGCAAGGGCTCCCACAGAGCTAAACCCTTTTGATATGTAGTATATCTGGGGTTTAGTGAATTTTCCCCTAAGGGCACACTATGTGTGCCTTAGAGGGAGTGTGATGCCGTACATTGTATGGTCAAGTCGATAAGACGTTTATTAACTTCTCAGTTACAATACAATATAAAAACAATAAAGTATGCAATATAGGGAAAAAAACTAAAGAAGTTAATGCGCTATAATGCAGCTTCTTAACCGAGGTTAAGTGCTGTTGAAGCGCCAAATTAACGTACAAATAAACATGGAGGTGGTAAATACATAATTTATAGAGAATATATAAAATATAATACAACAAAGATAAAGCACGGAAAAAAACAATATTATCATAAGGATAGGAAGGGTCGGGAATATGGGTGGGGGAGTTATGCTATTTATTGTTGATGAAGCAATTTTATTTTAATTTTTTTTCAGTGACAGAACAGAGTCACGAGTACCAGATATGCTAAAGTTGTTGATTATATTTGCAATTTGATATGAGAATCCTTTTTTAAAATATTGGTTTTTATGTTTAGGTACAGTTAATACATTTTTTCGACGCAGATTTAATCTATGCACATCTGTGCGAAAAGTAATTTTGTTATAGAGGTAAGGAGGACATTTGAATTTCAAAATTTTGTAGAAAAAACAAAGAGAGTGCAACGTGCGTCTATTGAACATATTTAGCCAATTTATTTTCGAGCACTGGAGCCACTTTGACTGCAATGTTTGTAAGAATTTTTCATTGAAGACACTTATAATTACGGATTTGATTTCCCTGAGGTCCGTTGGTGACAAGCCCATTTTGGCGGGAATCAGGTGCACAGAAATAGGTTGAGAAAACTCAGAGCACGATTTCCCAGCAGAATTTTAGCACTCAAAGGTTAGCAGATTGTTTCACTAATCGTTGTAACACCTTCACCTATAATTTTTGTTGTTAAATTTATCAAAATAATTCATTAATCTGCAGGACGAGCTGACTTAACGTTTATCTCTTTTATGTCTGATTCCACTATTTGAATTCTTTCATTAACTGTTTCATTAACTTGCGATACTATTAGCATTAATTGTTCAAATTGCAGTTGTCTTTTTTCTTCCGTTTTAAATTCATTTTGTCTCTGTTCATTTAACAATTTAAATTCATTTTGTCGTTTTTCTTCAAATTTCGAGAATAATCCTTCAATTAAATTATGTTGTTCACTTTTCGTCGTGGAAACTAGATTTTGTTGTTTTTCTTCCATCGTAGTGACAAGATTTTGTAATTCTATTTTACGTTTTTCATCAAAAGATTTTACTAACGTTTGTTGAATTTCTTCTTGATGTTGTTTCTCCTTCTTGTCAGGTTTTTCCAGAATCTGTGCTATTTTTTCGTCTAGTCCCTCCGTAACCTGCTTGACTATTTTTTGGTAGTTTCGTCCGTTTTTTTTTATGCTTCTGGTTTCCATAAATCAAATTACGATTTTAACTTCACTTAATTCTGCACTTCTGGTCACCAAATTTGTTATATACTCCGTTGGTTCAATTTAAAATTTAAAAACTAATATTTACTCTCATTTTCTAGAAACTTTTATTTACATGAAATATACACAACAGCTGATTCGAATATCAGAAATATAATACAACATAAGCTCTTCGCCGCACTAACTCACTCCCGCGATGATGGCCCGCTCCTTTTAAAACCCGCATCGAATCCTCTCGTACATTCCATTATCAATTCTACAGTTGCCGCGCTGTTTTGAGATTATGTTTTCTTGTCCTAACAGCGATCGATGTCGTACTGGAATGAAACCAGGGCCGGCTTAGGCAAATTCTGTTACAATATAATAATGGGTTCTTTAGAGTTTAATTTATGTAGGATATTTATCTTGACCTATAAAAAAATGTGTAAATAAAATTTTGCTTGTCAGTCATTTTTATTTATGTACAAGCTATTTCATTGGTTTAACACTTTATTAATGTTAAATATAAATCTGGTTCTTTAACTGTGATGGTTAAATTTGGATTTTTTTGATGTGAATTCTTCACATTAACCTAATTTTATTCAGGTAGGTTTGTTCGTAGAAAACTGATTACCCGGTTGTCCCAGTGGCTCCCCAAATTGAAACAACTTTGTGGATACTTTTTTTTACACAGAGTGTGTCCTCCTTTATTCAATCCTCCATACTAATAATTTAGATTTAATGGCATCCGTTGTGATACTCATTCCAGAGTGTTCAATAGCCATTATTATCGGGGAAAATTTTTCTGTTAAGCTAGCTAGCAATAATGATCTAATCCATTCATCATTAATGTTAAAACCTGTTCCCGCCAATTTTTGACCAGTTTTCCCTAACCGAGTTACATATGAATTCATGGATGTACAATTTTCTAGTCTTATCGATATGAGATTTCTTAACAGACTAATTCTTCTAGTAAATCCTGAATCACCATACAAAGACTTTAATTTATCCCACAGTTCCTTGGTGGATTTTACATCTTTTATATGTACATACATAAATGGAGAGATCTATACTTAGTCAAAATTAATTTGGCTCTGGTTTTAGCGTCTTCTGTTGCTGAAACTGGCAGTTCACCTACCTCTGGCTTAATGCACCTTAGCGTGCCTTCCAACTCGCAAAGCGCAATTCATTGTAGTTTTCGCGCACTTTGAGTCTGGGCACGTTTACCACATAATTTGAGTTAGAAGCCATTACTGTTCATAAAAAAATGACTGCACGTAGTACACAACTAACTGTTCTCTTACTGCAACGAAAATCAAATAATACTATTGCAAGAAAACTAGCTGAAGCCAGGAACTTCCTGGGCCAATAACCTGTTATTATTTCTTGGAAACTTTCAGGTTTCTAATAAAACAACGTGCTCGCTTTAACGGAACAAAAGGAACTGTCATTTATTCAGTTTTAACCAGGGTGTATTAAGCGAGATGGACCAACAAGGCTTTTAAAAGCGAACACTAATTGTGACGGGTTCCGTAAACGACCAAGAGATGGCGCTCCGAATACGGTAATAACGGACCACGGTTGATTTAAATTAATATTATAAAGCAGTACGAAGTGAATAGTATAAAAAATGTCACAGGGAGATTTGAGACATTATTTTTATAATAATGAGTATCTATTGGATCAGATAACTTGAGGTAATTCGGGCTCGCCCCTCAGAACCCAAAAAAATACATTTATTGGATTGACAATTTCACGGAAATCGTTGCCGGACGGCTGACATTAACGTCGTAGTAAAGGTAAGCTACGCCGGTATTGAGCTCGTAAATTTCGCTCACTCACGTTAATTCACTAGAATTGATTGAACAGATCTGTGGGTTCAAGTGAATTATTGTTAAACAACTTTTATTTTATGTGTTAAACAAATCACGGACAATTATAATGACTATTCGCAGGAGAGAAAAAAATAGTGGCAAGCACAACATATTGAGAATCAAAGTGTCACAATCTCTTTACATGTTAATATTATTGGACATATTTGGTGTTAACAGGCAGTTTATATGTAAAAAATGCGCTGTTAACTAGAAAATACATTAATACAGGTTCAGAAGAAATATGCAAGTTAAATAATCAAATAATTTTAGGTTGAACATGCCCAAATAATGATTGAAATTGTGAGAAGCTTCAAGCCACAGCGGTGTATTACATTACATTGGATATGATACCTCAACTAAATCTTTAGAACATGGAGATGTATTTTGTTTTACAAAACTCATAGTTTATTCAAATATAAAAATGTACAATGAATCAGTCTAAACGGTTTAAATCTAATAAATTTTAATTGGTAACAAATACTATAGATATAATTGATAGAGAAAAGGAAATGTAATAAATAAGTACAAGTTTTGTGTTCATATATACAACTTAATAAGACATTACAGGGGGTTATGCAATTTTAAACAAGTTCTTCTTTTACACCGTTTAATTAAAATTAAGCAACTTAAATTTAGTTCGTTCCTTTTTGTGATAATCCATTGAATTTTAGATTTGTGGTGTAAAACAATTATATTCAACTGCAGTGTAGCATGATTTTCAAAAGTAGCAATCAATTTTAGCTACAGGTAAATGTTCCTGTGGTCACCTGAGTGGCCACAAGAGCTGTCAGTTCTACTAATTATATGACACTCACTAGATTTTTAAGGGGATCTATGTCTGTATTATAATATACATGTAATAACATATATTAATTGTTTTCAATTTCACTAAAACAAATGTGATTTTATTCCTGAAAAATTAACAATGTTTATATTTTAATAAAATTAAATCAATTTTCAAGCAAGTAGGTAAAGATCAGGGTGTACACCCTGGTACAGATGGAAATGACATCAGTAATTGTCTTTTATTACTCAAGCTAGTTATAAACTTCAGCAGTTTTTATGTATTGATTGTATATATGTAACTTTAAAAATAAATGACTCACCACTTGATAGTTTCATTCTCTGGTGGATAAATCAGAGTTTTTAGCGGCAATAAAGAAATGAAATTGATTTTGATAATTTTTGATGAAACTATTTTCATACGTATATATGTCATCAACAAATTGGCGCAACATTGAAATCATGAGCGAAGCTTGGTCGCCCAGCTACTTCTTGGATAAACAAATGTTTGTGATTTAAAATTTTTTGTTAAGGGTGTTTTCCAGAATGGTCTTTTTCACTAAATTAATTTCAAATTGTTGGCAACTTCCAGTTATACTAGTGGTTGACTATAACTTTGTTATTGTATTTTATAATCACTTCGTATGTCTATGAGTCACAGTTTCCCAGATAATTTAGAAGAAAATATAGCCTTTAGTCTCAAATATAGCTGATAGAATTTCGAAATTTTACGAATTAATAGTTGCGGTTGCATTGGGATCTTTTCCTATAAATTAAATTATCTCAGAAACTCCCTCTCAGAAAATTAAAAGTGAAAACGGTTAAGAACACCCTGTAAAACATCAAAACGGCGTTTACCCTATTGGTAGCGCCCTCTTTTACATAATCACTAAAGTAATAAAAATTAGTGTCACTGCAAAATCAATGTAATGGACATAGATTTAATACTGATATACTGCTAGCAGAGTCTAGAGGTAGGCGCATACATCACAGTCCAGACGTCTATAACGTTTTACTGTACTTCGAGTCTTATGCGCAGGTTCGAAAATGCCCCAATTGGCTCTTCTGTTGTGGGTTATGTTTTCTCTCTATTTGATTCTTGGCAACGCTTGCACAAAACGGTTTAGGTACAGTAGCGGTGATCCTTCCGCTTACGGGCGATAGCAGTATATCGGTATTACGTATATGGTAATGGTATTGACGTTGGCCCACCTCCTTAATACACTCTGGTTTTAACAAACATAGACAACCTAACATTATACATCAAAACATTTACACATATTTACATATATTATGAGGACAATCATAACATTTATGCAGTTTGATTTCTGAACAAAAACGAAAAGCAGTGTTACATTATTATTGAAGTTTAACTACATGGGATGCTAAATAAGCTTATTTAAAAAATCTTGTTCGATTGTGTCCAGTATTGAGAAGACGTAAAAGTACGATAAATCTCAAAGACAATTAGCCTATGATTATTATATACTTGATGATCAGAAAACCACAGGTGTGCAACAGCTTTTTTGTTAGCACTTTTAATATTAATAACGATACACTATCAAAATGGATTTAAAAGCTGCAGGATAATACAGAGGGAGCAAAGAATTTGATATCCAAGCATGAAAAGCGACAATTATACAAAAATTTGTTCTGAAAGTTCTTAGATCAGCTACTGTCAAAGAATGGTTGAATTTATTGAACAAAGTACCAAGCCACTATTTTCGCTCGAGTAGTAACCGAGTTTACATTGACGTTTGAATCAAAGTCTCACGTATTTCGAATTTATACAGAGTGGTGCAGGAAAAATTAAAACTCAAATATTGGTCATAAAATGTTAAATGAGATTCTGGAAAAAGAAAACAATTATATTTTTACGCTACGGAAGGACCACTGTGACATATGCACAGCTAAGAAAGAAGGTAACATCTCAGAAGAGCAATACATATTGCACATTAAAAAAAAACGATGCCTACAAAGCTCATATCGACGCTGGCACTATGAGCTCATGCTAGGTGCTCGTCCTGATTGTAGATGTACAATTTATGTATATTTATACCAACTAAGATGTGCATCTGTATGTTTTCCACAAAGGGTATGGAGGTCTTACGACTAATGAGTTTACAAGTTGCTTAATAGATTTCATTAAGTCACATTTGAACTATAAGAAAATCATAATTATCTCGGATGGATGTTCTTATCAGAACAAAAATAAAGTTCTGTCATCGGCTTTACTAAAGTTAACTAAGGAGACTTGTGTAGAGATCGAACAGATCATTTTAGAGAAAGGGCAGACGATGAAAATGAAAATATTATATTCACCATGTTGAATATACTTTCTTTAAGAACTATGAGAATGATGCTTGCCTGGATTTTATTCAGCCAGGTAAAACAGCAAGAGATCCGACTGTAAATGACACAAGAGCTCATTTATATAAAAATGGTAGTATCTTCAACAAGTTACGACATTCCGACGAATGGCAAACACTACCTCAGCGAATTCGCCCCTACAACCCACAAACAATTGTTACTCAACTCATCTTCAGTCATTAAAACCTTTTATGCATCGCGACTATCATGCTTTTTATGATCTATATTACAAAGTGTAACTAATTCATTTAAGACTGATTAATTTATTATTTCAGAAGTTTTGGAGAAGTTTTTTTATTGTTTTTCTATTGATATTTTTAGTTTAAATTATGTATATAATAAAACATTTAAGATTTAAATGTTAAAACAGGTGATAATATTAGATCTAATTATATCTGATATTATAAAGAGCAGTTAAGAATGACTTTTTATTTTTATTTTTTAGTTATATGTAGTTCGTAATAATTTTATTGTATTTCGTTATTATCAGGGAAATTAATGTATCACATAATGATCAATCCTAAAAACAAAGAGAGTGTTACATTCCCAAATCTTTTATGTTTAACAAAGGACATACATTATTTTTTAGACGTTGGTAAACCAGTTACTCGCATGTGCACTATTTAACGAAAAAAAAAATGTTGCTCCAAAAATATGTCATTTTTGTGGAACGTTTTGTATTTCTAATATGTTTCGAATAAATGTCTTTGATTCTACATTAATAATTTTGTATGGCTTTCTTTTGTTTATTCATTATGTTTTTTGCGGTTTCCCAAATCCTTCAATAATTATAAATGGAATTTGTCAGGCGCAGCGACATAATGATTGGGAATTTTCATTCCCAAGTGACGTCACATTCCAGACAGGGACTGTGATACCTATGCGCGCGGTTCCGTTATATGTGTATTGAATTAAATACAAATAGCTCAGGTCATTTACGGAGAAAAAGACCTTTTGGTGACAAAATTAATTGTAGAACAAAACCGACATCAACGTGTTCTAATGATAAAACTTGACTAATTGATAATTTATCGATACTTTTTTGTTTTTTAACAGAAAAAGAGCAAAAAATCGGTAACAATTTAGTTGTTTACCTTTTACACAAAATCCACCGATAAAACCGTGTTTGCTACTCTGAGAAATGTTGAAGAGAACTGAAAAACCTACAAAATGAGTTACCGTACACTCAACTTTGTTAATTGGTTTCTAAGATAATGGAACATTTACCCAAATTTCCAAAAAAATAAATAATATAAAAAATTTATATATTTTTTCATTTTATAGCTAAAACATATTTATTAACTATAGCGATACATTGTCCCATACACAATTTATGTTCTGAAAAAAATACTGTAGCCCTGGTAGTTTTTGCAAAATTTCAGTCAATCCTATGGAAGACATATTTTTTTGAAAGGCCATATTACCTCACTGGATGACCCTATCAATATGAGTAAACCACCGTTGGAAAGTAGAAGAGTTGATCTAAAGATCCCTCATCTCAGTTTTCTAATATTTAAAGTATAAATACATATAAGTATTAAAAATATTTGGCCATTCCGTAAAAAATTCCATTCGAAAAATTGCTAATGAGTGGTACTATATCTTTATAACTAATAATCTTAATGCAAATTTTAAGGAGACACATATTTATATTTCTTGCATAATATGGATTTATGTAATAAATGTAGACAGAGACTGATCATAATGATGAAGCAATCATTTTTAATATGAAAAAGACGTACTTATTTTAAATTTAAATAAAAAATGAAAATATGCGTTCTCTATTCACGATTTTTTAAAATATAATAAATAATAGTAGGTTCCTTTGATTACACTTTCAGTACATTTCATATTTTATGATTATATAAAACTGAAACGCTGACACAAATTGATAATTGTTAATAATAGAAGACAAAAGATGTTATTCCTCAATTAGTTAACAATGCAATTTTTATGTTGTTCAATTCAGATTCCTGTTAATTTTGTGTTAATAAATACTAATTAATGACAAGCCAAATTCCTAGAATCCCTAGATGTCGGTCTTACATCTCGCGTCTACAAGCCAAATTTCTTTAGATATATCTTTTTTTGAAACATTTACAAATGGAAAAATCGCTTGCAATACGCTAGTAAAGTATCTTTGACACGAGACCTTTGCGCCATCTCGAGTTTTATTTTCGGAACTCTGGTTGTGTCAAAGTGGCAATTTAAGTTTGCCGTGTATTAGTATAAAGATTAGTTATTTAATAAAATGGAAAGAAAAACATCAAACCGAAAGTGCGGTGTAGTTATTGATTGTAAAAACACACCAAGAAAAACCCAAAATTTTTTATACCACTTTCATGGATTTCCATATCAATTAGAGTTAAGTTAGTTAATCATGGGTAAATAAATTTGATTTCCACGTTGTTAGTCATTATTGTATCCATATAATTAATCATAATTGTTGTTCTATTAACAAAAATGAGATTTTTTAATTACAGTAGTGGTGAAATCCACCTCAACCAGAAACAAATACAATGATTTGCAGTGATCATATTGTTTGGGAAAAAAGTAAACAATGCACATACAATCCAACTATATTTCCTGCAATATGTATATAAAAAACAAAATTTTCATGGTAGTTTGTGGGCTGAAAGATTACAAGTACCTATGACAAGAAAAAATTGCATTTTCAGGAGTCGATGAAACTCCAATTGAGGTTAACAATAGTAAGTAAATACATATAAGAAAAAAACAAATTAACTTTATTCATTATATATAATTTATTGGTAGATTTCACAGACGATGAAGTTTTAATGGATCAAGATAAAAATTTTGAAGCACGGATAATAAAGCAACAACAGATGCAAATATTCTTGTTAATTCACAAAGAAATGAATAGTGATTATATATTATTTATAGCTTTTGTAAAAACTAAAAATAAAGAAGGGCTCATAAAAAAATAGAAATAATGAGAATAAAAAGTGTAATTTATTTAAAAATTTAAAAGAATATCAATATTGATATATTGCAGGAAAGACAGTTGAATTGTAAACTTTGTTATGTATGTACATTGTTTGATTTTTCTGCCCCAACGAAAAGAGCACAGCAAATCCTTGAATATGTTCCTGAATTGCCATGACTTTTCATCCCTCCTGTAACTAAAAAGTTACTTTTTTTCTATATTCCTAAAAGAAACTATTATTAATTAAAAAATTAAGAATTATATTAACCTAATATTCCAATTTATTTTGGAAAGAAAAGTATTTACATGATTAACTTTTCTGATTACAAGAGCTATTGAATCTTATTTTTGTTAACAGAACAACAATTGTGATTAATTTTATTTATTTAGTAATGAGTAAAAACGTAGAAATTTAATTGTCATTGACAATGAACTGCTGTAATCCATTTTTTTCCTTACTCTCTGATTCCTATAGAAATCCAGGAAAACGGTAGAATTGTAATTTTTGATTTTTCCTTGATGCTTTTTGGAAATCAACTACACCGCACTTTCGGTTTGATATTTTTCTTTCTATTTTATGGACTAACTAAGTTTTAATCTATAACAAAGCAAACATAAGTTACGACCTTCACAGAACCAGCGTGCCACAAATAAAACACGAGATGGCGCAAATGTCTATTGTCAAAGATACTTTATTAGCATATAACACAGCAAACATAAATTACGGCCTTGACAGAACCAGCGTTCCACAAATAAAACACGAGATGGCGCAAATGCCTATTGTCAAAGATACTTTACTAGCATATAGAACAATTATATGGGACCATTCTGTAATGTTCCTTAATATAATGCAGTTTAAATCATAAAAATGGTATGTTTTTCGTTATAGAAAAATGTACAGAATCAAGGTGAAACATATCCTTGTATAATACAATTTATAACATTTAAATTGCATGAGCACTTTTAGAGAACAGTGAAGATTCATTGAAAATCGCTGATCTCTAGCCCCTTATTTACTTTTTTTTCTGATTTTCCAGAAAACCGTAAATCTCATGTTATAGACAATTATATGGGACCTTTCCATAATGCTCCTTAATATAATGCAGTTTAAATCATTAATATTGCCCAAGTCGTTTTTGAATAATCGCAGGACATACATAAATAAAACTTGCATATGAATTGATAACCTCCTCCTTTTTGGAGGTCGGTTAAAAATGATAACTATATGTGTAAATATATTTAAAAGGCGATTTGTAGGTACGTAATCTACCAGTCATTAACTGTTTTCTAACAATTCCTACGTCATGCCTTGTAATATAAGGTGACTTACTTTTACTTAAACATATCATTGACATTTTAAAGATTTAGGTTTAAAACGTAAAGAAACTCAATGCAATCCTTATTTATTAGGTTAGGTTTGGTACATTTATTATAGAGTAAAATATATTTTTATTCAACCTATCATTTCTCCTTTGAAATCTTACAGAGCTCTGCCACAAGGACAGTCTGTGGTCTAACCATTGAGTTTTTTTTATATATTAGATTAGTTCTGAAATGACTGCTTATGGGACTAATTGGGTAACGCTCTTTCAGATCTTCATGCGATGTCCATCCAGTATCAGTCGTTGCCTTTTGGTCAATAGAAAAATAGTCAGTTTTGTGTTGATGTGGTAGCTGAAGCTCTTTGTTTTCGGTAACATTGTATGATACCAATGATAATAAATATAGTGTAGGAGGGCCAAACCAAATGTGGTCTTCCAAAATTAGTTGAACTGGGTTCTTCAAAGGGGTCGAAGTTGTCGAGTGCTAACTGATGTATTTTGTCTAGAGGTATGTCTAAGACTGTCACGCTTTTTGTTAGGTTGAAGGTGACATTGGATACTTGAACTTCTGGGAGTAAAGATGGTTGACAGGGAAGTTCGCCCTTGGTATTCCTATATGAATATGCTGCTGTACTTATTTGGCAGCTGGGAGGTAATTTGAAGAGATAATTACTCTAGAGGCAAAATATCTCACTGGTACCACATTTTGCCTGTATAGGTTTTCTGGTGGGGAAAATTCCAATATAGAACTGCTCATTGATTTTTTCTATAATCCGACGTGTTGTCGACAATTTGGAGGGATGATGTCAATTGTTAGAAGTGAGAAGATGCAGTCTGGTTCGGCTGACTGACTTCATATTGGTAAGATGTGTCGCCCATGGTAAGGAAGGAATTTTGAGGAATTATTATTGTGTTCTTGGCAGTTGGTATTGGAAATAATCAAAAATGTGTAAACGAGTCCGAAAACACTAAAGGAAATTCTAATGTGAAAATTATTTTATCATTAGTTATTACTACTGAAGTCTTAACAACATCGTAATATTTTAAATATTGGATTTTCTTACTATAGAGTAACTGATTACCTGAATGGGTTGTTAACATTTTTTGTACAATAAAATCAATATCATCAAGCAAGATGATGCTTGTGTGCAATGTTCCTAACCAAGCAAAAGAAATGCAATTTTCTATTTCTGAGAAAGTAAAGCAATGTGTCTAAATTGATTTTAATTTGATGGAGAGCTTCTCTAATTTCCACGTAATTAGTAAATTCAAAAATTGTTTTGTTAAGTTCTGTCTTTATTATTTTTATTTTATCATCGATAATTTCTTGGTTAAGAGAAATTTGATTAATCGTTTCGTTAACGTTCTTGATTAGATTATTTGTAAGTGATAAACGTTTATTAGATTGCTTGATCAAATTATTTTGACTTAGCCTTAACTCTGAAATTGCTTTTTCAAGTCTTTCTGAATCTTCGTTGTCCATTAAACCTGTAAGTATTTTTATAACAGAACCTAAACCATTAATTAGACCTCTTTTCAAACGATTTGATCTTGGATGAATGCTTAAAAATTTCGATCGGACAGTTTTTAATTCAAAATCTAAGTGAGAGTGAAAATTTTGAAGAATAGGTTTCACTAAGGTCATTTTGGATGATGGGTTTGATTATTTATATTGGTTAGAAACGCTACTGATTTGCTTTTCTATTGGGGAAAGTTCAATGAAATGAATAAATATATGTGAACCTGCTTTTACTCTGGCTGATCCTAGCTTGAAAGGGAGGATGCCTGGATTTTTATTGAGATTCTGCACTGTTACCTCTTGACAATGGTATAGTCCTACCAAGAGACTCACGGGTATCCTGTAACAAGGGAGTGTCTGATATTATTCGAGGTTTCTTGAAACTTTGTTTGTGATAAGTTCCGCTTGTCGTTGTTACAATTTTGTCATTATTTCGCAATATTTGTTCCGGTTTGAAACGGGGTTTTAGTTTATCTCTAGGGTTTTCGTTTTGCATGCAAGCGGTTTGATTTTCACGGTATTGTACGGGGTCCGTTCGAGTTTCGTTAGCTTTACCAATAACTTTTCTTTGATCTGATGTGATTTGTCGGCAATTACTTTATAGAGTTCTTTCATTTTTGTTCTGTGAGTTTCTATGTAATTATTCACACAATATTCGTTAAGGTCTAGATCAAATGGGTCTTGTCTGTCAGTTTCAATATCTATTGGTCTAAATTTAGTGACTGAATGAATGGAGTGGTTATACCCTATGATTGCTCGATTCATGTTATCTACAAGGGATAAGTCATTTTCGAGTGAAAGGGCTCTAGGATGTTCCAGAAGGGTGGAGTGAAATCTTTCGACAGGGCTATTTCCGTTATGATGATGAGCTGTTGTATATAGTGCCAATTTATTTTATGAACTTTTGCAAAATCTTTTACTAATGGACCGGCAAATTCTAAACCATTATCTGACGTTATGTGTTTTGGGATTCCATGATGTGAATGTGAAATAAACTTTAAGAGTGAAGTAATTATTGCAGGGTTATTATTAGTTGCAATTGGATAAGCTTGACCGTACTTTGAAAAAGCGTCTAAGAAAGCACAAAACTTTTGTTGACGAATACGTCTATATGGACAATTTCAAAAGGTTTTGTGGGTGTCTTTCGTATTTACTTTGTTGACAAGTGTCCCAGTTGTTAACATAATTTTGTTTAGGCCAAATAGTTGTTGGATTTTATTTGGGCGATAGTTTCAAGAATCCCGCGGTGATTATTTTTCATTTCGTGGTTGTACTGAACAATTTCACCTTGTCTGTTAACATTTGTTATGTCTCTAAGTTTAGTGTTACATTTTAGAAAAGTAAATGTTCCACTTTTGAATAGTTGCGGGAAAATTCGGCACATTGTTTTATAATAAAAGTCTTGTGGGTCATTGGCAATATAAAAAGCATATTAGTTGATATTTAGAAAATTCTGTTAATTGGTCTATAAAAGTTTCTTTTGTTGTATATATAAGGTATCGAATACATTTATTGGGCTCTGTAAAAATCATGTTGACTCTAAATTCTGGTTGCGGTTTTTCTTCTATATAAATTTGATTTCTAAAATGATTAAAGGGTTTTTCAGTTATATGTATAGTTTGAATGGGGTTTTCTAAGTTTGAATGTACAGTTTAATTTGAATCACTTTCTTCTCCGACTTTTTCACCGGTTTCAGTTTCTTCACTATCTCTTTCTTGATTCGGATTAGGGTTGTTTCTTTGTGATGTTTCGTCTTCTTGCTCCTGTATGTCTTCGCCAGTGTTAACCATCATCGAAACATTGTCTGCAGGTTGTTCTGTTTGTGATTGTAGAAATTCTCTGTTAAATTCTCTCATGAATCCTAAAAATGGTATATCGGAATCATATTTTGCTTCTTCAGTTTCTGTTGGGTAAATTTCAATACGAGAGAGTGCATCTGCATTCAAATTCTTCTTTCCCTTCTTGTATATGACGTCACAGTCAAATTTTTTGAGTTTCAGTCTCCAGCACACTAATCGAGAATTCGGTTCTTTGAAGGACATTAACCACTGGAGCGGTTTGTGATCAGAAATTACGTGGAGCTTGCGGTCGAAACAATACGGTCTGAAGGTCTTGGTTCCCCAAACAATAGCTAACAACTATTTTTCTATAGTGGAGTAATTTCCCCGACTGCAAAGTTGCTTGCGTCGGTCGTTAAGTTAAAGGGTTTCTCGAAGTCAGGGTAAGCTAGTATGGGTTCGTTAGTCAACATGGTTTTACAAACTTCGAATGCTTCTAGGAATGTTTTATTATGAACAATTTTAGCATTTTTCTTTAAACACTGAGTGAATGGTCGAGTAAGTTTGGTAAATACTCTCTTCCAGGTGTCATTCCTAGATGTCGGTCTTACATCTCGCGTCTTCAAGTTTGGTAAAGTCTTTTATGAATTTCCGGTAGTACCCTAAAAGATCTAAAAATGATTTAATTTCTTTTGTTGTTTTGGGTATGGGTTACTTCATGATGGCTTTAACTTTTTCAGGATTCGGTTTAATGCCTTCTGGGGTCACTATATGTCCCAAAAAAGCTACTTCCTTTCTGAGGAACTCACACTTATCAAGTTGAAGTTTGAAATTGACTCCTCTTAATCGTTCGAAAACCAGCTTGAGGTTCACCATGTGTTCTTGTAATGAACTACTGAATATAATGATATCATCTACAAAAACTAAACAAATCCGATTTAACAATCCTTTCAAAACATTTTCCCTGAGAAGTGGTTTTTAAGGACGAAAGACATACGCACATATTCATAATGCCCATTTTCAACATTGAACGCTGTTTTTTCAATGTCATCGGGGCACATCTCAATTTGATGGAAGCCATTCGCAAGATCAAGTGTTGAAAAGTATTGATTGTTTTTTCGTTCACCTTAGGGTAATCGACAACGATTCTTCATTTTCGAATTCCAGATGCATCAGGTTTTTTCGATACGATCCAGATTGGGCTAGACCATGAGGATTCACTGGGACGAATTATTCCTTGTTCGAGCATGGAAGTTATTTGTCGTTCTACTTCAGGTTTATGAACGAAAGGGTATCTATATAATTGTGTATACCGGAATTTCGTCTTTAGTTACAATTTTGTGATTGATTTTGTTAGTAAAAGTAACTTGGTCATTTTCTTTAAAGAATATGTCATAATATTTGTAACATAAATTAAGAACGTGTTTTTTCTCTTCTGTGTTCATATGGTCTGTTCGTAAAAGTTGGGAAATGTCAGGTTTTTGTTGGCCGTATTCGTCAGAAGTAACAATATGAAAAATTTCAGTCGTTTTCGTTCACGTTTTCGGTTTTGATAAAATGATCTAAGGAAATGCCTTATAACGTATCGCTTAAATTATGAATTTCTGCCAGAGCATAATAATGTTCTGCCATTGAATAACAACTTGGAATAAATAAACTATCCTGAAATTTTAATGGCGGAATAATAGCTGGGCCATTCTCGGTGGTGACAGGAATTTTTATTTTAATTGCGGTATTTCAGTGAAAAATAAAAGTTTTTTCTTTACTTCATAATGTTCTATTGGGATAACTGTTGAATTTGTAATTAATTTTGAATTAGGAAAGTCGAATCGAATTCCTATTTTTTTCATAAGATCATAACCAATTAAACTATTGAAATAACTATGTTTTGAATAGGTAGAGTTTAATTTTTTCTGAAGGATTAAATTCTTTGAAAGCAGGAATTTCTATACAGTGATTTCTTGTGGTTGTTTGAAAAACGGAGGAAACAGTAAAGGGTTCTTCTAAAATTGAACCTGAAAAATATTTTTCTGTAATATCTGGGTCTAAAAATGATTTAGTTGCACCAGTATCGATTAATAATTTTAACTTTGGAGATTCTATAGAAATATAGGGTAAATCCTTTCTGTTGAAAATATTATGAATTTCTATGTAATTTCGGTTTTGGGTGAAACCTGTTGAAAATTTGAGTAATAAAAATTTTCGTAGGGATGACACTCGTCATGAAAGTTTGATTGTTCCGAATAATCTAGACCGTGACTCTGTTGTTGGTCAATTTCAGATTCAGGATCAGGATAATTTTCTGGAATTGTTGAGTTTTCCGCAATATTGTTTAGTTATTCAAAAATGAAATCAGGGTGAGAATATTGTATAGGGTGGAAGTGAGAAGTGTTTGGGCGAATTGTGCCATGAGAGATACCGCTCACTGGTGTTGGAGGTGGAAGATTTTGGGTTTGTTTTTGGGGTTTCCAAACATTTCTTGGTGATCCAAAAACTTGTCTACCAGTAGGTAAACGTCGAGGGGTATATTTATAGGCTGAATATTGACTGGACCTCTGGGGAATTGATTTTGCTGAGGAGCAAATTGATTAGGTTGCATAAATCGAGGTTGCATTTGAAAACAAGATTGAATATTTGGTTGAAATCTATTATATGTTTGAGAAGATGCAAAATGGTTTTGGTTAAAATTTTGTTGTTTAATTTGCTTATTTGAATCATTAGTTGAAGTACGTTTCTAAAAAGAAGGCTGAGATTTTTGGAGATATCTAATGTGATTATCTGAAATCATGAATTGCTGTGCATCACTAAGTAAATTGGTTTCATAGATTTTATAACAGATCCTTGTGGTTCACGGAGGCCAGCTAATAAAATTGTCTAATCATAGTCATTGAAAAATATTTTCTTACTATTTTTTATATTTTGATCAGTAATAATGTATATCTACATCATTATGAAGAGCACTTAAGGTATTATTAACTCTATCATAAAATTGAAGTGAAGATTCATGTTGATTCTGTCTTAAAAGGCTAAGATCACCAAAATTTCTCTTAAAGAAAATCTTTTATAATCCCCAATTTTTAAATACACTAGAATTAAAAACATCACGTGCTTGTCCGGATAATTTTGAATAAATACTTTCAACTAGTCTTAAATTTGAAATGCCATTTAAATCAATTGGGTTCCAAAACATATTAATTAACCTATCAGCAATATCTATATATCTAGCCAAATCACGTGTATTTCCGTCAAATACAGGAACTAGTTCTAAAAACACTTATTTTCCCCTAAAGAAATATTTTCTCTTAAATCAAAATTACTTTATTTTGCTATAGAAAGATTCGAAATCAATTTACTTAAATCTAACTCGATTTCACACTTTTCCGGGATCGGAGACAATGGAGAATTCGAGGAATCTGACATAAAAAATGGAAATGTAAAGGAGAGCGACTTACCAATACAATTTCATCCTTCGCTTGTACAGTTGTGGAAGTAATCCTTATTTGTTGAAAAAAGTCCCAAATAAATTATTTCACGCACGACCCTGTCTATTTCCGATTACGATTGTTCGTTTCGAATTAATCGATTGAAATCGAATGGATTTATCACTTTGATACTCCTTCGAAATAATCATGTTCGCAGCTCCAGTTAAATGTGTCGTTTTGAAAATTAACTTTTTTAAAAAGATTAAATTTTATTTAAAGCAAAGTGTAAAATAAGAATAATTGAATCAGACTGAACTACAAACAATGTAAAAGTTATTCAACTGTAAAATAAATGCATTTGAGTAAAATTATTGTTAAGTGAAATAAGATATCTTGCGCCCGGCTACTTCTAGTTGAAAGATGCAGAATAGGGGTTAATGCACCACATAAAATGACCGCATATGAGACTAATTGGGTAACGCTCTTTCAGATCATCATGTGATGATATCCAGTATCAGGCGTTGCCTTTAGTCAATAGAAAAATAGTCAGTTTTGTAAATCAATACTGATTTTTGGAGAAGTAGTACTAATTTTCGTATAAATTATTTTTTGTGTATGTTTTGATTATAATTATTTCATTAATATAATCTTAATTTCACAATAGTCCGATGGTATGGAACAGATCTGCAATCAGAGGACAATAGAAAAGATATTAAATATGAGAGATTTCATTGTTTGTCATCTCTATTTAACAAATCGATGGTAAGTGCAAATGAAGGAAAGTTTTAGGTTACAAACAAAAATCCGCCATTGATTACACTGAATGTAATATATAGGTCATATTTATGTAAATATATACCTACAATAATATACAAAAATAAAAAATAATTTGATCCATTATTTCTATAAATTTAATCCAAATGAAGTTATGGGTATAGCAAACGCCTTGCCTAATTTTCAGATTTTGCCTAAACTTTATTATACTCTTTGACAAAAGAACCGCAATAATGTTAAAACTGGGCTACCGTTAGTAATAAGAAATTGACAAAACAAAGAAAACTACCAAACACAATGAAGAGAAGGTTTATAAGTACTTTAAGAAAATTTACTTAATACCTTTTTGATTTTATTTCATTGTTGTTAACAAAAATATATCAATATAAAATACACAGCCCAAGGTGGGGGAAACAAAGTTGTATTTAAAAGACTAAGTTATAAGATCAAACTAATACATTGGCCATAAATAAATATATTTCACTGTCATGCTACATCCATAAGTAATCACATTAATAATACCATGAAATAGAACTGTTTGAAATAGGAAATAGTTAAATAATGAGTTTAACGTCAATGAAAAATCTTGCTGAATTTGTATTAATTCTGTGTAGTAGTCCAACATCCACAACTGTCAGGCTTTACGTTTACGTAATTTTTCTTGCATGTCCTTCAAAAGATTGTCAAATGAATCTTCTGAAGTTCGCGATGCTGTATAATATCCTATTTCTTCCCTCATATTATCTGAAACAAAACATATTATGACAGATCTGAAGTAGTTTTGTTTACATTAAAAATGTTTTGAAATTTATATTAACAAAGACATGAGTATACACGATTATTAAAACCAGTGTGTGAAGATCAGATGATCTGTTGCGGATGAATAGATGCAACCCCAGTACCTTCTTCAACATCTTAAAACACAAGAGGAAATTAAAATTAATACTATTGTTGTGCAATTTACCAAAGCCGACCCTGTCTCATTTCAGTACGACACCGATCGCTTCTGAGATAAAAAAATTCTCTGGAAATGGCTCGGCAGCCGTAGGATTGATGACTGATTTTACGGGAATTTTCGATGCTGGTTTTAAAAAGGAAGCAGCCCACGATCGCAAGTTAGTTAGTGGAGCGAAGAGCTTATATGTAAAATTGTTGTTGTGATATTTGAATCAGCTGTTGTATATATTCGATGTAAATAAAAGTTCTAGAAAAGTGAAAGTGAATATTAGTTGTATAATTTTAATTTGAACCCACGGACTATATAACAAATTTGGTAATCAGAAGTAAAGGATTAAGTGCAGTTAAAATAGTAATTTGATTTATGGAAACCCGTAGCATGGAAAAAATGGACGAAACTACCAAAAAAATAGTCAAGCAGGTTACGGAGGGACTAAACGAAAAAATAGCCCAGATTCTAGAAAAACGTGACAAGAAGGAGAAACAACATCAAGAAGAAATTCAACAAAGGTTAGTAAAATCTTTTGATGAAAAATGTAAAATAGAATTAGAAAAAATTGTCACTACGATAGAAGAAAAACAACAAAATCTTGTTTCCACTATGAAAAATGAACAACATAATTTAATTGAAGGATTGTTCTCGAAATTTAAATTATTAGATGAACAGAGACAAAATTAAAAGTATTTGAAGAGAAACAAGATCAAATTGAATTAAAACGAAACGAAACTGAAGAGAAAAGACAACTGCAATTTGAACAATTAATGCAAATAGTAGGACAAGTTAATGAAACAATGCAAATAGTTGAGTCAGATATAAAAGAGATAAATGATGACATTAAGACCATAAAAAAAATATCGTGGACACTCTTGAAACCAAAGTAGATGACCTCGATTCCATCCAAAGCCAGGTAAAATTTGAAATTAGTTCAATTCGAAACACAGTGCAAGACCAAATCAGTTCCATTAAAAAAACAGTACAAAGTGAGGTACAAGATAAAATCAGTGCCATCCAAAACAAGGTAGAAACAGAAATCAAAAAAATGCAACAGGACTTACAGCGAGGAAAATACCAGCACACCGTGAGTACCAAAGGTTCCTTTAGTAAAACACTCACATTCGACGGCAGTTCACCTTGGCCTATGTATAAACGGCAATTTAAGGCCGTGGCTACAACTAATGGATGGGATAATCAAGAAAAATCTGCTTCTCTGGTAATTTCGTTCGGCCCTGGAACTCCTCCAAAGCATTCCAGTCGATGAACAAGACAATTTCGACAAGATCATCGCCATCCTGGACAAACGATACGACAATCAATCCTTGAGCCAGGTATACCAAGTCCAACTGAGTGGAAAAACGCAAAAATCCGGTGAAAGCCTCCAAGAATTCGAAGCAGAGATTAGACGGTTACTACACTTGTCATATCCAGACCTGCCAGAGGAAACGAAAGACCAGTTGGCCACACAGAGTTTCATAAATGGCATGAGATGTGGAAGTACAAAGAAATTTAAGACTGAGTTCCGTCAAGAAGAGTAATGAAGCTCTACTTCGGGCTTTGGAAGTAGAGGCCGTCATGTTACCGCTGCGGACGGACAGGACACTTTCAACGTGATTGTCGAGTGAGGCTACCTGAACGATCACCGACCCGGGGTAACCAACAGAACAGCCACATGTCCAGGTATCGTTAGCCAGTCAGCATAAGGGGGCGAATGCTGACTGACCCTTCACCAGCCCCCAAAACGTTATTCATCCGGGGATTTTGCCGAGATAGCGGCAGCCTAGTCATCAGAGGCACCATCAATGGGCGAGCAGTTACCATCACCATCGATACCGGCGCCGCTGTGTCCATCGCAAGTCCAGGGTCTTGAGGGCTTCGGAAATCCGGCCAGTTACCAATAACATCCAACTCAAAACAGTCACCGGCGAGTCCATGTCAATACAGGGTGAGGAAGATATAGTACCGCAGATGGGAGACAACAGAATCCGGCATAGGGTCCTGGTAGCGGATATTGAGGACGATTTTATACTTGGTATGGACCTAATCAGCCAACATGGATTTATGTTCGACCCGAGATACGACATTCTTCGGTTCCCAAATGAGGAATTTGTACTGACACGGCCCGTCAACAGTTCAGCTACCTCCATAAAAATTGTAGCAAAATCCTCAGCCAGAATTCCCGGTCGAACGGAAAAGATTATTCATGGGCAGCTAGACAGCAATCCTGAAAGCTGCGTTGGAATAGTGGAGCCCGTACATTCAGCTCATGACTACTTAGTTGGACGGGCTATAGTTAAAACCGGACGAGATATACCAATTAGAGTCATGAATTTGTCCAACCACGACATCAGAATTGCCAATCGTCAAGAGATAGCTTGTTTCGAGCCACTAGAGAGTATCATCAATTGCGAAGAAGGGTACCAGACGTCGGTGAAGGAGACAGGTCCCAGTAAAGAGTTCCTACAACAGTTTGCTGACCATTTGAAACACCTAACACCAGAGAACCAGAAGAAAGCCAAGCAATTTATCACAGAGCACAGGCAAATTTTTAACAGTCAAGATGGAACCACCGGCCGCACCAACATCATCCAGCATCAAATAGATACCGGAAAGGCTCAACCCATCAGAATACCACCTAGACAACTACCATTGGGGCAACAACAGGTAGTCGAGGAAAAGATCGAGTCCATGTTACAAAATGGAGTTATTGAACCATCTATCAGCCCATGGTCTGTTTCCGTCGTGCTAGTTAAAAAGAAGGTTGGAACCACCCGATTTTGCGTGGATTACAGAAAGCTAAATGACGTCACGAAGAAAGACAGCTATCCACTACCCGGAATCGATGACACTTTGACCACACTAGCAGGCTCTCGTTGGTTCTCCACACTAGACCTAAAAAGTGGATATTGGCAGGTTGGTCTACACGCAAACGACAGAGAGAAGACAGCATTCTCCACCAGTAAAGGGCTGTTTCACTTCACGGTCATGCCGTTTGGGTTATGTAATGAGCGGGTTAACATGGAGGACGTGCTTAGTATACCTCGACGACATGCGACGACCATCTGAAGAACCTGAGCAAAGTATTCTCCAGAATTAATAAAGTCAACCTGACACTCAACCCGAAGAAGTGTTCCTTATTCCAAAAAGAAGTAGAGTTGTTGGGCCACGTCGTTTCCGAGTCAGGAATCCGCTCCAACGAGGACAAGATAGAAGATCCGTGATTGGCCAGTCCCGAGAGACAAGCAGGAACTGCGAAGCTTCTTGGGCCTCTGTTCCTACTACAGGCGATTTGTTGAGGGATTTGCCACCATTGCCGCGCCTCTACATCGGCAGACCACTGAGAAAGAGACCTTCCGTTGGAATCAGGATTGCGAAACATCATTCAGGCGACTGAAGGCAGCACTATGTTCCAGCCCAATCCTAGCCTTACCTACACAGTCCGGCAAGTTCATCTTAGACACCGACGCCAGCAACACAGGTTTGGGGGCCGTCCTATCCCAGGTGCAAGATGGTGAAGAGAGGGTGTTTGAGTACAACAGCCGTGGATTCTGGAAACCGGAAAGAAATTATTGCGTCACCAGAAAAGAACTTCTTAATCCGGACAGATCATGCCGCCCTCAAATGGCTGCTGGACATGAAGACACTGGAAGGACAACTGGCCAGGTGGATGGAGAAACTACAGCAATACGATTTCAAGGTGGAACACCGTGCCGACCGTTTGCACAATAATGCCGATGCCCTATCCAGAAGACCCTGTAGAGCAGAATGCGGACATTGTCTGAAGACGGAACAGCGAGAGGGTATCTCCATCAGGCAGATCCGAGTGCAGGCCAATGAAGACTGGACAACGGAACAGTGCATTCATGACCAAATGGCTGATCCAGACATCGAACCAATCTTGTCACTCAAAACGAGAGGGGCACCCAGGCCACGATGGGACGAGGTAGCTAGATACTTCGGCGTGCTGAAATCGTTATGGGCTCAATGGGACTCTCTAAGAATAGACAATGGAATGCTCAAGCGAGTTTGAGAAAGCGCTGATGGACGAGAAACCAAGTCCCAACTGGTAGTTCCGAAGAAAAAGGTACCAGCCATCCTGACCGAAGTACATGATGGCATTACCGGACGCCACCTGGGCATGAATAAAACCCTAGACAGTTGGCCAGCGGTACTACTGGGTGAATTACTTCGAAGACGTCAGAGCTTGGTGCCGCAAATGTGCCACCTGTGCAACCAGTAAGGGCCCAAGACCCGGACCAAGGGCAGAATGCAGCAGTACAATGTTAGCGTCCCATTTGAGAGAAATGCCATCGATGTCGCCGGTCCGTTTCCCGAGCCTGAGAGGGTGAACATATACATTCTGGTAGCAATTATTTCAGCAAATGGCCTGAGGCATATGCGATACCCAACCAAGAGGCAACCACGGTAGCGACGGTGCTAGTAGAACAACTATTCAGCAGGTTTGGCGTCCCGATGGAATTACATTCAGACCAGGGGCATAACTTCGAATCGAATGTATTCCAGAAGGTCTGCACGATGTTGGGGATCAGGAAAACGAGAACAACACCATTACACCCACAGTCAGACGGAATGGTGGAAAGATTCAACAGGACCTTGGAACAACACCTAACTAAGGTCGTCAGCAATAACCAGCGTGATGGGAATATTCCCCTGTTCCTGTTGTCATATCGCTCTGCCGTACATAATAGTACAGGCCTGACCCCAGCCAGGATCCTATTCGGAAAGGAACTCCGATTACCCTGCGATTTGGCATTTGGCTCCCCCGAAGAACCTTCCCAAGACATCGACGATTATGCCGACCAGCTCCGACATAACATGCTGGCAATACACGAAGTAGCTCGAACGCAGATGTTGGCCACCAGTGACCGGATGAAGACGCGTTATGACCTCAAGGCCAATTCAGTCGGGTTCCAGGAGAGGGACAAAGTCTGGCTGTACAACCCCCAACGGAGCAAGGGTAAATCCCCAAAACTTACACCCGCCTGGGATGGTCCATACGAGGTGGTCAAGAGGCTTAATGATGTCGTCTACCGGATCCGTCGAAACCCTAAGGCTAACTTGAAGGTGGTCCAATTAGATCGACTTACTCCCTACCATGAAGAGGATGTTTCTGATCGGGACGATCAGAATTAAATGGGGGGCAGTGTTACGAAATTTACCAAAGCCGACCCTGTTTCATTTCAGTACGACACCGATCGCTTCTAAGATAAAAAAATGCTCTGGAAATGGCTCGACAGCTGTAGGATTGATGACTGATTTTACGAGAATTTTCGATGCTGGTTTTAAAAAGGAAGCAGCCCACGATCGCAAGTTAGTTAATGGAGCGAAGAGCTTATATGTAAAATTGTTGTTGTGATATTTGAATCAGCTGTTGTATATATTCGATTTAAATAGAAGTTCTAGAAAAGTGAAAGTGAATATTAGTTGTATAATTTTAAATTGAACATACGGACTATATAACACTAGTTAAATCAATGAGATTAACAAGGCCATCGCCCGCGGAGGGTTAAACACCCCCCACAAATTTGGGTTTCAATTTCAAGCAATTAATTTTTTTCTTTAAAATACATTTTTTATTCTATACATTTTCTATATACTGGAAATATATGAATAGAACACTATCTTTTGTGGTCCTAATGAACATCCATATTCAAAAAAAGATTATAGAGTAAATAACCCCTCCGAAAAAAATGAATATTAAGTTAACTACTGTTTGACCTTCATGTTTATGTTTTCTTGTCAGCAATTTTTTTTATCGTAACTGTTAAGTTATATTCATGTAAACTTTGTGCGGAAAAATTAAACCCGCAGTGCATAAAAGTAAATAATTCTGTTGTAAAATTAATAGCAGAAAATGAAACAGGTCTACAAAGAAAAAAAAAGTGGAAAGTACTTTACACGTAACATATGGTTTTCTATGAATTTTTTGCATGCTGAGCACTAATCTGCTTTTAGAAGTGCTCCTTAACCCCCAGTCTTCAGAAATTTGCCGGAAGTCTTCAGAAAAATGAAGCAAAATTAAATAAACAATATTAGAAAACAAATTTTTTCGGAAAAGACACAGATTGAGCAAGAAATAAATTTTGTTAAAAACATATTCCCAGGAATAAAAACGATATAATTGTTGAAGTTACGGAGAATATTTTTATTTAATCAGTTGATTAACAAAGGCCTGATATTTGCTGGATGGGAAAGCTACAAAATTTTTGAATATGTTAGTGTGTTGCCATGTTTTAAATGCTATAAGTCCAATCACAAAGTGGTTAATTATCATTCAAAAGCAGATATTTGTTCTTAATGTGGGGGTAACCATAGACATACTGAATGTTACTCTAACACAAAGGTGTTGGTGAACTGTAAATATGCTCGTGATGTAATAAAAATCTTAATTTCATTCAGTGTTTACTACTACTTGCTGTGACTAAAACTAGTGATGGGAACATTCGAATGAAATTAATCGATCATTAGACTATGAAAATCACTCGACTATTCCGATTATAGAATCAATGTACTGTGATACTGCAATCGAGTTATATAATCCGAATGGTTTCCTTGCAAATCGAGAACTGCTTTTCTGCCATTCGGTGTTATATAGCAGCCTTCGTTCGTTTTCGCGCTTATGCAGTCACTTGTTTATGTCTTTCAGTGGACAGAAGAAATATGAAATTGATTGGATAGTTACAATTTTTATGAGAGAGAGTTTTTGTGAAAATTATGTAATGTTATCGGATCATGAAATGATTGGTTGTTAAATTAACACAACAAAAAAAAAGTTACTGACAATATAAATTTAAACATATAATTAATGAGAATATACTAAATGAAATTAGACTTGATTTGATTGGGAAGTAAAAAAATTTCATTAACATTACAGTGCTTAAATATTTCGAAATAACGGCTATTAACAACACACCAAGCAGATTGGGAAGATTGTAAAAGGAAAAGTAATAAAGTAACACTGTTATAGGGAGATAAAGAAAATTATATGATGAAAACTTCAATAATATAATTAATATAGCAACAGTATCAAGATAATCGCGGATGGCATTGAAAAAAGCAACCTCCAGTTAAATAAAATCGTTTTATCCTTAAAAATAAAAAATTCGGGTGATGAAAACTTAGGAAAAATATAGGATTTTTTTATACTTATTTCTCCAGATCTATCACAATGGGCTAAAATAATAGTGTACAAAACGATTATTTACCCATATTTTAACTTATTACACTTATTCTATCATGTCCAAATGAGCACATAAATAGGTTGCAAATTTTCCAAAATAAATGTAGACGAGTAGCTTTATAATGTATTAGATATACATCGATAAATCGAATGTTGCACCAGCTAAATTGGTTGACGCCTGAGCAAATCATTCAGAACGTGAGCTCTTTTGTGTACAAAATGATATATAAGGTTCGTTCTAGAATATTTATGGAAAATGATAATAGCAAGATTTGATATTCACGCACGATCGTTGCGATATACGTGTAATCTTGATGTGCAGTTTATGACAAATACATTTTTACAAGGAACGATATTCTGTGAAGAAATTCGCCTCTTTAATGGCTTTCCCAAAGAGATCAAAAACACAACATCTCTGACTGCTTTCAAGAAGGAACCATTAAGAATATAAACACACGTTTGTAAAACTAACTTTAAAGGTAACATTGTAATATTACTATGGTTGTTACTGTTGTTATTATTTCCTGTATAAACTAGTTTGTGCTAAATAAGGATTATAGTGATTTTTATAATAACTCACGAAAAAACAAAAAAAAAACTGTGCAATACTGACCAATATTGAGTTTTAAAATATCAATACATTCGTCTCAATACAAAGTGCTTATGATTTAAAGGTATTATGAGGGAATAGTTGTGAATCCTTGTAATTACCAATTCTGAGTTCCACCTAGAACTAAGAAATGGCGAAGAAGTTGAGCTGATTTTGTTTGAAATAAATACAAGCAGAAGTTAATAATGATAGAAACGTATACTAGATAATAAACTTTTTAATTGTCTTCTAAACGTTGTTTGTGGCATATTCTTGATTACTTTTATATTTTTTGGGCAATAACACCACAATGGAAATAAAACGACGTATATTGCAGGAATACCAAATGTTTCAAAATCTATTCTGACTTCGTTGTCAATGGCTTTATATTTACTGGTGTAGATTGCAAAATGAAAATTTGATTTTTGCAATCTACATCAATAAATATAAAGCCGTTGACAACGAAGTCAGAATAGACTTTGAAACGTTTGGTATTCCTGCAATATACGTCGTTTTATTTCTATTGTGGTGTTATTGCCCAAAAAAAAACAAAAGTAATAAGCTTTTTGATATCTATGCCACTAAAATATCAATTTCCACTAAAGTAAATCTCTGGACATAAAATACATTCTAGTTTACTTTAAGGTGAGCTTATTAAAACTCAAAAAAGTCATTACAGATGTCTGAAACTTAATTGAATCTAAAGCATTTTGATAAAAAATCGTCGAAAATTAATGCATTCTAATTAATAATTTTAATTAAAAAAATATGGCTCTTAGATAAAAATTGTATTTGCTTTATAATCAGTCAATAGTTATTTTAATCAAACTCTAAAAATTGAGATTTTTAAGGCAATTTGAAACTTAATTATTTTTGAGTGGAATGAAATTTAGATATTCTTAAAATAATCTTCAAAATGAAACATTATTCATAATTAGTTCAGAAACATTTACAATGTCCCATCACGTAAAAAATTCAGCATTTTATACATTAACATAACTGCTGTTAATTGAAAAATTATGTTCCTGATTGGATGTTACTGTGATAACTATAATTAAACTACGAATTATGAAAAATATATTGTTATAACATTTAATTTTACGCGACCAAACTAGGAATCCTTCTCGAACAAGTAATGAAATGCGATGGAAGGCGAGAAATATTTCCAGATGCTAGTGAAAGCGTGATGGATTTATATATATGCAGTTCAGTTACAAGCCACATAGTGAAACATCTGATATCAAAATGTGATATCGTAAGTAATTAATGAAATTTAATTGTGAATATGTGAAAACATTTTTTATTTTTTGGTGTAAAAGATTTTTGGACGGACGGAGTTCTCAGCTAATGCTGATTATTTTTTAACTGTATTGCCCGGAATATTTGTTCTTGTAGAATGTGAAACAATTTCCTAAAACTATTCTATTAAGGAAAACGCTGTTACCAACTGAAAGGATACTAAAATTGTATGTTCAAATGCGGTAATTTTCCATTTACGAAAAATAATTTGTGCAAAACCGAAAGTTGCAATGTAATAAGATTTCTGCCATTTATGTTTCACTATCTGTATTTTATTATTTATATTATCCAGAGATTATGGTTTAAATTTAACTTACCTAAATCTGAATAAGAAGTTTGACAGAATATTCTTCGACCTCCGAAACTTAGATCATATTTGGGAATATAAGGATCATCGTTGCCGCGCTCAATAGCTTCAAATGCATCCAACTTATTAGCAAAAGTTACAAATCCATATTTGTCGCTAAAAAAATGACTTAAATAGATTTTTTGTTTTACAAATCTAATGAAAATGACCGACCTAATTTCAGGGATAATTAAATATAAAAAGTTTTAAATAAATAATTTTATACAGTCTAATACATAAATAATTTTGGAATTTAAACACACTGAATACTTACCCATGCTGTCTAGAATGTACACTTATATTTGTAATTAGACCAAAACGTTGAAATCGTTTTCGTAAAGTTTCTCTAGTTGTAGAATTTGTTAGACGACCAACATATATTACGCGACGTTCTTCAACTTCTCGTAAACGTTCCCGTTCTCTTTCTTTACGTCCAGCGTCATTAGGAGAGGTTGATCTTGACCTTGATCGTGAATATGACCTGGAAATTATATACAGATTATGAGTTAACATTTTTTTAAATTTTAGTTAATACTTTAATAAATGAGCTGTAAGTTTCCATCTGACACAGTAGACTGAAATGGAGCAATACGGACATAAGGATTCGTATATAGATTTTTGAAATCTACATACCTCTGCAATAATTTTAAATTATGAATTTTTATATTTTCACAGTTATACATAGCTCTTTAAATATCGAATGATAATTTGAATTTGATGTTTAAAGCTTACTTTCATAATTTTATTACAAAATATAGTGCAATTGGACATTTTTTAGAGAATGAAAATATAAATATCAAAACACATTCTCCTCAAATTCAACAATACGTTTGCCCTCGAGGTTATCCAGCATGATATTGTTTCAAGATCATTTACGTTGGTTTTTATTCGTTTATTGTTTTCCAGGGGTATACATTTTGCCAATTGGTTTTCAGTTTACCGTTATGTCCGCGTAAGTTACTCATTTTAATAGTTTATTTATAACCTACACTTTACATTTACAATTCAAACAAGCTTGCGGTTGTTTTTAAACATTAATACCAGGTGTTTCGCGGTAATTAGAAAGAAAAAGAAACACCGCGACAATTGCCAGATTGCAGTCTCATGTTTTAGTACATGCATTTATATAGGACACATTTAATTTTCGTGAATGTAGGGTGGTATTTATTAAGTTTTCCAGGTTGTTGCTGATTTTAAAATCCCAAGTTTAAGTATAGCGTGACCTTGGTTGTTGTCTTCTTTTAGAGAGCGCTTTCGAACATCGTGAAGCAATTGTTTAATATGTCAGTAAAGGTGAAAACACATTATCGTGACGTTATGTGAGAACACATGCTATTAAGCCATGTCACGGCACGCTCGAAATATCTGCAATACAATTAACGCATGCTTTTAGATCAGCTAGAAGTACACTATGGTCACGTCACGTCAGCTCATGTAGCTCAGGGCAAGTTATACATGACAACGTGAGTTCGTTTCTGCAAATTTACCAGTCCTGGATTTATGAATAGGCTGTGTAGGCCGCGGCCTATGGGCGGCAGCGTCCTAGGGGCGGCAGATTTCAATGACGGTCACTTGATTTCAGGGGATAAAGGTCAAACGCGTCCACTGATTTTCTCATGGTTTTTATAAGTACTTGAAATAAATCCCTATAGACCCTGTATTTACCTTTAAGGCCTTCTTTACTACAAAAGGAAAATTATTATTTTAGAAAGGTATGTACATGGGTCGGCGGAATTAAAGTGGCCTACACTCATAAAAAATATAAATCCGGCACTGCGCGTGACATAGGGAAGCTAGTGTCGCTCTTTCGGGATTTTTTTGTGTTTGTGAGACCGAGATATTTGTAAACAAGTTATTTGATTTAATTTTACTAAAAGTAAATACTTTTTTATTAATGATTTCCTTTATAATATTTACAAATTTAGTACATACATATTAATGTATACATTACTATAACAGCTATTAATAACACAATTAAGTGATAATGGCTGTAAACAAAGTTAAAAACAGATTTAGTAAAGTAGCTCATTGTGTTGCAATGTCACAAGTCTCATAGTAAAACGGCTATATCTTTACTTTCCGGTATCCCGGAAGCCTACAAATAATTCCAGTGTATATAACAATTTGTATTTTGTTATTTAATAATAACTTTATATTTTATATAGGGACCAGTACTATGTACCTCAATTTATAAAAAATCAAAAAACTAATCTTTTATCTACTGTTCTGGAGAATTTTTTTTGATTTTGAACTAAAGTGACAATAAATAAATATGTAATTTTAAAAGAAATTAATTCCTTAGTGAAATGAATATTATACTTTTGGGATAGCAGGTTTAATAAATATCAAGTGTAAAATAAGAATAATAATAATAAGTTGCTGCCTGGGGATCGCCAGGGCCTGTCTGGAGCCGGCGATGACAGCATGCGGGACGTCGGTGGCAGGGTGCTGAGGAAGCGGGCACCTGCCGTCCAAAGAGCTACAGCCCAAGAACACGAAGAACCACAACAACACTCACCAATATAGTCACAACAACAATGTGACCATCACCAACGGAGTCAAACGAGAACGAGAGAGAACTCCACCCGCAGAAAGTGTTGCGCAGGATCAACAGCCAGTGCTCACTAAAGCGGGACTGAAAAGACAGCGCATGAAATGGACTCTGGCGCCATGAATGAATTTATAATGCGCACGTTTTACAGAATTACGAACCTTGGCCAGGACAAGACTGGATATCGCCCAATACTCCATCAAGAGTTCTGTCCTGAGTACCCAGAGCTTCAAGTTACCGAACAGAGAGTCGCAGATCAATATCGTGTCATCTTGAGAAATGGCCTTATTTCGCCTGAACAACTGGATATAATAAAGAGCGAAGTGGAGCGCGAACTAGTTGGTCGAAATACAATCGATCCAGAGCCTGAAACACCTTTGACACAAAGAGCGGACGTGACTCAAGAACTACAACAAGAACAGCCAACCAATGCTGACCTGCTTGAGAAGATCCAAGCAGAAATGGAAGGAGCTCTTAGAGAATATAGTGGAACAGATCCACTGACTGGACCAGTTCTTCCCAAACTAAGATCATCTAAGAAACTGGTTATCGTCTTGCAGGCTATGAACAAATTTATCTTGCCAAACTATGTTTTAGGGGCTAATATGTTAGAGTCGTTACACACAATCATCTATTGTCCTGCAACTTCCATCTGCAGAACAATGGGAGACCTCCCCAATTTAGACAAACACCTCGAATATCACCTTGGCAAAGAAGACTAGAAGGAAAAATCAATTCTCTTTGGAGAGACGTTGGAAGACTGACCGAGTACCAAAGAGGAGTCAGGAACAACAGAATAGGAAGGCTTGTCAAGACTATCATGGACAATAACCGAATACACTCCCAGTGGGTTGGAGAAAACATCACATCTCAGCAGTGTCTGGACAGTCTACGGCAAAAGCTCTCCGTCTACACAAGTCGATGGAGAAGGTACAAAACCAGTAACCAACGGAAACTAGACAACACACTCTTCCGACAATCAGAAAAAGGCTTTTATAGAAAACTTAACAACAACAATAATAATGAAGCCCCTAGTTACCCCAGTAAAACAGACATCGAAGAATTCTGGAAAACACAGCTTTCCACAACAATCTCCTATATCTCAAGAGCCAGCTGGATTAATGAGGAGGAGGCTACATCTCAGAACTGTGAGGCTATGCAACACCAACCATTTACAACAGAAGACACATCCAACATAATGAAGCGCCATAACTGGAAAGCACCAGGACTAGATGGTGTACGAAATTACTGGATAAAAAAACTGTACGCAACCCACAAAACACTAACAGCCCTTATAAATGACGTAATTACCCACTCACACAAGATGCCTAGTTTCCTTACGCATGGTGCTACATACCTCTTACCAAAGGACAACATATGTGCACAGGACCCAGCAAAGTACCGACCAATCACTTGCCTTCCAACCCTATACAAACTCATAACATCGTGCATTAATCATCGCATTTTCAAACATTGTGAGCTGAACAGCATAATTACTCAACAACAAAAGGGATGAGCGAAAAATTCGATGAGCTGCAAAAAACAACTGATAATTGATTCCGTTGTCTGCAATCAAGCCCATTCCAAACGACGAAATCTCTACATGGCATATGTGGACTACATAAAGGTCTTTGATTCAGTTCCACATGATTGGCTCGTTAAGGTGCTGAAACTTTATAAGGTGAATAATTGTATTATTAACTTTTTAGAAAATGCCATGTCCATCTGGCAACCCAAAATCTCACTGAATGAAGCCAACTGTTCGAGACAAACTGACACAATCCAAACAGAAGGGGTATATTCCAGGGAGAATCTCTTAGCCCGCTGTGGTTCTGCCTTGCCATGAACCCTCTCTCAAACAGACTGATTTCGACTAATTTTGGGTTCAGTTTCAAACACAACAACGTACAAGCATTAAAGATAAACCATACATGGACGACTTAAAGTTGATGGCAGCTACGAAACAACAGCTGCATGATATGCTTATGAAATTTGGCCTAGACAAATGCCGAATTATTAATATAGTTAAAGGCAAAATACAGCAGGAGCACTTCGAAATGGGAGATGGCACCTCAATTGAATCTATGGGGGAAGGTCATATTTATAAATACTTTGGAATAAAGCAGGCTCAACGTATTGATCACTTGACTATGAAAAAGGACCTAAGAGCAGAGTTTTATGGAAGGGTAAGGCGACTGTTGAAAACCAAACTTAACAGTAAAAAATCTGTTTCAGCCTATTAACACCTATGCGTCTTCAGTGCTTGTTACTCTTTCGGTATTGTTAATTGGTGCAAGATTGACATTGAACAATTCCAACGAAAAGTTCGAGTTTTACTAACAAAAGCTCAAAATCACCATCCAAAGAGCTCTGTCGAACGTACAACTTTGCCACGGTATGAAGGAGGAAGAGGATTGACAGATCTAAGCAAACTATTAGATCAACAAATTTCTATTTTGCGTAGTCATTCCCAGAAACTCGCAGAATTTTTTGATCTGCACTGAGTCATGTACCAGGTTGATGACTCCAATTACACCACCAGACCACAGATCAGAAACAGCTGAAGTGGAAAGAGAAGCCCCTTCATGGAAGACATATAAATGACGTCAACCAAGATTATGTCGACAGTGCAGCGTCGAACTACTGGTTGATCTCTACGGAAGGCTGTATATTGGCAATCCAAGATCAAGTAATTCCAACTAAGAACTACCTAAAGTACATCGTTAAAGACCCTTTTATTAACAACGACAGATGCAGGTACGGTTGCCAAACATCTGAATCTATCCAGTATATCAAAGGAGGTTGTGTCAAGCGTTCGCTGCAACTGAATACAAAGAACGACACGATGCTGTGGCAAAAATACTTCACCAGGAACTAGCAGTGAAACCTGAATTATCACAGTCGGTAAGATTAGCATACTAAAAATACACACCAGAATGTTTTAGAAAATAACAACTACTGTACTGGGACCGCACGATACTGACCGATCGGACTGTTGCTCACAATAGACCAGATATAGTTTTGGTAGATAAAGTATCTCGGAAAACAACTTTAATTGAGATAGCAATTCCTAACAACAATAATTTAAATACTAATCAGGCTGAGAAAAGAACCAAATATATAGATTTAGAATTTCAAATAAAGACTCAGTGGGACATGAACAACACACGAACGGTATCAATTGTTATGTCAACTACAGGACTAGTCCCAAAACATCTATTAAACAATTTAAAATACCTCGGTCTGGAAGAACATCTTTACAAACAAATGCAAAAAGCCGTCCTGTTAGGAACAGCCCGGACGGTCAGGAAATTCATAGGAAACTGCCACCACGACTCCAACCACGGGCCTAAAAACCTGGCAAGGGCTCCCACAGAGCTAAACCCTTTTGATATCTAGGATATCTGGGGTTTAGTGAATTTTCTCCTAAAGGCACTCATAGTGTGCCTTAGTGGGAGTGTGATGCCATAAATTGTATGGTAGAGTCGGGATAAGTTGAAACACTAAGAAAAATTGAATTTTATATCTAATACACAGAGTTGCTGTATGCACGTTAATACACTCCAAGTGGTTGTGGGAAATTATATGACTCGTGCAAATTTATTTTCAAAACATTTTAATAAACTAAGCGCTTTCGACTATTAATAGTCATCATCAGAGTTTCTACAAAAAATCAAATCACATAAAAAAACATCTTAACATAACTAAAACTTACAGTCGAGTTACAATATAAATATTCAATTTTTAAAAACACAAAGCAGAGTAAGAACTGGATACACAATAGTCAACAAATTTTTCTATTCAATTTCAAAAATGAGGTTAAACCATGCCGGAAATGTGGCGACCAAATTATTGTGTTTTATGTCATAAATTGTGAAGATCTGTCAAGCATGGAAGATTAACAGTCTTAAGGTAATATATTTCCATGTAAAGGAATAAACGGTTTATTTAAATTCACTTTTGTATTTAGACAAAGTGGATTAGATTTTATTTCTTATCTATAGCAATGTCTTCCAAACATTCAAGTCTGGTAAGATTTTTATTTACAACTGGGTATTTAAGAATGAAATTAGACTGTGAACTAAAAGTGTGTTTATTAAATGCTAACTGGTGCCCAAATGCTGATTTGTTTGGATATTTTATGTGCTCTTTTATGCGGACCTCAAGAGCCCTATATGTTCTACCCACATAAGAAGCTCCAATCGTTTAAATTTTATATTTTTTTAATGTCTTCGAATTCTAAGGAACCTGTCGAGCTACAATCTAACGTTCCATAATAACACACAACGTAAAGTAATAAATGTGACGTAAGTCAAGTGTGTTTCTAAGGCATGACAGCATGTGAGATTTCATTTCCATGTGCTTTGAATTTAAAAAATATGTGTATGATAATTCGTCTGAAGGCACAGTTATCACAGTATGGTCTTTACGTATTTTTTTGCATTTGAATAAAAAATATTTTCTATTAGGTGTGTAAATATACTCCCCTACACGGCTTGGCATTGATTAAATATGGTGGTCTATTTCTTCTTGAGGAATACTATCCCAAGCTACCTGTATTCCATATCTTAGAATGTGACCTACTTCCATGTGCAACAGCACTCCATGATCCATACCATAACGCCTACTGGGTAGGATAGCACACGATGGGGTTGATAATGCTGCAGTCCAAAAGACCTTATACGACGATGAACCGTTCGGACACTGAAAAGATGGCCTTGTTCTCCTAACCACACATCAGCCAAATTTAGAGTTGTCGAAAATCGGTCTCTAAAGTCTTAGACGTCGATCTTGAACTTAATTTGTGCCTGTTCGACTCCGATTTTGGGTATTATCAAACCACGCTTAACAACATCTCATAACAGTAGTTTGATTTCTCGAAATGAAAAACTGACCTCCCGTAAACTAACAATTCGACCTCTTTCAAATTTACTTAGCTGGCGATACATTCGGGGTACACGTATTCTAGACATTTTAATCTTACTAAACATCGATTTTGGATCCCATCAAACAGTTTTTTTTTGTTAAATTTTAATAAATGCAAAATCGACTACAATATTAATTGTTAAAAAACTTTTTATGAAAAAACATTCACCAAACTTAACTAAATCTTAATCATGTACTCCTTACTATAGCATATATGTGTTACCAAAACAATATTAAACATCTCCTTCTGGGTGTTGCGATTTCCTTGCCAGCGAGTATATTATAAAAATTCGTTGCATGGAACTTTTTTAGTTTTTTATCATAGTCTTCACTTAAATCACAAAGTTTGGACTCAATAGCAGTGTATAAAAGGTTATTATTTTTAATTTCACATCTACTCCTAGTTTCAACAAATAAACCCATTAAAGTGGTCATCGGTATGTAATAGCCGATTACAATGTGCTACGGTTAACATTAAATGTTTTCTACCCCATCGGTTTCTACTTATCAACAAATGTATTGCCCTCTGATTGCCCCTCGTCACTAATAACTCACCACTGCGCGTTTACTGATGAGAATACTTAATTCGTCGTGTTTGAACCCAAAAAAATTACGTTACTGTGGAATATCGTTGCATGCAAGTGCGTGCTGCTGTGAGTTAAGAATGTTTAATTTGACTTATGTTGCATGACGCCTATTTCTCTATGGTGGTGTGGAATAGAGAATAAAAAATTATATATCGCATGATATTGCACCACCAGATTAGATGCTAAAATAGGCTAATAATTAGTTCTATTCAAATATCAAATGTTTTCTGAGAAAACTTGAGAATTACGGGTATTTCAGGATTTTACATATTTTTCATACACTCTGATAAAAATACAAACAAATGACGTCAGTCACAGAAGTGGTGTGGAATATCGCTGCATGTAAGTGCTTGGTTTTGAGAATTTAAAATGTCTAATCTACCTCTAGGGTCGTGGGGAAAAATGTATATCCAATATCATCCGATATCTCATTAACAAATTAGACAGTAAAATAGGCTAATAATTACTCTACTGATAATGGCCATCGTTGTATGGAAGCGCGTGCTGTTGTATGACAAAATTGTAATACAATTATAACAGTAAGTTTTAGAGTCAAATTAAAATTGTTTATTCATGCGATACTTAAGGATTACTTTGATGTGTTAATAAAATACTGTCAATTTAAAATCATTCTTAAAAGTATGTAGATTTCAAAATCAATACATTACATTTAGTTATTTTATGTCATTGAAATGGAAGAAATCAAGACTTCCAAAACACAATACTTTATTAGACTTATCTAATTTTCACTGCACTAAATACATTTCATGCTGAAACTGAATTCTTTATATAGAATAGAAATTTCGTTTTTAACGTTTTCAGATTTTTCAATTCACTGAACTCGCTGCGCTTCCTTCAAATGTCTGAAATCTTGAATAATTATTTGTGGATTTCAAATACATAACTGACTTTAATATTATAATGCGAAATAAATATCGGCATCTGAAACTCCTGGATCCATTCCTTGAAGTTTCCTTGGACTTCCATCGTCTTGAACTGATTGATCTACAATCAATACCTTTGGATCTGCTATCGTCACCAGATGATTGATATGAGAAATTCAGATTATCCCTTGTATTTATACCCTTAACCGGTCATGCTTATTGGCTCGTTTAATCCCCTGTCTCGTCCAATCAGCGTCGCGGTATCTAGCAATTGGTTGTCGGTGATGCGTAGCGGTAGTGGCTCAAGAAGAGGCCTCTAAACATTTTTAATTTCGACGCGGGGCTCGCTGATTATATTCTCATTAGAGATTATGTCTCTATGAATTGTTTATACCAGTGCTCTTCCTTATGAGTTGCCCTTGCCTGGTCCCAGTAGATGTTATGGTGTTCGGTCTATGCGTGAGTAGCTAATCCAGACTTTGTTAGCTCTCCCCTTTGAGTAGCTATGCGGTGCTCCTTAACTCTGGTGTCCAGTGGTCGCTTAGTCTCCCCACTGTAGAGATTGTCACATTCACAAGGTATGCTGTATATAGTTTTTTGGTACTGCAGGATTATCCGGCTTTGTTTTTGTGATCATGCTCAAGGTGTTGTTGCTCTTGAAAACTATTTTGATCCCATATCCGCCTCCAATACGTCTAAGTTCTTCCGACAAGCCTTTCAAGTTTAATGGTAGTAATACGGTTGCTATCGTCGTTTCTTCTTCCTGCCTAGGTGGTTTATCCAGTTGTTCAAATGCCTTGTTAATGATGGTTTACAGATAACCATTCGCCAAAAGGTCTTCTCTAAATTTCATTAGTTCCTCTTTGAGGGCCACTGGTGTACTCGTCAATATTTTTGGCTCTATGGATAAGTGTTTTGATGATGCCAGTTTTCGTTGTTGATGGATGGTTAGAGTTGTAGTGTAGGTATAACCCTGTACACTGTTGTTTCGATTTCGGTTCTAGTCCTTTGGCACTTCACATCAAGGAATGGTAGACACCCACTATCTTCCCTCTCCATGGTGAATCTGATGGATGGTTTCGATCGGTTTAGATGCTCCAGAAATGCTTGTAGTTCTCTCTCGATGTTTACTAGTACCGTAGCCACTGTGGTTGCCTCTTGATTGGGTATAGCATATGCCTCAGGCCACTGTCTGAAGTAATCCATTGCGACCAGAACGTATTTGTTCCCCTTCTCAGACTCGGGAAGTGAACAGGCGACATCAATGGCAATTCTCTCAAATGGGATCCCCACATTGTACTGCTGCATGCTGCCCTTGGTCCGAGTTTTCGAGCCCTTGCTGGCTGCACAGGTCTCACATCTCATGTGCCAAGTTCTGACGTCTTCGAAGTAATTTACCCAGTAGTACCGTTGCTGAATTTCATCCAAGGTTTTATTCACGCCCAGACGACCTCCGGTAATTCCGTTATGTACTTCGGTCAGGACGGCGGGTACCTTTTTCTTTGGTGTCACCAGTTGGAGCTTGGGATCTCTGCCGTCATTGCTTTCCCACACTGTTTTTAAGATTCCATTCTCTACTTTTAGACAGTCCCATTGGGCCCATAACGATTTCAGGACGCTCGAACATCTAGCTACCTCGTCACATCGTGGCCTGGGTTCCCCTCTCTTCTTGAGTGACAAGATTGGTTCAATGTCTGGGTCAGCCATTTGCTTCTGAATACATTGTTCCTTTGCCCAGTCTTCATTCACCTGTAAGCCGTCGGATGGAGATACCCTCTCTCGGTTCTACTTTATAGGGTCTTCTTGACAAGGCATCCGCATTATTATGAAAAAGGCCGTCACGGTGTTCAACCTTGAATTCTCATTGCTGTAATACCTCATCCACCAGGTCAGTTGTCCTTCCGGGGTGTTCATGTCCAACACGTCTATTTGAGGGCAGCATGATCGGTTTGGATTAGGAAATGACGAGATAATCACGAATGGCCTCAATCTTGTCGTTTGTGCGGATTTCTGACTCAGAAACGACGTGCCCAAAAACTCTACTTCTTTTTAAACAGGGAACACTTTCAGGTTGAATTTCAGGTTGGTATTCTTAATTCTGGAAAATACTTCGCCCAGGTTCTTGAAATGGTCGTCGAATGTGTGACCCATGACCAGAATGTCGTCGAGGTATACTAAGCATGTTCTCCTTGTCAATCCGCTCAATACATATTCCATTAGTCTTTCAAATGTAGCGGGAGGAATACATAACCGTGCACTGAAACAACCCTCTACTGGTCGAGAACGTTGTCTTTTCACTGTCGTTTTCATGTAATCCAACCTAGTCTAGTGTGGAGAACCAACGGGACCCTGCTAATGTGTTCAGTGTGTCATTGATTCGGGGGAGAGGATGGCTGTCTTTTTCATAACATCGTTAAATTTTCTGTAATCAACGTAGAATCGGTTGGTTCCATCATTCTTTTTCACTAAAACAACGGGAGCACACCATGCACAGATGGATGGGTCAATAACTCCATTCTGTAACATGGACTCGATGTTTTCCTCGATTGCCTGTTGTTGCCCCGGTATACAATCTGTACTGGATGATGTTTGTAGGCCCGATAGTATCATCTTGACTATAAAATATTTGCAAGTGATTTGCGATTAATTGTTTGGCTTTCTGCTGTTCCTGTGGTGTAAGGTGTGTCAAATGGTTGGCAAACTGTTTTAGAAACTTACTGGCCTTATCTTCTTCACCGATGTCTGGTACACTTCTTCGCAATTGATGATGGTGTCTACTGGTTGGAAACAAGCTAATTCTTGACCATTGGCAATTCGGTGTCGTTATAGTACATATTCAGGACTCTAATTGGTATGTCTCGTTCGGTTTTAACTATAGCCAGTCCAACTAAGTAGTCATGAACTCAATGTACCATTCCAACGCAGCTCCTAGAATTTCATTCTAGCTGCCCATGAATAATTTCTTGCGTTCCACCGGGAATTATTGTTGAGGATCTCGCTACAATATTTATAGAAGTCGATGAGCTGTGGCTGGGCCGTGTCAATACAAATTCCTCACTTAGAAATCGAAGAGCATCATATCTCATACCCAGTATAACATCGTCATAGATCTCCGCTACTAGGACCCTATCCCGAATTCTGTTGTCCCCTATTTGTAGCACGACATCTGCCTCATCCTGCATTTACATTGGCCCGCCGATGACTGTTCTTATCTGGATGTTGTTGTTAGCTGGCCAAATTTCCGCCGGTGTCAAATATGATGGTGATTGCTCGGCCGTTGATAGTGCCCTTGATAACTGAGCTGCTGTTATCTCGACAAAATCCCCGGATGGATACTGTCCTGGGGGCTGGTGGAGGGTTAGTCAGTATTCGCCCACTCATGCTGACTGGTTGACGGTTCCTGGATATGATGTTGTTTTGTTGGTTACCCCTGGTTGAAGGTCGTTCAGGTCTGCAGCCGCGCTGAAAACGTCCTGTCCATTCACAACGGAAACAGGCACCTCTCGTTAGAGTTTTTTGTGGCCATTCAAGTAGTTTGTTCTTACCAGTCAACAAAGCTTGAAAGGGTGACTCTACCTGGTTCTGGCTGAATGAAGCTGCTCATACCCTTGGCTTGGACATGTTTATAACAGTTTCTACCTCCAAAGCCGGGAGCAAAGCTTCATTATCCTTCCTGATGCCATTAATCTGATATCTTTGCATTTCAACGTCTCTGATACCATTTATAAAACTCTGTATGGCCAATTGATCTTTAGTTTCCTCTGGTACATCTGTGTAGGACGGGTGTACTAATCGTCGAATCTCTGCTGCGAATTCTTGTAAACTCTCTCCGGATTTTTGCGTTTTTCCACTTAGTTGCACTGGTATACTTGCCTCAAGGATTGATTGTCGTACCTTTTGTCTAGGATTGCGATTATCTTATCGAAATTACCTTGTTCATCTATTGGAATGCTTTGGAGAAGCTTTAATGCCGGACCTCTTAAAGACTTTACACGAGAAGTTACCCATCAGTTGTAGCGACGGCTTCAAAAAAAAATACATAGGCCAAGATGAACTTCTATCAAATGTCGAACCACTTCTGGTATTTACCTCACTGCAAATCATGTATTTATTTTGTTTAGATATCACTGATTTTATCTTGTACTTCACTCTGTACTGTTTTTCGAATTGAACTGATTTCAACTTTTCCTGGCTTTGCATGGAATCGATGTCATCTACTTTGGTTTCAAGAGTATATATAGTATTTTTTAGGATTTTTATGTCATCGTTTATCTCTTTTACGCCTGATTCCACTATTTGCATTCTCTGATTAACTGCTTTAACTTGCGTTACTATGTGCATTAATTGTTCAAATTTCTATTGTCTTTTTAATTCATCAGTCTGTTTCTTTAATTCAGTTTGTTCTAATTCATCAGTCTGTTTCTATAATTCAGTTTGTTCTTGTTTTTCTTCAAATATTTTAAATTAATATTGTCTCTTCAATACAGTTTGTTCTTGTATTTCATCAAATTTTGAAAATAACCCTTTAATTAAATTCTGTTGTTGACTTCTCATCGTAGAGACAAGGTTTTGTTCACTTTCATCATAGAGAAACAAGGTTTTGCTAGTTTTCATCTTTTTGTGACAAAATTTTCTAACTCAAAGTTTTCATCAAAAGATTTTACTAAGCTTTGTTGGATTTCTTCTTGATTCTGTTTCTCCTTTTTGTTAGGTTTTTTTCAGGATCTGAGTTTTTGGTCTAGTTTATCAGTAATCTTTTGAATATTTTTTTGCTACTGTCGTCCATTTCTGCCATACTTCGAGTTGTTGTCATAAACACAGACCTATAAATTCAAGAGACCGAAAGCTTCATTCATAAATCCGATACAAAATCGATCCAACATTAAATGTAAATAAATCATGAGTGGGAAAAAGACAGAGCATCATGAGTTGCTCCTCGGCAACAATGTCCAGCTTAAGACCTGTTGTCGTATAATATCCAGTAGCGTAACGTAGAAATAAATAAATAAATGTAATCCAACATCTATTACATATTTTAAATTCAATATTACAAAATCTTTTTGTAAAATTTTAATGTAATACAACAATTATGGTGATAAAATAAGTATAACTCATCAAACTTTGAAATTTCTAAATATTTATTTGCAATTGGGAAATTAATTATTTTTGAAAACTCCATGTTGAGTGGTAAAGGCGTCAATTGTAATGGGTAAGAGGAATGTATTGGTGTCGCACATTATGGATTTAAGGACAGATTCTCGAAATTCAAAATCTAGAATGCAATATGGCGGACTGCTAATCAAACTCAATGAATCTACCTAAAAACTTGTACATAGGGATTTTCGGTGTTGCTGATTATAGATTTGAGGAACGATTTTCGAAATTCAAAATGAAAAATCCAATATGGCGTATAAGTCGAACTAAATGAATTTGCGTAAAAAATTGTAAATAGGGGTTTTTGATATCGATGATGAGGGTATGAAGACAGATTTTCGAAATTCAAAATGAAAAATCCAATATGTAGTAGTAGCAGCATTTATTAGCAATTATTCTGCTACATAAAAACGTATATATCTCCGGTAATCAGTACTTTTTTATTGGAAATTTCGTCCTCTTTAAGTACCTTTTTTAAATATTTTAATCATTAATAGTTTTATGAGTTATTGGTGAAGAATTGTATACTTTTTTGTAACTCGTTTTTTTAATATGCGGAAAAACGGTGTAAATAGATTTTTCTAGGTGTTATTCTGGATCCAGAGAGTTGTCGCTTATTTTTAAAAGCTTTATATCTATTTTTTACTATCTGCAACTTGTAATCTTTAACAGCAAACTACCTGCAGAATGGAAAAATTGGTATGTGTAAAACGAAAAAATAGGCACAATTTCTTGATGAATTTACTGTCCAATTAATTCCTCTATAAAGTGCCAAATATAATAATATGAATATATATATATATATATATATATATATATATATATATATATATATATTCCCTTATCATTTATTATGATATTTGTTTAGAAAACCTTATTTCTGGCATTACATTTGGGTATAACAATATATATTTAGGAAAATGTGAGAAGAGCAAATTGATGTTTAAATCTAAACTGTTCTCAAGGTACACTGTTTAGCATACATTGCTGCAAATGATCTATGAAATGTCTCACAATTAAATAGCTGAGTACAGTAAAAACAGATTTTTTTATAAAACATTCAACTACTGCTTACCTTATACGTCCAGGTATCAACCGATTCTTATTAAATTTAATTACAAAATTACCCATATTAGTTAGACCATTATTAATTGATATTTTATTAGTATTGTTAATGAACCGTTGGGACAAATCTCTCAAAGTATATTAAGTTATTTTCTACTACAAAGCCTGTATAAATTTTAATGAATGTAAAAATTTTACTATATGATTTTTTCTATTGATCCTCTAAAAATAGGGCTTTTGTATAAAAAAGTAGCAAATCTCTATCCGCTTTTCTATAAATAATATTATAATCATTGTTAAAAAGATATGGACTGTCAATTTTTAATAAATCTACTTGTAAAATAAAGCTTAAATAGTACGCCACTGAGAAATAAACAAAGTATACATAAACACTTACCGATGAAAAGATAAATTCGAAAACAAGTTATCTACTTTTCCACAAACTACACGACCACGCACCATGATTAAGCAATAAATAAAATGTTTTTTTTTTACAAAAAGCTTAAAAATATCACCAAAAATGTACTTAACCTCAACCAAACACAGTTTCTTGCCGGCAACACGGTAAGAAATAATTTCATTCATAAATCCATACTGGTCGTTATCCCATCGTAAAAGTAGTAAAAGCATTGCCAAATGTAGCCATTTTATGTATTATACTACAATATGAAAATAGTTTGAGATATTTCTGTAGTAAATATGCCAGCGCCACATTAAGCGTCTTATATAATTAAGTAAATTATGGTTTATATTTTCTGTTGCATGTTATATATTGTGTGTAAATGAGTAAAATATTTTAGTTTCTATATTCCTGTCAATTAGCTTATAATGATTTTGTGGAATCTGGCAACAGTGTATCGAGAATAAAAAGAGATAATTTGAATGTTGGAGCGCATAAAAATGTAAACAATTGGGTCTATTTAATTCTTAGGTCTGTGGTCATAAATCATTTTAAGAGTTCACTTAATTTCACTTCTAAAATACCAATTGCAATAGATTCTGGGTGTTCCGTTTCACAAATATTTATATTCACTGTTTAAAAAACAATAATTTATTTAAAAAAGAGAACCGACTTCAGCTGACTTCAAATAAAAACAGTTTAGAAACCGTGTGCAATCGATCACTATTTTTTTTATCTGATTTAATTAAGGTACAATTCAATTGAAAATTTTAGCACATTCTTGTCTTCTCTCTCTCTTTCTCCCTATCTCTTTCTCCCTCTCTAATCTTTATTCTTTGTCTATATTTTCCAAATATATTTTAACTGTTTTATTTGTTTTATTATTTGGACCACATTCTATAAATGTAACTAATTCAATCTATATTGCATCCACACTCTATATGCTTCTGTGTACTGGTCACTCCTATATAACTTATTGGTCCATCATTTTCTGAATCACCCTGTACAACTATAATTCAACTCAACACAATATTACAATGGTCGTGATATCTTTAAAACATCCTCACTCTTTCTATTTTTCTACTGTTCAAATTATTCCTGTATACCAATGATTTTACTTACCCCATATGTCTAGTATTCCATTTATGCAACTGCTCATGGTCTACCCTATATAACAAAATTCACCTTTTTGAACCACATTTTATGACTATAAATTTACTCTACCATTTATTTCATCCGGTATATGCAACTGCTTCTAATTTTTTTTTAACCTATAATTATACCCCGTCCAACGTCCTATAATTCAAATATCCTAACTGTTAATGATTATATAACAAATTTTTGATACACCCTCAATAACAATAATTTTACCCCACCCTTACTTCAAACACCTTGTATAAGCAACTACTTATGTTCCAAACAATATAACTTTTTAAACCGCCCGATATAACTGTAATTATACTCCACCCTATATTTCAACCAACTTGTATACTCAATTACTTCTGACAATTTTTAAAGCCTTTTGTATAACTGTAATTATTCTCCGTTCTATAACGCAAATATCCACTCTGTGTAACGACAGTTTTGCTCCAATCTTATTTCAACCACCTTGTATACGCAACTATATATGTTACCTAATACAATATTTTTAGAACCACCCTTTACAACTAATTAAAATCCAACTTATATTTCAACCATCCTATGTATACAACAGCTTATGTACCACCTAATATTACATGCACGCACGCACACACCTTCAACCGTATTCCACACAGAAGAGATCGCCGGAATAACAAATTTTCGTTTTAATAAGCTAATGGAATATTTTCTGCAATTTCACGCGACTGTAATAACATCGTTTCTAAAATAAACTCACTTCAAAACACCCTGTACGATATACTTTCATGGCATATCTTGACATTTAAACTAGATATTTATTATGCAAATTTGACATTTACCATGATGTTTACAGTTTTTGTGCATATATTTTTCCGATTTTCAGAAAAATGGTATATTTTACGTTATAGAAAAATGTACGGACTCAAGTTGGAACAGATCTTTGTAAAATATATATAATATTCAAATTGAGTGAGCAGTTTTAGGGAAAACAGTGAACATTCATTGAAAATCGCTGAAATCTAGTCCCTTATTTACCTTTTAAGCGTTTTAAATTTGCAAAAAAATTTCACTTTTATTTACCACACATACTTTTTATTTTACCTGCTAAAACTTTACCTATTTTTCCTTTATATTCTAATCTACAGAGTATAAAATTCAGAGAGTAGATTATAAAAGATTTCCCTGAAAGTTTATTAGTAAAATAAAATTCTAAAATTACAAAATTAAATAAATATTTTTATAAAAATCAAGCGAATCATAGATTTTTATTATAATATGTATTTAATTTTCTAATTTGGACCCCAAAATTAACATTAGAGTTATATTTTACTAATAAATTTTCAGGTAAGCCTTTTATAATCTACTGTATGAATTTTACCTCTGTATATTGGAAGATAACGGAGAAAATACGTCAAGTTTTAAATAACAAATTATTAAATCTGTTAGACAAATTATTTAAAAATACAAATAAAATATATTTTTAAAAATTTTAGATAGTGTAGTTTCAAAAGTGGGAATTAAGTCGATGATTAATATTTTTGTTAATATCTTTTAAACAAATGAATTAAAAATATGATATATATATATATATATATATATATATATATATATATATATATATATTTGTTTTTAAGTTTTCGCGGACACTAAATGTTTTTGGTGGTTTTCGGGAATTCATCCGCGTAGTTGATAACTGATCCCTACCGGGATCGATGGTAAAATGACGACGTTTCGGCAGAGTCACATCTGTCCTCTTCAGGTCGGTTCGTATAATTCTCGCAGCCTTCTGCTTTTGCTTCTAGTTACTCGAATACTAAGATTTTCAGAAGCGCGCGCGCTGTTATATAGTCGGCAACTATCGGTTGGCACTGTGAACAGCTGCGTGTGATTGGTCCTTGGCGCTCAGTGGGTACGCCTTCCGCCTGCTGATTTGTTATTTCCGGTTGAGTTGTTATTAGACGGGTCTGGGCCGGAATGGTGTTTAATAGAATTTTCCAACAATTCGATAAGTTCTGAATTTCATTGCGTGCGTTTAGACTGTGAGGCCTCTTCGCTATTTCAATTGCCTCTCTTACGAGGCAGAAGGCTACGAGAATTATGCGAACCGACCTGAAGAGGGCAGATGTGAATCTGCCGAAACGTCGTCATTTTACCATCGATCCCGGCAGGTATCAATTATTAACTACACGGATGAATTCCCGGAAACCATCTAAAACATTTCGTGCACGCGAAAAATTAAAAACAAATATAGTGAATCTCTATGGGGAGAATACTTTTCATTTGGTAAAACATTTGAGAAATTACGCGCGAAAAGAAGCAAACTTTTGTGCGATCTCAATTTTTTAAAACGATGCCGCGATGAAGGAGTTATTCCGGAAAACATGACGGTAAAGTTCTGGAAGAACAAAAGAAAAACACAGAATATCTTATGGAAAGCTAGTTGTGCCCTACTTAGGGAAGCCATACGTGATGTCCGAAGAGATTTGGATGTTCTTAATACTAAACTAGATATTCACCTACAGGTAAGCAATACACTCCACCCGATAATATGGGATAAATTCGATGAGATTAGCGAATTTAGGGCCGAAACGAATGCAGAGTTGGCAGGCAAAATTTAACAAATTGAACCTCCAACAGAAGCCCAAAAACGATTTTTTCTCGGAAATAAACGGTCACAGCCTAACCTCTCGGCAACTGGAAACGAATAAAACCGTTTATAACTTATCTTCGGTTCAATTGAACTCTTCCTCGATTGGCGTGTTGGCTAAGGGATTCAATTACGCTATTGCTCCCTCTCACATACCAACAATATGTGGCATGGAAACAGCAGTTTCAATATTAGATGAGAACACCGCTGAAATAATTAGACAAGATGTGTCACGTGTTCTAGGAAAGTCTAAACCACCAAAAAGGAACCTATCTATAGAAGAAAATGAGGCCTTGAAACAACTTCGCCTCAACAAGGACATTGTCATTCTACCTGCTGATAAAGGAAATGCGACTGTAATTTTAGATACAGCGGATTATTCAAACAAAATTCAAACATTGCTGCAAGATCCAGCATATAAACAAATTACTACTGACCCAACAACTTATCTGGAGAAAACAACCAAGGCCAAAATCCGAGCAAGTAGGATCGACAAAAATCTCCAACTGCAACTCATTCCGCGTGAAAAGTCATCGAAATGTCCAAAATTCTATGGGTTGCCAAAAGTACATAAAGAAGGTGCACCTTTGAAGCCAATAATAAGCTCAATTGGGTCCCCAACACAACACCTAGCCCAACAACTTCAACCGTTTGCAGAGGGGGCAGACACATTTCATCGAAATACTTGGAAAAACGGTCTTACCACCAGAGTGTCTTCTTGTAAGTTTGGACGTAGTGTCCCTTTTCACCAACATCCCTATCGACGAAGCCTTGGATATCGTAATAGAAAAATACAAACCACCTCAACACCTTGTAGACTAAACAAGGCACTGTCTGATGAACACCTATTTTGTTTACGAGAATCAACGATACAAACAAGTGGATGGAGCTCCAATGGGATCGCCACTCTCACCAGTTATAGCGAACCTTTTTATGGAGAACTTTGAGGAGTTAGCACTAAGAACAACAACTCATAAACCCAGTTTATGGTTGCGATATGTGAATGATACATTTGTATTTTAGCCTCATGGGAGGGAACACCTCAATACTTTTTTAGACCACCTTAATGGCATCCATCACAAAATAAAATTGACCATGGAGGTTGAAGGCAACAATCAACTGTCATTCCTTGATGTTCTCATAAATAGTATTCGAGTAACTAGAAGCGAAAGCAGAAGGCTACAAAATTATGCGAACCGACCTGAAGAGGGCAGATGTGACTCTGAAGAAACGTCGTCATTTTACCATCGATCCCGGTAGGGATCAGTTATCAACTACGCGGATGAATTCCCGGAAACCACCTAACACATTTAGTGCCCGCGAAAACTTATATATATATATATATATATATATATATATATATATATATATGTCGGATTTAATCCAAGGGGAATGTCGGGTTTGATCCAAAAGGGAATAAATGTGGGCTAAACATTTATTCGACAAATAATAATCACACTAAATTGACCGAAGGCACCATAATGATCTACCACTGGAGTTTCAAACTATACGAACAATAGATAATGTTGATGATCAATTTATCTTGGATGCCACTTAACATAAGTTCGATCGGCGTAGCGATATATTATTACTCTAAATTGGTCCACAAGGTATTCAACTCGGACCCGCGGCCAGATCCCGATTACGCGATAGCCTTCTACAATCTTACCTCGCTCGAGGTTCGAACAGAACTGCCCTCCGTTCTTTTCGATATGATTCTCCTGAAAAACATCGTGCATAACACCTGACTCATAGACTATCACGTAATCAACAGCTCGCCGGGTGATTGTGATTCACCCCCGGTCCCTAGCTGGCAAATTTGTAATAGAATATAATAAACGTAACAATCGTAAACAAAAGTACGAAAGCATAAATATCCTGTTTCTGATAATATAAACTATATAGTCTTTAGACCCTCGCCACTCGACAAACCAACTAATTCGTTATCTCCGACATATATATATATATATATACATATATATATATATATATATATATATATATATATATATATATATATATATATATATATATATAGGGAAAGTAGCCAATTTTTTATTGTATAAAGGGCACTAAATAAAGTGTACTCTTTTATTATATTATGAAAGCTTTCGAAATTTATTGATTTCTTCTTCAGTCAATTTTCTGAAAGATTACACAAATTAATAATAGTAAAACTTAATCTAGATGGATAAACCAGACTTACAATATCGAGGTTAGAAAATTATTAAAACAGGTTCTCATTGCAAGTACTGTAGAATGCGTAATGCGCTTTAAACAAACATTACAAACATATATCAACAATTGAATAAAACATTATTGTAACTGGATCACACATCCATTGAGTACAATTTTTAAGATTAAAACCATCACATTTTAAAAAAGTTACGCACAAGCCATTTGTCATATTTAACCAGTGACATGTTAAATGAACATAATTTTTTAAATGGAAACAAAATTGTCGATTTGTGCCTCGCGTACGCATTACAGTACTTGCAGGTTTTAATAATTTACTTCCATTGTAAGTCTGGTTTATCCATCTAGATTAAGTTTTACTATTATTAATTTGTGTAATCTTTCAGAAAATTGACTGAAGAAGAAATCAATAAATTTCGAAAGCTTTCATAATATAATAAAAGAGTACACTTTATTTAGTGCCTTTATACAATAAAAAATTGGCTACTTCCCATTATTTTTGGAAATTCCAAAATTCTATCCAGATTCTTAGCCGTTAATTGCTACGTAGTATATATATATATATATATATATATATATATATATATATATATGTTTTAGGTGGTTTCCGGGAATTCATCCGCCTAGTTGATAACTGATCCCTGCCGGGATCGATGGTAAAATGACGACGTTTCGGCAGAGTCACATCTGCCCTCTTCAGGTCGGTCCGCATAATTCTCGTAGCCTTCTGCTTTCGCTTCTAGTTACTCAAATGTATTCGAGGGGTGGAACTTGTGGGCTTTTAGTACCTTAACTACAGTTTGTTGAGATGTGCCAGCTCCTGCCGCAATCTCACGAGTTGATATACATGGATTTTGATTTACCATTCCCAAAACATTTATTTGTGCTGCTTCGTTAATTTGATTACGTTCCTTTGGTGGTTTAGCAAAAGATCCATATCTGCGTAAACTATCGTAAAGGCTCTCAAATGTACATAGAGCAGTTTTACGACGATTAAAATATCTATGAAAGTATTCATCAGCTGCACTAACTGAATTTTTATGGCATATGATATAACATTCCACCATATTCAGTTTTTCTTCGTTAGAATATTCCATTTATTTTATCTTATTTTATCACGAAAACTTGTCAATATCGACTGTCAGTTCAGCACTACTAATGGAATTACTCTCAAATGAGGAAACGTCAAAGTGAAAACAATCTTTTTCATGGCTACCTATGTTAAAAGTGAAAATAAAAAGAAAAACATCCATAATTCCGTTATTTTTATGAACAACTATATCGAGTATTATATCGTTGAAAAGCTCTAAAAATGTCCGAATTTTTGAGGTCATAGCCAACTAGTCCAGTCAAAAAAAGATAGCTGTCACGCAAACGAGGACATGACAATCATATTCGAGATACAATTCCCTTCAATTTTGATATTTACACTTTTTTATAAAATAAAAAACAAAGGAGCTAGAAGGATTTGACTCAATCGACAGAATTTCGTTTCTTCAAAATATCTAGTAAGCCATGACTTTTTACTAAAAACCGAAAGTGTCATTAAATTGGGTCAATAAAACTGCAAATCTTTCCCAATTTAACCATTGCTCTATCTCCGCTAGTTTCCAAGATCCCCATACTGACCATAAAAAAAATCATCCTGTATATATATATATATATATATATATATATATATATATATGTAATTTACAAAATGAGCCTTTTGTTTGATATATTACATGATGCATTTGAAAATTTAATTTTATTTTCCATTTAATTCTATCCCCAAAATTAATATTGGGGTTTTCTACAAACTTTTGTTATAAATTTCAAGTGAGTCCCAGTACCCCTAATTATTTTCAAAATTTTAGGTTTCGGAAATAAAGCGGAAAATGAGAATTTTTTATATATTTTTGTTTATCTCTTGTAAACAAATAATTTTAAGAAAAATATATATTTGTATTCCTCATAATGAGCCCTTTCATTTGATGTAATGTATGATTCATTAAAAATATTTTTTATTTTCCCTTTAATTTTATAATTTGGCCCACAAAATTAATATAAGGGATTTCTTTGTATTTTTCCTCTAAACAAAAAAAAATTAAGTCTTCTAGTTTGGGGAATAAAGAGGGATAATTTTTTAAAATATTTTTGTTAATATATTTTAAAATATTAATTTTAAAAATATGAAAAAAAAATTGAATTCGTCATAATGAGGCCCTTTGATTTGTTTTATTACATGATGCGTTAGAAATAATTTTAATTTTATATTTTCCATTTATCGCTGTAATTTGCCCCCTAAAATGAATAATAGGAGTTTCTTCTTATTTTTCCAGTAAAGTTCAGGTGAGGTCCTATATCCCTAATTATTTTCAAAATTTTATGGCTTATAGATTCGGAGATAAGGTAGGGGGAATGGGTATTTTTTATATATTTTTGTTAATATCTTTAAAATAATTTATTTTAAAAATAGGAAAAAAATATATTTGTTTTCGCTATAATTTGCCCTACAAAATTAATAGTAGAGGTTTCTGCTTATTTTCCCGTTAAAATTCAGGGGGCCTCACCTGAATTACATCTATTATTTTTTTTCAAAATTCTACGGCTTGTAGTTTCGGATATCCAGTAGGGGAAATGGGTAAAATTTTTTATATTTTTGTTAATATCTTTTAAATAATTTATTATAAAAATATCAAAAAAATATATTTGTTCGCTATAATGAGCCCTTTCAATTGATATATTACATAATGTGTTAGAAACAATTTAAATTTTTCATTTAATTCTGTGATTTGCACCCTAAATAGGTAGTAATAATAATAATAATGGTAATAATTCGGTAAAAATCAGGTGACGTTTTATATCTCCATTTTTATTTCAAAATTTTACTTCTTATAGTTTCGGAGATAAGGGTGGGAACAGTCGATTTTTTTAGTTTTTCCCCCCAGAAATACCCCTAAAATCAAAATTTCTTCATTTACGACATGTACTCCTGATCGGGTCACCAAACACTCGCACCAAATGTCAACCTTTGCCATCCAGTAGTATAGGAGAAAATTGGTGTGATGTGAGAGAGGGAGAATTCCGGAGTGATATTATAAGGGTATCCGAATATTGTATATACCCCTTAACAAGAGGTCCCATTGGAATTGTAAATGATGAAGAAGTAGCCATGTCCAACTTATACCAAACACGCAGTCTGTCCAGCAAATCTTTGCGGCTTCCGGTATTTGCAAAACTAACGTTTTTAGAATTTTGCATAAGTACAAATCCCATCCGTACAAGATTAAATTACTTCATGAATTGAATGAGGATGATTTTGTTCGAAGGCAAGAGTTTTGCGAAATTATGACCCAGCGTATGATCGAAAATCCAAATTTCTTGTACAATTTTTGCTTTTCGGACGAGTGCACTATTTCACTTCATGGGGAGGTTAACCGACATAACTGTAGATTTTGGAGCGATACAAATCCTCATTTATTTCGAGAAGCTCAGTCAACATCCGGTAAAACTAAACGTTTGGGCAGGGATTTTGGGAAATCATTTAATTGGACCCCTGTTTATTCTTGGTAACTTAAATGGTAAAATTTATCACAATATATTGGAAAATGAAATTAATGCATTGATAATAGAAGAGCAATTGCATTTTCAACAAGATGGAGCTCCTCCTCACTACGCTACACCAGTTCGTCAATACCTCGATTTGGAATACCCTGGTCGCTGGATTGGAAGAAGAGGTCCTGCCCTGCCCAATAACCTGATATGAACCCTTTGGATTTTTTTGTGGGAACATATTAAATCCAAAATTTTTATGACTCAACCTGAGAATTTGGACGAACTACGTCAACGAATTATAGCCAAGTGTCGTCAGATAAAACCGACTATGCTGAATCATGTCAGAGACAGCTCTCAGTCAAGGTTGTACTATTGTATGGAAGTCAATGGAAGACACTTTGAACATTTGCTTGAGAACCGGTACAATCTTCAAGGCAATAACTGGCAACCTAGATGCGGCTGATGGGGAATATTTCACAATAGTATCAACAGATTAAATCAGGGATAACTTCAAGTTAAAAACCTTTCGAAAAATTAAATAAGCGTAACAACTTCATTGATAAAAAATTTTAACAATACTATACAACAAATCCAACTTGACGAAAAAGCGTTCAATGAAAATATTCGGAAAATTGAAAATACTATACGTAAACTAAGCGATAAAATGACCAACGTGGAAGCTAAACTTTCATTTTTAGAATTGTCCGAAAGACTTATGGAAAACTACTTATTCTTAGAAGATAGCCTAAACGACCTGTTAAACTCAATTATATTCGCCCGTAAAGAATAATTTGCCTCTACCTGTTAAATATTCGAGTATTGCGCTATATTTAGAAATCACCGAATTGGAGGCTTTTGAAACAGACCTTGTTTTTATATTAAGAATACCTTTAATCGAACAACAATCATTCACTGCTTTCCGTTTATACCCCATTACCGTCTACGATGATAGAACTGGCTTGCATCATGTACTGTCATTTACCCAAAATTATATTACCAAAAACGATGATTCTTTGCTGTATATCCCCATTAAGGAATTAAGTGAGTGTAAACCATTAACTATTCGGAAGAAATTGTGTTCAGAACTTTATGCGTACCCAAAAGACTCGAGTGCTTTGTGTGATGCACAACTCCTCAAAAATTTTAAAACCGTACCAGATAATTGTAAAAGTGCAGTGATACTCGCCCAAGGCTACCATGTTCAAAAGTTAGAAACTAACGTATGGTTAGTCATGGTTGCGGAACCGCTCCGCATCACAATCAGTTGTCCAAATATTAGTGCAAAGACTTTAACAATTACGAACAATTCCTTGTTAAAATTACAGGGCGAATGCAGTGCTTTTGTTGGAATAACTTAAAGTCCAAGCTGAAACATTCAAAGCCATCAACATAATAGACAATTACCAGCCAGTTGTCATCCTCTTCAATTGTTGACACAATTTCAAAGAAAATCCAAGTCCCAGAGTTGAAACCATTAAAGCTCAACGACTTAAATGTGTATGAATTAAACATCGCCAATCATAAGTTGAACGAGTATTCAAAAGAGTTGGACCAACCATTCGTCAACAAAAATATTTCGTGGTTTACAGATGCCACCATAATTTCCGTAGTTATTATTATAGCTGCCTTCTTACTCAAAACGTTTTGGACCAGTGGTCACACAGCCCAAAAGGACGAAAACCCTACGAAGTCATCACAATATAGTAGACTGTCTAGACTTTTACTTAAGAGTTTTTTTAAGACCTATACCTAAAGGAGAAAACTGCCGAAGATATCGAACCTCAAGTAAATAAATAATTTTGTAGATTTTGATTATTACGTTTTCTCTTTTACCATTTTCATTATTTTATGTTTTATATTTTTAATCAATATATTTTATGTAATAATGTGTATGAAAATTTATTATTATCTTTAGATTATTGTTTTTATTATTTTAATTACCTTATGTTTTATATTTTTTGAAAATTTGTATTAGCTTAAGATTTTTATTCCTGATTTGCTTTTGTACTTATTTTATGCGAAAAAAAAGTTGCTGTAACAAAGCAACTTTTTGTTGGTAAGGGGAGTTATCATCCGTCGTAAACCACACTTAGAATATTTACACCATAGCAACAATATAATAATCATTTCGCATAAATATCGTATTACATCTCATATTTTACAATATAGCGATTCCCACAGACAACACTCGGCTTCCTCGCACGTGTAATATGCTGATGCTTAGCTTGCCAAACCAAGATTATAAATTCACAACGGACGACAGCGAGCGTCATTAAGTGTTTTAATTTCATTAAGTTCTATTTTATTCAATATTGTTATTTTGAACTTATTAATTTTGTAATTCAAATAAAAAGTTTTTTAAAGTTAATTGTGTTAGTATATATATATATATATATATATATATATATATATATATATATATATATATATATATGTCGGGTTTAATCCAAGGGGGAATGTCGGGTTTGATCCAAAAGGGAATAAATGTGGGCTAAACATTTATTCGACAAATAATAATCACACTAAATTGACCAAAGGCACCATAATGATCTACCACTGGAGTTTCAAACTATACGAACAATAGATAATGTTGATGATCAATTTATCTTGGGTGCCACCACAATTGATACGCAAGGTATTCTATTCGGAACCGCGGCGTAACCCCGATTACGCGATAGCCTCCTACGATCTTACCTCGCTCGAGGTTCGAACAGAACTGCCCTCGTTCATCTCCATATAATTCTCATGACAAACACCGTGCATAACACCTGACTCACCAACCATCACGTAATCAACAGCTCGCCCGGTGATTGTGAATCGTAAACAAAAGTACGAAAGCACAAATATCCTGTTTCCGATAATACAAACTATATAGTCTTTAGACCTTCGCCACTTGAGAAACTAACTATTTCGTTATCTCCGACATATATATTTGTTTTTAAGTTTTCGCGGGCACTAAATGTCTTAGGTGGTTTCCGGGAATTCATCATAGTTGAAAACTGATCCCTGCCGGGATCGACGGTAAAATGACGACGTTTCGGCAGAGTCACATCTGCCCTCTTCGAGCAACTAGAAGCGAAAGCGGAAGGCTACGAGAATTATGCGAACCGACCGAAACGTGGTCATTTTACCATCGATCCCGGCAGGGATCAGTTTTCAACTACGCGGATGAATTCCGGAAACCACCTAAAACATATATATATATATATATATATATATATATATATATATATATATATTGTTTTGTCTCAGAGCTGTTTTTAAACTGTCCATTTCCTGTTTGATGTTATCCTGGTCAGCTAGTCTTTGTGATCTGGTTACTAAAGTCTTGACGACGGCTTGTAGTTGGGCTGGGTGGTGATGAGAATTAGCATGAAGGTATCTGTTGGTGTGAGTTGCTTTCCTATATACTGTATGGCCAAGGGTTCCATCTTCCTTCCTATTTATGAGAACGTCAAGGAACGGCAGTTGATTGTTGCCTTCAACCTCCATGGTAAATTTTATTTTGTGATGGATGCCATTAAGGTGGTCTAAAAAAGTATTGAGGTGTTCCCTCCCATGAGGCCAAATCACAAATGTATCATCCACATATCGCAACCATAAACTGGGTTTAAGGGTTGTTGTTCATAGTGCCAACTCCTCAAAGTTCTCCATGAAAAGGTTCGCTATAACTAGTGAGAGTGGCGATCCCATTGGAGCTCCTTCCACTTGTTTGTATCGCTGGTTCTCGTAAACAAAATAGGTGTTCATCAGACAGTGCCTTGTTAAGTCTACAAGGTGTTGAGGTGGTTTGTATTTTTCTATTATGATATCCAAGGCTTCGTCGATAGGGATGTTGGTGAAAAGGGACACTACATCAAAACTTACAAGAAGACACTCAGGTTGTAAGACCGTTTTTCTAAGTATTTCGATGAAATGTGTCGAATTTTTCACATATGAGTCTGCCTCCTCTGCAAACGGTTGAAGTTGTTGGGCTAGGTATTTGGCTAGATGTTGTGTTGGGGATCCAATTGAGCTTACTATTGGCCTCAAAGGTGCACCTTCTTTATGTACTTTTGGCAGCCCATAGAATTTCGGACCTGTCGATGACTTTTCAGGCGGAATGAGTTGCAGTTGGAGATTTTTGTCGACCCTACTTGCTTAGATTTTGCCCTTGGTTGCTTTCTCCAAATAAGTTGTTGGGTCAGTAGTAATTTGTTTATATGGTGGATCTTGTAGCAATGTTTGAATTTTGTTTGAATAATCCGCTGTATCTAAAATTACAGTCGCATTTCCTTTATCAGCAGGTAGAATGACAATGTCCTTGTTGAGGCGAAGTTGTTTCAAGGCCTCATTTCCTTCTATAGATAGGTTGCTTTTGGGTGGTTTAGACTTAGAACATGTGACACATCGTGTCTAATTATTACAGCAGTGTTCGCATCTAATTTTGAAACTGCTGTTTCCACGCCACATATTATGCTCTCTGTTGGTATGTGAGAGGGAGCAATAGCGTAATTGAATCCCTTAGCCAACACGCCAATCGAGGAAGAGCTCAATTGGACCGAAGACAAGTTATAAACGGTTTTATTCGTTTCCAATTGCCGTGAGGTTAGACTATGACCGTTATGTTCCGAGAAAAATTCATTTTTGGGCTTCTGTTGGAGCTTTAATTTGTTAAATTTTGTCTGTTGTTGCATTGTTGTCAACTCTGCATTCGTTTAGGCCCTAAATTCACTAATCTCATCGAATTTATCCCATATTATTGGGTGGAGTGTATTGCTTACCTGTAGGTGGATATCTAGGAGCTTAGTATTAAGAACATCCAAATCTCTTCTGACATCATATATGGCTTCCCTAAGTAGGGCACAACTAGCTTCTGAAAATCTTAGTATTCGAGTAACTAGCAGCGAAAGCAGCAGGCTACGAGAATCACACACACACACACATATATATATATGAAGAAATATTTATCCGGGAATACATCCGTTCGTTACATTGATTCATTGATTCATCTTCGCATCCTGCAGACGTTTCGCTAAGGTCTGACTTGGCATTCTCAATGCGTAGTTACGGTTCACATTGTTCCATCCGTGAAAGCCTACGACTAGACATATATATATGTATATAATATATATATAATGTCTAAATCTGGAAAATTAAAATTACATAATCTACGATTTGCAAGCTTTTCAACATTATATTGTAATAATACGTTGAAATTATCCTAAGAGGAGTAAACCACCCTCAAATTACGATTTTTTTTTTAATTTATAGTTTTGGAAATAATAATTACGGTTTACTAGTTTTTCAACGGTATATTGCGCACTATAACTTTCAAATAACCTTAAGGAGTGCAAACAACCCACAAACTATACATTTTTTCAAATTTAGTATTTTTGAAATTTTGAAAGTTACCAACGTAATCTGCGATTTATATTGTACAACTACTTTCAAATAACCCTAAAAGGTTCAACAACACAAATTTTGAAGTCTGTGTTTTCAAATTTTACGATAATCAAGTGTGGAATATCACCAGTATTATCTACGATTTACGAACTCTTCACTGACGTATTATAAGACTACTTCAAATCAGCTTAAAGGGTGCAAAGAAATCCCTCAATATCTACTTTTTCAAATTTAGTTATTTTCAAATTTGGAAAACTGCCGACATAATCCACGATTTACGAGCTATTTGCGAAGGGTGCAAACAACTCCCAATTATCTAATTACTCATTTAATACCTACATTTGATGTTTGCAAATTATTAAAATTATAGTTCTCTAATGGGATAAATCATGATATCTTCAAAGTAGTCTATGATATCTTAAAATTAGTCTCATGGGTTCATAATGATCCACCAAAAATCTAGGTTTTTCTAATTTTGTGATTTTGGAAACTGGAAAATGTCAAAATTATCTAAGATTTGACTAAAGCCTACGATGAACTTTTATTGGAGAATGCCATTTTTTAATCAGTTTGAATGTAATAAAAAATCGTACCATCTTTATCCATGGCGTGTTGTTATCTTTTTTTGGGTTATATTTACTTCAAAGTTTCTCATAAATGAGATAATTCCAGTTATTTCAGTTTAAATAAGTTGTTTTAAATAGAAATAAAAATATTTTTTTGTAATTTTAAATTTTTAAATCTAAGTAACACATATGTTCAAATCACCACTTTAATATGGAATTTTTATTTTCTTTAAACTATAACTTAATCTATTTTTATTTGTATTAAAAACTCAAATTCTTTTGAAAATATAAAAATTCCACCACAACTTTCTTTTTGCTCCGGCAATCGACTGTGAACAGTCACTAAAACTCAATTTTTCAAATATAATTTGGAATTATATATTTTATATATATACATACATATATATATAATTTAGAACAACTATAAAATAAAATTCAAAAACCAAACCAATAAATGAAAATTAAACATCAAACAACGCTACCTAAATCTTCAAATCTATGAATTAAATGTATATATAAATAGGCAACTCAACCCTCAACCGATTTAATTTATGTTTGTAAATGAAAAACTAACAAATTTTGTTTGGTTGTGAAAGTTATTCTACATTATCATTCTATTGAGATCTCAGCCACAAAAATTTATTTATATGATAATGACCATTTATTGGGTAGTCGCAAGTTTTTCTACATATACTTTGTCAACGAAAATCAGAAATTTGTATTGCGTGGCAACTGATTAATGATTTTTGATAATATTTTATTATTTTAACATTATACTTTTAATTTATATAGTTTTTATTTTAAAGGCTAATAGTTTCATATAATTTAACTAAGATTACAAAGCCCATGATATAAATACAAATAGTGAAATTGAAGATAAATAGTTAGATCTGACATCATGGCAATAATTGAAATGTCCACGGCCAGTTCACCTCACTGCAGCGGATTTAATTTCAATTTGACATTTCATAACAATGTTAGCCACTAGGTCAAGGTACCTTCTCAATGCAATGTGAAAATTATCAATTATTTTCAAAATTTCAATTTGAATGAACTTACAAAAATTGTCAACAAATAAAGGTATTATTTAACATAAATTAACAATAGGTGTATTATATTTCTTAAATGTTTTGATATAATCCCCATGAAATCTTTTACGTAAGTAAACTAACTATCTAGAGATTATAAAGTTAATTTATACATTTGATTGCAGATCCTCAGTTGTTGAGTATGTTTTTTACTTTATGCTATGTGCAAATGAAACTTGAATAAGTATTAGTAACATATTGCTGTTTTATTCGATATAAAGTAATCTTTAAAATTAACATGTCGTCTAAAATATTAGCAGTCAGTCAAAAATTGTTAAATGTTATTTTAACAAAATGTGACATGCTGCAAATATATTTTTACTTATTTATCTAACAATATAATACATATAATGTTTGTTTATATATATATATATATATATATATATATATATATAATTGATTTCGGTAATAACGACTGATAACTTTCAAATATTACAAGAAAATATCGGGACGCAGCCAAACTTCTTGGGTTACAAGGAAATACTCTTTTAATTTATTTTTGAGAGCTTTCGAAATTATTTTATTTCATCGTCAGTCAATATACTACAAATAACACAAATATTAACAATTTAGAAGTAAAAAACTAATCACTTACGTTAGTCGAGGTTGTGTAAGCAGAAAAACATCTATAAACTTTAGAATATTATTACAAATTTTTTTGGCAATTCAACTAACAAAATTGTCACGTTGGCATATTTGATTTGAAGACATGTGATATATATTTTTTAAAGTACGGGTAAACTATATTTATTCTTTCTAACTTACTGATAAATTGAAATATTATTAAGGAAACAAAAATTCATTAAATTTTGTAAATCTGTCTTTTTATTGATGGTATTAGACTGAACGTTAATGAAGACCAGCTCCAAGAAGCTACGTTTAAAACTGTTACGTTCAATGGCCAGAACTTGCGGATTTTCAAAGGAAGGAGAATGGTTATGTTGTAAACAGTGGGTGGCTAAAGCACAACTTTCCTTTTTTAGTTTTATATCACTCTTGTGTAAGGTCATTCGGTGTTTCAAATTTCTTGACGTCTGCCCGATATAGGAAGCAAGGTAGTTGCTACAGTCGATTTTATATATAACGTTAGATATAAGATCATTAGGAATTTTATCTTTTGTTCTGCTAAATAGATGATTAACTGTTTTAATAGATTTATGAGCAAATTTTAATATAGTTTCGTTTTTGAAGATCTTCAATACTTTTGGAGTTAGTTCTTTGATATATGGTATAGAGGCATAGCAGTAATTTGCGTTAGAAGTTTCTTGGTTAATATTAATTACATAAAAATTATTCTGACTTGTTGACATGGAAGTGTTTATATTGTTACGATGTTCAAAACTATCTCTCAACATACTTGGGGTATTATATAATATTTTGTTAAGTAATTTATAAGGATAAGAATTATTTAGGAATAATGTTAACAAAACTTGTAGGCTCTTATCTTTGAACGATGGATGGCAAATTTTAAGAACTCTATTTTTCATGCTACTAACCAAGTTTATTTTCATTTTAAGTGGGTGATTTGAGTGAAAATTCATATATCTTCCTGAACTGCTAGGTTTCCTATACCAATCTAATTTTAGAATATTGTCAGTGTCCCTAAATATTCGTGTGTCCAAAAAGGGAATACTATGTGATTCATCTTCTTCTTCAATAGTGAATTGCAAAAATTATAAGTGTTAAAAATGTTTAAAAGTTCATCTTTGCCACCAACAGGAACACTACAGACAATATCATCTACGTATTTTTAAAAAATGGAATGTTAAAACTAAGTTTAGGTATACATTCAGTGACCAGATCGTCCATAACGTACTGAGCAATAATAGGAGAAAGCTTAGAACCCATTGGTGAGCCAAAAACCTGCTTATAAAACTTTCCATCAAACGAAAACACAGTGTTAGTACAAACAAATTTAATTAGTTCAAGGAAGTTATTTTTACTAATATTTGTGTGAGGGGAAATTGAAACCCAATTTCTATCAATGATAAGTTCTACCAAATTTAAAGGAATGTTTGTGAAGAGTGATTTTACATCAAGACTAACTAAAACGTAATTTTGAGGTAACGAATAATTATTATAGGTATTGGAAAAAGCAAAAGAGTCTTCAACATAGAACTCATTGTCTTTATTGTATGCCCTTGTAAGGACATTAACAAAAGTGCGGCAATACCTGAATTGGGAGCGTCAATAGAAGAGACAATTGGACATAATGACAATGTTGACTTATGGATTTTCGGTAAGGTATAGAATCTAGAACATACAGAGTTATATATTGAAAACTTCTTCGCCATCATACCGTCAATTTCACTATTATTTTTTAACTTAGAAATTAGTTTTTGAGCCTTTTGTTGAATAGTGGACGAAGGATCCCTATTTAGTGTTTGATAATATTCACTATCACTAAGTAACTCGTAAGAAAGGTTCAAATAGGTATTTTTACATATAGCTGTTGTTACATTACCTTTGTCTGGCCATTGAACGTAACAGTTTTAAACGTAGCTTCTTGGAGATGGTCTTCATTAACGGTCAGTCTAATACAATAAATAAAAAGACAGATTTACAAAATTTAAATGTGATTTATTGTAACTTACTGGAAATGGAGAATAAGTTTTCAAACACTCATAATCAATCTGAATATAATACAGATTTCTCAGATTGATTAAATAAATTTCAACATTTTTGCTACCCTATGAATTTTTGTTTCCTTAATAATATTTCAATTTATCAGTAAGTTAGAAAGAATAAATATAGTTTACCCGTACTTTAAAAAATATATATCACATGTCTTCAAATCAAATATGCCAACGTGACAATTTTGTTAGTTGAATTGCCAAAAAAATTTGTAAGAATATTCTAAAGTTTATAGATGTTTTCTGCTTACACAACCTCGACTAAGTGATTAGTTTTTTACTTCTAAATTGTTAATATTTGTGTTATTTGTAGTATATTGACTGACGATGAAATAAAACAATTTCGAAAGCTCTCAAAAATAAGTTAAAAGAGTATTTCCTTGTAACCCAAGAAGTTTGGCTGCGTCCCGATATTTTCTTGTAATATTAATATATATATATATATATATATATATATATATATATATATATATATATCTTATATGTAATTCTCGCAAACGGCACTATGACTGTCGAAATTCCATTTCGGGATTTTGGCGTCTTCAAATCAATTGGTCGGAAAAAATCGTATTACCGAGAAAGAACGAGATTATGACAATAATTATGACAGCTGAGTTTTGAAATTACAAGAGTTTCAATACAGGGTGAGTTGGTAACATACTTGAGATTGAAACTGCTATTGAAAACTAAATTCAATACAAATTGATGTGTAGCATCTTATAAGAATTTTATCATTATTTGATATTTTTCTAACATTACATTTTTACAGCTGAACCCTTCAAGAATTTATAGTAAAAATTGCTGCTTAGGCGATTTTTGGATGGATAAAAAGTTATGTGTTATCATGTTCTAAATTGACTGAGACATAAGGCGTTGTAGATTATAATTATACAGGTGATTCTAGATATATTAGAAATCAAATGTTTGTTAGGTGGTCCATAAGCAGTTGCATATGTAGAGTGTTTAAAATATATAGTAGAGTGCAATTATAACTATACAAAAAAATTATATAGGGTAGCTCATTAGCGGTTGAATTTACAGGGATCTTGGATAGAGGGCGCAGTAGAATTAGTTATGCAGGGGGTGTAAAAATACAGAGATGCACATACAGGGTGGAGGAAATATGAGCTGGAGTAGAATTGTAGTTATACAGTGTGGTCTAAAAATGTTAGAATAAAAATGCAACACTTTGTGAGCTATAAGCAGTTGGATATATAGGATGAATGCAATATAGGGCGAGAGGAATTATAGATATACAGGATGATAATAAAATGTTAGAAAAGGAAATGATTTATAGATTAGCCCACGATGAGTTGCATATTTATAATGATTGAAATATAGGTCGGAGTAGAATTATAGTTACAGAAAATAGTTACAAATTTCATAAACAAAAAGAGTAAACACGGTGGCTCATAGGCAGTCGCATATACAGAATGGTTGGAGTGGAATTATAGTTTTATCGGGTGGTTCAAAAATGTTAAAAAATATGATGCGTCGTCCATGAGCAGTTGCAATCGAATTTCGACCATTGGACGACAGCTAGTTAATTTAAAAAGATTTGTTTATAAGAATGGCTCTTCATCACAAATAAAATATTGAAAAACAATGCAATTTCAAATGCAAGTTTCTGAATTTTGATTTTAAAACCCGATGCTAAAAATGTATATTTCCCAATGAATCAAAAAGTGGTATGACTTCTATTATCTTAATTGAAAATGAACGCCGTATTGAAATTTTTAAACACTTTAGTGCAATTTGTACTACCAGGTTACTTCAAGTTCGTATTAAAGTATCAACCATTTTATCCTCTTCTGTGTCTTTCGTTCTGTGATAGCTGGCTCTTTCGCAACTACCCTTTAGTTTGACTGCAACTTGAACAGCTCCTTCGCTCTTTCTGTAATCTCACTCCAATTCTTGCTACTACCTGCTCCTTAATCTGCCTGCTCTCTTTATAAACTTTTCTGTATTCTCACTCCAATTCCTGCTAACTATCTGCTCCTTAATCTACCGGCTCTCTTTATAAACTTTCTGCTATTCTGACTACTAATATCTGCTCTCTTTGAATCTTCTTTCCCAATTTCAATTGATTATTATTTCAATGGTACCTATTATCAATTGAAATCACAGTCAGTGGTTGATGGTCGCTTTATCTTTACTTCTTGTAATACGATTGCAAAATTTGAAGTTTAAAAAAATATCTGGCAAAACCTTCCGACTATTACAAAACGTCAATTTCTAACCCTGAACAATCTATATTTTGCACTGCTAAAATTTTAATATCTCAAATGACATCCCTCTCGCTTATTTATAGTTTCTATATTGAAATGGAACGAAAATTTATTTAACTTTTTAATTACTAACTTTTCAATCTTCATTTCTCCATATGTTATTCCCCTTGTTAAAATTTTACTTCCCATGTGCTTAGATTTCCAAAATACCATCCCGTTTACTTCAAATCTGTAATTTTCTTTCATTTCATTCATTCATCAAATTGTCACCAGTATATTAAAAATATAAACTGCTCCTAGTTTCCCAAAAATGTTGCATCGTTTCCTTCCAATAATAATTCCATTCTAACCTGTTGTATGTCTTTATCGTACTGTACAATTTCAAATGGATCCGTTCGTCGGCTATGTCAATTTTCCGTTCCCTAAATTAATTGTCATGCCACTTACAATTTTGATGATTTTAGATGAAAATAACTAATATTCAAATGTGGTTTTCCCTGAAATTTTCAAACAAGATTTCAGTATTATTGAATCGAACCCCTGCTGTACAAAAGATATGGAGTTTATACTGTACTATTAACATATTTTGATAAAAATGTCAGATTTGTTATATTCCAAATTTATGTTTCAAAAGTTCTATTTATGAAAAATTTGTATTAGACATTACTAGTACATATTCTAGATCTATATTTGTGTGATCCCACTATAAATTCTTGTAGTTACACTTTCATTTGATACTTGCATTGTGTTCTTACAACAAAACCATCGTAAACATTCTTTCACATTGTTTTTATTAAATATTAGAGATGGGCAAAACTGGTAAATTTAAATAACAGTTGCTATTGTTATTGCTATTTGCAAATAACAACTGAAAATAACAGATAACAGTTATATTCTTTACGCTGAAAATTGCTGTCGCCATCTCTTGGTAAGAAACTAAAATATGCAAAATTCATCTCGGTTGGCTACTAATATGATAGAGATCTTCGCATTTAGTACGATATAGAATATATTTGTAAGACTTATTATTCCTGCAATTTTGTATGTTTAAGAATAATATTAAACTGCAAATTCAGAACCAAAAATTAAAATACACCAAACAATCTTCTGACGTTTTATTTTTTATGCTTGGTAGTGTTGTTATGGAAATATTATATATTTAATCCTGGCGTAATTCTCAATTATATTAATGAATATATCTAACTATCCAAATTGAAGGGATTATGGGAAGAGATTGTTTGGCACTGTTGCTAAGTCTTGTCTTGCAATAGGCTTTTCTCAAAAACTGGAAAACTCACGTCATAGAAGGTGGTTATCTACTGATAAAGTACAAAGAAATATATCCCACTGACCCCAATCCCATACCTAAATTATAACATACTCTCACATTCTATGGAATCTGTTTTACAGAACAGGAATATATATACAGCCTTGATAACAAACAATAATTTACCTAGACATATAAAAAACAAAAAAGATAAGAGTGACAAATTCTAACTAGTGTGTCACCAGGTTGAACTGTGGGAGTTGCTCCAACTTCTATATTGGTCACACTGGAATATCGTTCAAATTAAGATGGCGTGAACACTCTAATGCTTTTGAAAATGAGAGCTCAATAAATTACATTTTCTGAACACTCAGAAAACCATATACCTCAAAATATATCCCAAAATTTAGATTTACAAAACAAAAATAAAAAATTATACCTTCATGAATCCCTGGAAACGAACAAAAACAAAATTCTCGAATCCTTGAATGTTCAAACTGATAAGAATTCATCTCCCTTACTTAATCTGAACCACAGATCATACATCTGAACAACCAGTTTTAAATAATATTATATTATCCACATCTGTTGTCAACAATGTTTTATAAATGTATAATTTACCTGAGCTACACCACACCCACTTCCTCAGAAATCCTCAGAATTAAGACGACACCTTTAATTATTTTATTACCCTATCTGTACTTTCTTTCTAAGAAATATAAATTTGGCATTCCTTGTATTTCCAATTTCTAATGAAGCCAGACTTGGCAAAACATATCAAATTAAAAATAAATAAAAAAGTGAAAATTTAACCAGGTGTTTGTTGTTTTAAAGTAATTTTAACAATGAAATTTCATCAAGTGGAGACTGAAACAATCAACAAAGAAATGATGATTTTGAAACATTTGTATTTACCTACTTACTTCTTACTTAGCACTATTCTTTAATTAAAGATTGGTACATCATTTTCATACCGTGGTCAATATAAAGAATAGTCTTATTTGTGGCTTATGTTAATATTCGTGAATTAATGTAAAGAACTAATTCACTATATGTTAATATTCTAGAAACAATTTAAATATATTTTTTTCAAGAACATAAACCATTATAATAATAATAAAATATAAACCCTTAATATAATTTCTAATACATATAATATATTTAAAATTCGCTCATTTATAATTACATTGTCAACATTTCAGCAATGACAACGATGAACGAAAGTATATCTGAACGCTATTATTACGTTTGTAAGATCAGACAAACTCCTGTTAAATTTTTCAATAATGTTTTTCTGCTTGGCCGTTGAGCGCGTTCAGTACGAATCAGTTAACAGCGTTTGGTATTCAGCCTACGTTTTATTTTCAACAACTGCGAACAGAAACGTTGTGTATGAAAACTGCTGTGTGCGTTATCGGTCGAAACAGAACAACTGTTTTTTCAGTCGTTTAGTTTTCGGTCGATCTGTTATTGCTATTCGAAAAGGCAGTTGAGGTTAGAACTGTTTACGTTATTGTTTGATTAGCGCTAAGCTGTAATAAACTTATATCTGTTATCTGTTATTTTTAGTCGGCAATAACAGTTGCTATTGTTATCGAGTAAATAATAGTTGTTTAATAGCAGCTATGTTAATAACGCCACATCACTATTAAATATTGGTATTATTCTTACCCAACGTTATATTACTAAACTCTAATTATGATAAGTGTTTATTTTGTTTGTGCTCTACTCTGAACAGAACAGTTCAACCTGTCGTTTCACCAAAATCTCATTTGGCATTTTCAAAGGTGAAAATCTGAAAACTGATCTGTTTCGCCCCTTTTATGATGACTGATAGGAATTTCCTTTGTTGGTGAAAGTGTTTTGTCTGTTCACCACGGTAAATGCTCCTCTGGTGTCAGTTCTTTGTGACTGATCCAGTAGTTTGTTTATTTCTGTCAAAACTGCCTCATGGAGATGGTTCTGGTTCCTCCTGGTTGAAAGAAACTGCTGGAACCTTTGCAAAACATCATGGCTCTTCTTGATGCCCATAAGTCCTTGAACTGCAACATCTGATACCATTTATAAAACTATGTGTTTCCAATTAACCTTTAAATCTGGATAGGAAAGGTGTATTAAACGTCTAATCTATACTTCGAATTCTTTACTTTCTCCAGATTTTAGTGTTTTACCACTCAGTTGCACCTGGTATACTTTGCTCAAGGATCGATTGTCGTATCTCTTATCTAGGATTGCAATGATCTTGTCGAAGCTACTTTGTTCATACACCGGAAAGCTTTAGAGGAGTTCTAATTCTGGACCTCTTAAAGATGAACTACCTTCAAATGTAGGTGGTTTGTTTACGGAACCTTTGGTGTTCTGATTTTCCTAGCTGTAAGTTCTGTTGCAGTTTTTAAATTTCTGTCTCCACTTTGCTTTGAGTAACCGTCCATTAATATTGTACTTTGCTTTGAACAGAATCGATGTCATCTACTTTATTTTAAAGAGTAACTATTGAAGTTTTTAGTACCTTCATTTCATCATTTGTTTCCAGTATTTGTATTTTCTGATTAACGGCTTCGATACATTGTATTACTAATTGCATTAGTTGTTCTTTCATTTTGCATTTTTTAATCCTGTTGCCTTTTTAATTCACCTGTGGTTTTTCTTCGGATATTTTGAGCTCACCATGTAATTTAGAATTTAGAATATAAACCTCGGACTAGATTGTTTTGTTTTTTTAATCGTACAGACAATGTTTTGCTGTTCAGCTTTCATGGTGGTAATCAAAGTTTGTTGTTTATTATTCATAGTGGTTACAAAATTCTCTAATTTTTCATGAAAAGTTCTCACGTGTTTCCAGAATACGAATCGTCCAGCGTAGGAGCCATACTTCTAATGGATGCTGTAAATAAACTGTAATTTTTAAATCCACTTAATCCTATTTCTGACACTGGTGCCAATTTTCTGTAGGTTACACCGAAAATAAATTTTCTTTATTTCCACTCCAAAAATTCACAATTAATAACACTAAGATGAGTCAAACGAACGTCAGTTTATCCACTACTAACCTGTCATGTCGTGCGGTCGCATTTACAATTCATCTTAGTTGCTCTCGAAGACTTCCCGTTGATACTCGAAATTTCGGTCGGTTGTTATTGGTGATAAATTTTTTCAGAATTGAATGCACACAGTAAACGAAATATTATTTTTACTTCAAAGCTGAGAACTAATTTAAAATTGTTTTGATCCAAAACTATACCAATTTTGGATCAGTCAGTCATTTTATAAATATGTGGAAACTAAAAGCATTCATTAAAAAAACTAATGTGTACAAAAATGGAAGGTGCTCTAGTTGACATGTCTGAATAAAATATGACATTAATGTAAAAGTGATTTAATTTACTCACCTAGTTGAATACGAAGACGTCGATGAACAAGAACTTTGGGAGCTTATATTACTTTCAGAACTTCGACTTGATGCGATCGAACGTCGACGCCCTCTGAAAATATAACTAACAGATACTAACAATAATAACAGGCAGTTTCATAAAACGTTACCCTTCGTTTCTAGTGGAAGTTCTGCTGTTTCGGCTATCACTGGAGGAGCTGGAAGAAGTGGAAGAGGTCCGCCTCCACCGATATCTACTTGGTTTTGTTTGTTGAATTAAAGAAATATTTGTTTGTGTACTTATATCAATCTTTTCACAAGGAACCCTATTTTTAGGTAGATAAACAATTGTTTTGTCTTCACCATGTTCCAATTTTGAGATTTCAGTATTTGAATCTGAAGTACAGCTATTTATTACTTTAGGTATATTTTCAATGAGAGATGTTATCAAAGAACTAGAGTTGATTTTCTCACTTATTTTTTGTAAAACTGGCTTCATTTTTTCCAGCTGTTCCACAGGAGCTAATGGATCAAGGTTTTTCGTTCGTTTCATTTCTGTATTGACGCCTATACTAACTAAAATTTTCATCTCCATATCTGGAGGAATCTGAGCTACTTTTGGGATAACGACAACCTTCGGACTACTAGTTTGTTTTGCTTTTGCAGGAGTCTGTAATACTTCCATTGCCATTTTCATAAGTTTTTCTTGGTGCTTTTTTCGACGAACGTCTTCGTCTTCTTGCAATGGTGAACTACACGTGCTACTTAATGGTGAATTATTCTGAGAGCTGGTTTGAGACTTCCAAATGCCCTCTCTGCGTTTTTTGTACTCCTCAAGATTCAGTTTGCGTTTTTTACTTGTTTTTTCTTCACGAATTGTGTTAACCTGAAAATGTAAAATACTATTTAAATTGAGGACACAAATTTACCCTGCTCATCCAATACATACGTTCAACAGATATCGTTATAAAAATTAGTGAAAAATTTAAATAGACGTCAATATTTAATTTTTGAACAAACCAACAAAGTACTAAGTTATTTATATAAAATGTTCATTTTAATCATAAAACAGTTTTTCCCGGCTTATTACAATTTTTATCCCAAGCTTTATGTGCCGCTGGGCCAAACATTTTCAAGGGCGATTGGGGTTTCCAAAGTACGACCCCCGGGCTAAATTCGACCAGCCAGTGTCTTCAATCCGCCCCGCGACAACTGATGACATTGTTGATATTGTTGCTGACGTGATAAGTTGGATACAAAAATACAGAATGATAATAACTCGGTTTTATTTACTTGCTAGGCAAAGCTTAATGAGAAGTATAATACACAGAAAAGTCAACTTAAGCATAAATGAGTCCCACTAACTTTATAAAGATTTATGGAAATGTGACTTTCCACTGACGACAGTTTGTGCTTGTGACCAATGTTACTTGTACCAGTTATTTAAAGATTTTCAGATGCTCATTGGTAAACTAAGATATGTAAACTTTCTTTGTACATTTCATTTTAGAGAACATTTTCACCTACAAGTGTGTAGTACAAAGATAGAAAACAGTCGAAGAGCAAATTTATGCAAATTATCAAATTGTACCACTGGAAGACCCATAAAATTCCCACAAATAAAGTTTTGATATTTGTTCTTAATTAAATCACTGCCCTGTAAATGAATAATTTCCATTTGAAGTTTGGGCTGATACTGATGTTGAAATAGGATGTCAATGTCAGTTTCAAAATGATTTTGAATAATCTTAATTTAATTCGGAGTGACATCAAAGTATGAGAAACGAGTATCAAAATTTATCTTCAAGTCTCGGTTGCATAATCAACATGAAACTATAGTAGTAGTGTTGCTAAATATTTCCATGTTTTAAAATTGTGATTGAAACAGTATTGTTACGGGAATTCATCCGACCGCTGGTGCAATCGGCCATCAACCAGTTCATGGAAGGGACATTATTCCGATAAATTCTGGGAACCCGAAATGTTTGTCTCTCAACCGGCGGACCGCTGCCGTTACTGGGAATTCCCTTAAAGCTTCCAGAACATGATGGAATTTCCCGATGGTTCGTGGATGTACCAGACAATTTCAAGATAAATGTATAAATAAGAAACAGCTGGCGATAGGAGGATTCAGTTTTCGTCGGTCGTTTGTACAGTTAAGATAAAATGTGAATAGTAGTTTCTGTGAATATAAATTTGTGTAAAAGTAGTGGAAATAAATTAGAGTGAGTTAGACTGTGTTTTTAAATAAATCCAAGAACTGAACTGAACCCGAGTGTGAAAATAAAAAACATTACAGTATTATTTTCTGCCGGGCCTATTTGACATTAGTGTTATAGATCAGGGAGAAGCTGCTTTTCGATCTCTACTCGAAATTCAAAAAAGCCCTAAAACAAAGTTTCGCAACTAAGTCAGTGTACGGCAGAATGATAAATCATTTTATCCAGTCTCTTCAATAAAATCGCGAAATTTTCGGTGATTCAGGCCAGTAGAGCTGATAAAATTAACAATTGACTTAGTTGCTTTTAGAACTTCAGGCTGTCGATAAATGATAAAGTGAAAAGAAACCACTCCTGTATTTTTACCACACGTTTTTGCCTTCATAAATTGTAAGAGATTTCAAGTTTGTCCATGGAATATTATTTTCATTAATGGCATTTTCAACCATAAATAATACCCTTCCCCAGTATTTGTGCCCTGAATACAATCAATATCAAAATGTTCTTCATATACTTTATAGCGTTTATCAACTCCTCGAATAAACATCAACAACCATTCGACTGCTCTACCACTCGACTTTCAAAGTAAGTCGTAGGAAAAATTGATATAAATGAATTTTAACTCATATATTAAACTTCATTTCTGTGAGTTTTCATACGACATACATCCTTCGTCGAGTGGTAGAGCGGTCGAATGGTTATAAGAATCGGGGTCCTGATCTGACACATCCGTTGACTCACACAAGACCACAAAAAAACACATAAGTTATTAATTTTTTAGCCAGAGTTGACTTGATATGTCTTGTGCGATGTCAGCTACCCTCCGAGCCACAGAGTTAGCTGACTGAACTGATAATTTGAACTAAATATACCATCGGTGAACGATTTTCGACGTTTTGCAATGTCAAGAGCCACATGAAAGCTGGCACGGGATGCAGCCTTATTGTTCAGACTGTCATACTGCTATCTTTTTATACACTAATTACTGCGATCTCGAAGTGTCTCATCTGTTACCCATGTTTGACCATCAGATGTCCAGTAAATTAAAATGGTTTTGGCTCTTGGAACTTAATGCTTCTCATGTTTGACTATGACTGTCGTCAAAAAAAAGAGGATATTGTGCTCCTCTATAAGGGCACGAGTTGCCACGATGAATTTTTCCAGTCTCTCGTTTTTGACAGTTGTCCTCGTGTTTTTTCACGCGGGTGTTAATGCTGCGTTTTTTAGTTCTGATATACCATGCACAACATATGCATGAAATACGGTATACACCTGCTCTAGAAAACAAGTAGTGTTTTTCCTTACATAGGGTTGTGAGGCTATTCCGTTTAATGATCCTTGTTTCTTCCCTTTTGGTTTCTTTCTTTCCAATAGCTTGTCTGATCTCATGTTCTGAATATATGTTGTTCATAAGACCTATATACGTATTAAACATAATGCTCTCTGTTAGAATCTTTATGAGTCCCCTTTTCTGTTTAGGATGATGGTTTGACAAACTATTCACGTATCGGTCGGTCAGTGAGTAAAGGTATACAAATAAAATCTTTGTTGAATCCACTTTCTAAAATAGCTGCCAGCTCTCTATAACTCCAATGACTGAATGCCACTCCTTCTCATTTAGTCAGTTTGTCCTTTTTAACCGTTTTCTGCTCCTGATCATCACGACTTAAATTATCTCGTATCTCTGGCAACTCGTCCAGGTTAAGCACCGACACTTCTGGGGTCAGTGGACTGACTCTTCCGGGTTTACTACTATTGGGAATCTTGTTCTTCCTAAGTAAGACAACTCACCACCTCTGTAATGAGCACTAGCATGTGTACTTCACTGCTGGTGTTCGCATTCGCCTTCATTATACCTAAACTGTCGGAGTTACTTTAAGCTTTAAATGAAATATATTTAAATCCTCCATCGCTTTTTAAGAATGTACCATTTGCCCTTAATATGTTTAAACAAGACAATCTGTTTACTGAGGTAAGAATTCAAGAACTGATTCACTCCCTCGAGTACGAAAACATATGGTACTGTAGTTGATTGGCTAGAGCTTCTCCACAAATGTCAAGAATTTTTCTCGCATTCTTGTACATTGCACACAATGCCCTATCATTCCTTTCAGCTAATACATCCAGAAACGCAAGTATGAAGAGGACTTTCCTTGGATAAGCCCTCTATTCATTCGTAAACAGTAATGTTGCATTTAAAGTAAGTGCTAGAGAAACAGGGCGGTAATATCATCCGCGAATACCTGAGTGATAATTTCCATAGCTTCATTCACATACAATTTGATAAAAGGAAACACGACATCGAATTAGCAATAGTCTAGGTTCAAGTTTTTAATCTTCTGGCTGCATTGTGTCCAGGATAAACTTCTTCAGTTTTTGTAAGTCTCTGGAACGTCTCAGGTTGCAATTTAGAAGATTTAGTGAGCCTACTAGTTTCCAGTAAAATGTTTAAGTTGGGTCTTTCGGAAGATCAATACATAAGGATGGAGAGAAAATTCAATAGTAGTCAAGCGAACAGAATATACAGCAGAATGGAACGGGAAATAATACATCAGACCCAATGAAACTTGGCCCAGAACAATAAAGAGTTCCATCTAAGAGTTGCTAACAAGAATCACTGCAGTGTGTGAGTTAAGATTAATCCGTAGACTTATAAATTAATGGAAACAACAGACAGAAAAATAAATTTGATAGGATGTTCTTATCAAAGCAAACACAGAAGGGAGACACATCTCAAAAAATTATAAATCTCTCCACAAGAAAAATATGCACAAACAAATCAAGGTATAATACCATTTGGATAACTAAAGGGGCAAAGTTTCTAGCACTGTACTTCAACCACTTGTAGGTAAAACGAAGTCTTTAGTCAAGGGTTCGATACCTTTCATCCAGAGGATTAAAAATTTTATTCTAGGCCCTGATATATTGATGTTTCGCAAGTGCCTGTGAGTGAAGCTCTGGAAATTATCAGCCACCATCCAAGACAGAAACGGGGATTGATAAAATACCTAACACAGCCTGAATACCTTTAAGGTGAATTGAGTCATCTTCAGAGAGCCACAAGACTTTTAACAGACCAGATGAACGATTCAATCTTAGTAAAACATGGATCCCAGCAGTGGGAAACATTATGACCATTCGAAAATATAGCAATATAGACGAATGTATAGGAAACTACAGAGACAGTTGATTCAGTCACTCCCAAGCCAAGGAAAACATTATCTAGACCGTTACCCCATCGCATTTGAAAATGTATGCAGCAGCAAATGTAACGTTAGGTACAAATTCTAACAGACCAATAAGCCCGGAAAAACTATTTTATGAATATAATATCTACTAGTCGTGAAAGCCTACATTTTAAGTTTATTTTAAACAAAACACAGTTATAGTATCATCATGTACTGTCATTAAGCACTTTGGAATATTTTCACTAAGCTTTTAGCAAATCTTAAGATACAAATTATTATAAAATATTCAGACAATGAACCCAAAAAATTTTACTATCATTTCATGTGGAAAATATTCATTTTTGTTTTTTAGTTTTCAACAGTTTGGTTGAACAAAATAGAGCATTAAATAAGTAAGTGTCATTACTGTTATATCCATGTATTGTTAGTGATATATGATTCATTTAAGTTTGAGTTCTCAACAGCATACGTCTCAAAAATAAAATTCAACGGACGTTTTTAAGCCAGCTATCATTGATTTGTTTAAAAGAAATAATGAAACTCATCTTTGTGAAATATCAAATAATTTAACTGATTCTAAAACTATTTTATTGGATGACAAATACGTCAAAAACCAATAAAAATATAATTAATGTATGTTGGAATTTCACACGAAAATTTATATCTTACCTTTAATAGTGAAACCATTAGTTTTCCATCTGCATTCTTAACCATAGGTTGCTTTTGTATAACAGTTCGCTCGTCTTCTTCTGCAGATTCGAAACCAGAATCTTTCTTTTTATCATTTTTGGAAAGGAAATTTGAATGACAACAGTAATCATGATCTAAATGTACAGTATTGGGTATCACAAAGGAATTTGTATTTTGTGCAATTGTTCTTGTGGATTCAATTGTTCGGGCGGTACGGATCTTTTTAATAGGTACAATAGGTTCTATCACAGATATACATTTCCTCTTACCTGATTCTCTAATCCTATTTATTAATTCTTGAGGTAAAGCGTTCATTATTTGTTTATTTTTATTTACATTTATTGCAGCAGTAGAATTAGACTTTGATGAAGAACAGTTAAGAATGGTTTGACTGTTCGAGGTGGGTGTCTTGACTTGATCAGTATGGGATTCTTTAGGAAACAAGGCAATTTTATTTGCTAACGGTTTTCCGGTATTTTTCTGATTATTTTTGTTAGTTTTTCTTGTATTGTCTAAAAGTAAATGATATAAAAAATGCTTAAAAAATCCAGCTATTAATTATAAAAACAGGGTTTATATGTAGAATCATGTTAAAACAATAAATATCAATGATACATTCGTATAACAATTCAATATCAACAGCAACTGAATAATAATTATAGTGCAAAATGTACATTTGTATAAGCGAAAATATCCAAACAAATAATACCAACACTTCCTTGTAGATCACCTGTTGAAAATATGAACGTATTGCTGAGTAAATCATCTTAATAATCCAAGATAATTTAGAACGATGTTTTAGTGCAGTCACTATGGAACTTAATGTCGATTGCATATAGATGTAAAAATTAAGTACGTCAATTTCATGAGGTGTTTGCTTATAACGTTATCAGACAAATTCTTGTTTATGCCGTTTCATATTTTAAAATCCTATTTTATATCTTAAAACTTATATAACTAGAGAGTTTTTTAAATAAGTATTGAAGCATGACATATCACGTTCTTTCTCATAAGGTAATTGAGAGAAATTACAAAACTAGACTCAAGATAAAGTGACGGAGAACGAGGAGTGTAGTGTCTGTAATCGCACAATCAAATCTAATCAGCATGCACTTGAGTGCTCCCGATGCTGCGCCTGGGTACACAAAGGATGCTCTGACATATCAGTAGCATATTTTATTATATTATTCATGGGCACAGTGTTCAGGGTCACATACATATGAATGTACCTTTTGCTCTGTAAAGAAAGAGGTTAGAAGAGTATCAATGGAGAAATCAAACATTTTAGACTCCGAGACTTCACACCAAAACCCAGGAACAAATAAAGTAAGCAAATAAACATCGAAATCGAACAAATTGGTAAAATCTAAGTCGCAGATGCTACCCAAGGTTCTTTGAATGCAGACGTAAGTAGCGAATAGGGCCAGATAATGAGAAGCATGCAGGAGTTACAGTCGAAACCAAATGTTAGTAATGAGGACACATTAGTTGTGTAGGGCAGTTTTTTCAGCTTGTTATAGATCACAAAAATCATCTCCAAAATGCTCTCGATGATTGAAAGCAAGGAAAACCTACTATTAGCACACAGGCGGAGCCTAAACAAGATGAAATTATCTCTGAAATCCAAGATCGTATTCTAAGAAGTAAGAACAGATATAGCACAAGTGGTGAAAATGTGGGAAAACTAGAGCTAAACGCAAGCTGGGACTTTAAGAGTGAGCAGAATTGAAAGAGGAACAAAAACACATGCTATCAGTAATGTTCTCAGAAGGGAGCAGCATACCAACATGTCTGAAGAAAAAGAGTAAACTGGAAAATCTAAACATAAGAATCAAGGCGGATTTGACGTATATGCAACGACAAACGCTAAAAACTTCTTTCGGAGCTAGAAACGAGGAAGAAAAATGGTGAAAAGGACTTCGTAGTTAAATATGTAAAAAGGTATCCGGGCATTCACTCTTAAAAAACTTCAGGGGGCCAGAGAGAAAAAATCATGCAGACAATCTCAGTTTGTGCAGAATACAAGCGGAATAAATACTAAAGTTGATCATATATATACTGGAACATCTGAGTAGAATTTGATGTATATGCTTTTTGCGAAACTTTGTTAACAGCAACGGTTAATAGTAAAGAATTATTTTCAAGCAAGTATGCAGTATAAATCAGACAGAGAATATTCCTAAGGTGGGGGAGTACTACTAGCGATAGCCCCTTCTTAGTAATCTTAATATATGGACCTATTTTTGTGTAATAAGGTAATATCATATAATAATATTGTAGGTGTAAAAATTGTTTGTAAAGCAGATGTGGTATATGTAATGGTAGTATACATTCCTTCTAATCTAACTTGTGAACTTGTGATATTTATTATAAGTTTTTTGAATACCTTGAACTCTTGGCATATAAAAAATACAACTTCTAAAAAACAAACCAAGAAAAAATCTATTAATTAAATAAATTTTGAATGTAACATCAACCTTATCTTTGATGGCTTTAAAAGATTTCAATTGATAGTATAAAATCCGTAATTATAAATTATTTGTAGTTAAGTTAGTTTACATTTTAAAAATAAGATTCTAACTTCTCAAACCATTTTGAGAATTAGTCGTAACCTATGGATTTAACTATATTCTTAAAACACATTAAACAAGGAACTGGATATAAGAGGTACAAACAACAAAGCTATTGTTATCATTACAGAAGAAATAATTATACTTAGAAAACTAAATTCAAAAATGTTTAAATAGTTTTTGAATTCAATATGATAAGTTTTCCATTGAATAAATTAATTTTTCAAAAATACTTTTTCAATCAAACTAAAAATGATAAATATCTTGTAGACTCAATTCAATTTTTTAATTCTCACTATTGGATTTTTAATGAATATAGTATTTAAATGAAACTGATGTAAAAGGAAAAGTAAATAAGGTCCCCGGACTGAGTTCTACTTATGAATCTATTATAAAATTGGAGAATAACTACTTACTGTGGAATAATTCAATTTTTTCTTTAGTGTCTTCATGGTTCTCTTCCGATTTCTGTTTGACTTTCAATTCATTCACTGTTACACCTTTTATATTTTGAGACTGATGATTTAATTTGCTTGTTGACAACCATTGTTTACTATCAATTTCAGGTTCACAATCAACAACCTCTTGCTTTATTAGTATTTCCAAGGTTTCTAGGGATTCTTGTTTGATTTTAACTACAGGTTTGCATTCTGTGCGACTTTCTTCCAATAAATTTTCTTGGTGAATGTCTATCTTCTCAATTTTTGGTACAATTTTATTTCCTATTGAAGGCGACGTGTTTTCCAAAAAATCTTCAGGTAATGTTAAATCTGGTATTTCAGATGCTTCAAATTGCTGCAATAAACTATCCAGATCTCTTGCTTGAAGTATGGGTGAAGGCTCACCACATTCTGATATTGTTTCAACATCTACATCATCATCTTCATCGAGAATATATCTTTGAGCTTTCATGTCGATTTTTTTGACGCCGGCTCTATGTTTCTTCGGAAATATTGCAGGTTCCGCAGAGGGCGCTACATCATCTTTTAAATACATGGTGATATCGAAGTTTTTTATGCCATTTAGAAGATCGACTTTTTCATCTGCTTGGGTGAAAATTTCATCAACTTCGGAAATCGCTTCAGTAGCACTAGACTATAAAAATAATAATATGACAATATGGGCATAAATTCAAGCTTTTTTCAATGACTAGCACTTAAAAAGTACAGAATAGTGAGAATGATGTTAATAGTAAAATGGTTTCATTGAGAAGACAAAAGTTACAAAACATGAAATATATGTGTGTGCAAATCTACGATCCGGAAAAGACCCGCTGCCTGGGGATCGTAAGATCTAATGTCTATAAGCCACCTCATCCATTTTCGGACCTGCCCTTAATTTATTGTTACTTAACTACGCTAGAAAATTTTTTAATGTTCCCAACTCCTTTCAAAAAACTTATAAAAGACTCTGCTATTGACTTTATAATGATATCAGGTTGTTTCTTGTGTCTGAATTAATTGGTAATCAATTGCTCTTTAACTACACAAAAATAAAACTTATTAATCCAACCCCTTCCGAAAAACCATGACTATTGCGGTATAAAACGTATGCTACTTTAGCCATACCCATATCACCGGATTAAATATAGATCAGATCCCCTCTTGTGCCAGAATTAATTACTAATTTATTGCTCTCCAAAAAGTAAATTTATCGTTCAACCTCTTTCTTTTCACCACCATAAATTTCACAAAGACCTAAAATAGGTTATTATGCTTATACACCGTGAGCTATCGATATTGAAAATGAAGTTATTTTTTTGGCTGTTTTTGAAGCGCCGTAAGTTATGATAGTTAATGATTACAAGGGTGATTTTAACCCCGACAGCCCCGTTGGAAATTAAATTTGCATTTGCATAAAAATGTATTTTCTCTGATTTGAAATCGTCTGCCATTTATGTTACTAGTAGACACTGAAAAAGTATTCACGAAAAGAAGTCCAGACGGTTTGCAATAGTCAATATTGATGAATATCCTGATTTATTTCTGACTGCGGCTGAAACGTATAAAATATTGTCTTACGTATAGCCCGCAAAAAAGTGCAGACGAGTTGTCCGTAACCAACTCGTTTTCCGGCGGATAATTATGAGACAAATATTTATTTTCCATGATCTTCATTTAAATGAAAAAACCATCAAAGTGTTCTGGCTATTGTAAAATATTTATAAGTACATTAGCGATAAGTCTGCTATTTTGTATTTCTGTTCAAACAACGTTTCTTCGCTCAAATTAAATATGACAGACTGATCTACAATAACCACCCTTCTTAAAATTATTAAATAGAGCACGCGCAAATTAAACAAGATGCAAGTTCAAGAATTATGAATCTACTTCCTTGTTTTTTGCCCAGCATTTCATATTTAGGTTGGGAATACTGTTAATCATTCTGCTAAAACATTGCGAATACGAAATAAAAAGCATCAACAACGGTAACCTGGGCAGAAAAAATAAATAAGGTGGACGTGATTCCGAAGTGGAATAGCAACTAGACTGGCAGACCAGAGACGACTGGAATAAACTTCGAACGAATGAACTTGTACATAGGACACAGCTGCTAGGAGCCGAGGCAGTTTGGTTTGGAAGCAGCGTACACCAGCTGATAGTATTAGTCATTGTGTTTTGTAAATAAATTTATATTGAAATAAATAAAGACGTTTAAAATGCGTGTGAATATTTCTGATATTGAACCCACAGAATCAATTGCAATACGTTCATATACGAGAAATGAAAGTGGCAGGCAGATCTACAATAAACAACGTTCGGAAGTAAACAAAAATAACTTAAAACTGGGAGCATCAGGTTCAAAATTTTTGAGACTAGATAATTAATATTTTGTAATTGTTAGAATAATAATAACAGAGAAACCGGCATTATTCTATATACCAACACAGAAAAAAGAGTACTAAAAGTACATACTTTATAATTCAAATAAAATGTTGCTTTATGTTATTTTTATTTTAAATAGTTTATTTACAAGAAGACGATCGGATATTCACAAAGTATATTTTTATTTAAATTAAATTTTCGTTTTCGATTATTTGCTAATGAATATATATATATATATATATATATATATATATATATATATATACACATACACACGCACACACAAGCACGCGCCCACAAGCAGACGACACACACACATGACGGTAAAGCACCCGCTTACATTAGAGGGGAATCGAGCGTTCGCTAGCAAAACCATTATAAAAGGTGACTCGCGCTGGGGTGTAACAGACATTTATACGTATAGCGATCATTGTGCTATTATGTGGAACAGCGGAAACAAGGAAACGTCCAAGAGAACTGCTTGCAGTAAATCAAAAGGCTGGAAAGCGGCAAAATTTGACAAAGAGGTGTTCAGTCTGATAATAGATCAGCGGAATTGCTAAGAATCAATTCCGCTGACAAAAAAGCAAATGAACTCATGGAGAGGGTTGCAAGGGCGTACGATGCTACAATGCCACGAAGAACAGGAAGAACTCGACAGCTACCAGTTGCCACGCCACACGTTGATGCTAAAATGCCACACCAAAATGTTACGTTACCCTACCTAGTTATGCTAAGGGCAGAAGAAGGTATGTCCGGTAGTCTGAGTGAAGACGGGGGGGGGGTCGTTTTATTTGAACGTATATGCCAGATTTTAATCAGGACACCTACCCGTCCTAAAATATTTGCTATAGTAATTTTTGCTAATTTGGGGGGCTAAATTTCTAAATATAAATAAATAAATGTTGTAAAAAAGGAATAATAAGCATACCACAGTTCCAAAATATAAGTTTAATTTGCGCGAATTATCTAGTACAAAGCGCTAGCTAATAATATGCCATAGGGCACTCTATTAATGCAAACAGTCTTAGAATGTTAAAGTTAAATATACCTAAGGGAAAAATTAAATGAAACAAATATACACTTATGGACAGAGATTCAAACTGTAGATATAAACATGTGAGATCCTAAATAACCCGGATACAAATATTTAAGCATTCCTCTAATACAATAATTCTAATCAATAGAATATTTAAATAAATTGTCAATATCAAATACTACATTAATGGGAACCGATAATAATTACCTGATATTTATCATTCAATAAAATTCAGAATTCCGACGTTGGTATCTCATCTATACTACACTCGAGCTCGAGGGTAAGTGCAATCGATCAGAAAAATAATAATAGACCTGATAGTAGGCTATTGGTCTTTACTTTCGGTTAACAAATTCTATTTTATTAATTTCAAATCAATTACTAAGGTTTATATTATTGTAAAAATAACTGATAATGAAACAGTAACCAGATACACAAATTGTCACTTATCTGAAACCCCAGTTGAAGCTGAAGTTAGAGTCCATTGCACTCGCTCCACCACTGGAACTCTGATGATAGAAATACCAGCATGTTGTAATACAGTGTTCATGTATGCACCATCAATTAGTTCATTTGCATGCTAAGTCCATGATCGGCATGATACCATAATGCCAAACCAGATCTGTGTTCTAGTGTCGTAACAGAACAGCAAAATATAACCCCAATCTCACTGGATGGAGAACAAAAACAGGAACGCAGCACGTAGAAACAAAAACAAAAGGAAGAAATACGACAACAGTAGAAAGAGAAAAGAAGTAGAAAGAAGAACCCTAAAAAAAAAAGAAGAAAATATCTATCAATAGTCTGACAATACGAGAAATCGGCTAGTGAACAAACAAAAATCACTTACCCTATCAACCAAAGGGGTTCTTATACCAAAGGTTCCATTGTGAGGGTGGCCCCAAATACCATGACCACTCTGAAGAATTACACAACAACAGAAGTTTTTCAAATCCTCAATGAGAGAAGCATCCCAGCAACTAATCAATAGTACTACAATATGCTGGAACACAATGTAGGGATTTCCTTATAACTCCCGAACTCGGATGGCTTATCAAAAGCCAGTATACTAGTGGAAAATCCCTTAAAAACAACTGCACGACTTCTCCAGTTAACCTCACACAATTTTCTACACGCACATCCTTCCCGCCTTGTCGACGACAATGACAACTGTCAAGAAACACACAATGCCAACCAAAATATTCGATAAATCAATTCGTCTCGACAGGTCAAATTCAAACATCCTTCAAAAATAAATCAGAACCAAACATAATAATAAGGCAAAATCAGCGCGCAAACGGTAGGTTATCGATCGCTAACGGGACGGACGAATAAAAGCAATATTTTGACCGGTCTTAAACGCGTTTATTTTTACTGAGTAACTACGGCAAAAATATAACGTCACACAGTATATTGGTGGAGTAAAGCGATTTCTGATCTCAGAAATAAGGGCAAAGACGCGAGAAGAAGACTAGCTCAACGCGCTAGAGGAAAGCCCACGTATGAAATGTTTCCGTCTAAATACAGGGAAGCCCGTCACAGACTTACTAAAGCCATCAAAAACAGTAAATGACAATCCTGGAATGAGCTAATAGAGCAGGTTGATGCGGATCCTTGGGCCAGACCCTATAGAGTGGTAATGACAAAACTAAGAAGTTACCCAAAACAGCAACCCACTTCTCGAGAACAGTTTAGGAGAATAGTTGGTGCATTGTTTTCACAGCAAGAAGACTGTTACTATCAAGTAGACGTGGAAACTAACGAAGATATACCACCTATTTCAAACAGGGAGCTTCTTGGGGCCTGCAGCAAAATCGGGAATAAAAAAGCACTAGGAATTGATGGCATTCCCAATATTGCACTTAAAGAGGCAATCATAATAGCACCAGAGCCATTCCTTGACCTGTATAACACATGGATCACAGAAGGAATATTTCCTGAGCGATGGAAAAAACAAAGACTAGTACTCCTACCCAAGAACAACAAACCACTAGATGATCCAGCATGCTACACACTGCAGGAAAAATACTTGAACGGATAGCACATGATAGGATCGAAGGTACAATCGGGAAATTGCTTGCAGATAATCAATATGGCTTCAGAAAGTCTAAGTCAACATTAGATGCCATTTAGCATGGTGTTACCACAATAAGGAAAGCCACCAAAGACAAGCGTTGGAAGAGAGTATCCAAGACATATTGCCTGCCTGTGGCTCTCGATATTAAAAATACTGCCAAATGGTATGCAATTTGTTCAGCGATAAACAGATTCGAGATACAATCATACCTAAAAAGAATGATCAAGAGCTACGTTAATAACAGAGTCCTGATATGTGATACCGAGGATGGCATCCAAGAATATAAAGTAACGGGAGGAGTACCTCAAGATTTCGTGATTGGGCCACTACTGTGGAATATGATGTATGATGGAATGCTTAAACTACCATTGCCACCAGAAGTAGAGCTTACTGCATTTGCGGATGATGTTATCGTAGCCATTACCGCAAAACATCACGAAGAGTTGCAAAATAAATTTGAAATAACATACATACGACTAAAACATTGGATGGATTCTGTTGGCTTAGCTCTGGCAGAACACAAAACTGAGGCATTGTTGGTCACAACTCGTAAAAAAGTAGAGACAATATCGATTACGTTGGGAGAGCATTGCATCGTTTCTGGACTGTGCCTTAAGTATTTAGGTGTGTTATTAGATGCCAGGCTGAACTTTAAACAGCAGGTGGAGTACATTACAACAAAAGCAGGGAGGACTGCAGCCTCATTGAGCCGACTTATGCCTAATATAGGTGGTCCATGCCAGGCAAGAAGGAAGCTATTGGCATCAGTAATAACATCTGTACTGACATACGCGATATCCATCTGGGGACATATTAAAAAACAGAAAAAGCCGAAGAAAAGTGACAGGTATATATCGTATTGCTGCATTAAGAGTCTCCTGTGCTTTCCGAACAGTATCTGACGACGCTATATGTGTCGTTTCAGGTATGATACCACTGTTTATATTGGCAGAAGAAATGAAGAAACTTTACCAACATCGGAGTGAGACACATGAAGTAAGAAAAAAGTATCAAAAACAGGTAAGCTATGGCAGATACAGTGGGACGCCTCTACCAAAGGCAGGTGGACTCATCGTCTGATCCCACAGATAGAAGTTTGGCTGAATCGGAAACATGGAGACGTAAATTTCTACCTTATGCAAATGTTGTCAGGCTATGGATGTTTCAGGGCATATTAGCATCGATTCAGACACGAGGATAATGCAGAGTGTCCTGCTGGATGTGGAGTACTGGAAGACGCAGAACACGCCCTTTTCAAATCCCCACGCTTTAGTGATGTACGAAGGGAGCTTGAAGGAGCCATTGCTACCGGAGAACCTGGTACAGACAACGCTAGGAGATGCAAATTGTTGGAATGCCGTTTGCATATATGCTACAGTGGTTATGAAACACTTTCGAATCCAAGAACAGGAGAGGAGGCAAGCAATTGTAAATATGTAAATAAATCGAGTATTGTTAAGAATAGATAAGAGGAAAAGCAATAGCTAGACCGCATCCCCGAAGTAATGCTTTGCGGCAGTCCTGTGGATGCAAGACATGGTCGCAGAGGAGAAGAGGTTAGGGTTTTAGCGGGTATAAAAGAGTCCCACACACGGGACTTAAAACACACACACACATATATGTGACGGGTGAGAACCGTGTCTAAATTTATTAAATGCCCGACGTTTCAACTCCTGCGTTGGAGCTATTATCAAGAGACAAAAGTGAAAAAGAGTTTCAGAGTCTAGATCGAACTCAGGGCCTCAATCTGCCTACTCCCCAAGAGTCATTACGTAACTGAACTGAATGTGAATCTGCTCTGCTTCTTTTATTTATAGTTATCCGTGGGTTACGTGATGAAGGGGTTTTGTGATTGGTTGGGTGTTGGTGGGCGTGTTTGGTTTGTTTAATCTGGCAATTACGGAGGTCCATGCTGTAGGTTTAGACAGAGGGGTCTGTTCTTTATTTATATAGCATCGAGAATAGTGGGTGCCCTAAGGGAATTAAGAGATATGTTAGTCCTACTGTCCTCGAAGTTGATAGTGTCCTGTTTGGATATGATGATGCATGAGAGCTGAAGTCGGATCTTTTTTGTGAACCGACAAAAAATGTTCATATACTCGAGGGTTGACGAGCCTGTAATTTCGTAAACTCCGAACAATCATCCTCGTACGTAAAGAACTCTTCTTCCTTCCTAGATATGTTAGGAGCTTAAAATTTCAGAAAATGATATCCTAGTTAACTCGATTTAATATATCTTTTCACCAATGTCCCCATTTCAGAAACGTTAGGTTTTCTAATAAAAATAAAACAGAATATCTCTTCTAACATCAACAAACTTGTACAGTACTGTTCTTCTAATACATATTTTTCATTTTAGGACACTGTTCAAAAACGTACGTGGGGCATCGATGGGTTCACCTCTTTCTTCAGTGCTTGCTAACATTTTCATGGAACAAATCGAAACCGAGGCCCTAAACTCGTCTAATTTAAAACCTTCCTGCTGGCTTAGATATGTTGATGATACTTTTGTCTCTTGGCCTTATGGCAGATTCATTAGACTTCGTTCTACAACACCTCAATAGTAAACATTCACAAAAAAAATCCGACTTCAGCTCTCGTGCATCATCATATCCAAACAGACTCTATCAACTTCGAGGACAGGAGGACTATCATATCTCTTAATTCCCTTAGGGCATCCACTATTCGCGGTGCTATATAAATAGAGAAAATACCCCTCTGTCTAAACCAATGAGATGACAGTTCTCGCCTTCCTATAGCATGGACCTCCGTAATTGCCAGATTAAACAAACCAGACACGCCCACCACCACCCAACCAATCACAACACAACCCCTTCATCACCTGACATCTCCTTCTAACCCACCAATAACTATAAATAAAAGAAGCAGAGCAGATTCACATTCAGTTAAGTTACTTAGTGACTCTTGGGGAGTAGGCAGATTGAGGCCCTGAGTTCGATCTAGACTCTGAAACTCTTTTTCACTTTTGTTTCTTGATAATGGCTCCAAAGCAGGAGTCGAAACGTCGAGCATATAATAAATTCAGACGCGATTCTCACCCGGAACCTAGCCTAGTTCATATATATATATATATATATAAGGCAAGATGTCGCCCAAGTTATCAGATCTGCGAAACCACCTCAACAAAACCTCAGCCGACAGGAAATGAAAGCCCTCAAGACTCTCAAACAATCCGAAGACATCACCATACTACCTGCCGATAAAGGAAACTCCACCGTCGTAATGAACACTATAGACTACCAGGACAAAATAAAGCAACTTCTCGACAATGACTCAAGTTACAAACTATCGCTCAGAGACCCGACCACCTACCTAGAAAAAACAACGAAATCCAAAATTAAAGATTCACCCATAGAAGCAGAACTACAGAAAAAACTGATCCCCAGAGAAAAGTCAAGTCGATGCCCAAAGCTCTACGGTTTGCCCAAAATCCATAAAGACGGAGTACCACTTCGACCTATAGTTAGTGCTTTCAACTCGCCGGTATACAACTTGGAAAAATATCTAGCTAGTACCCTACAACCAATTGTGGAAAAAGCAGATTCCTACATTAAAAACTCGGAACATTTCACACGCCTCCTCAACAGCATTTCCATAGAACCAGAAGATATCATAGCTAGTTTCGATGTCAAGTCCTTATATCCAAGCATACCGGTAGAAGAAGCACTTCAACAAATATCTGAAAATGAAGACCTCCCGCAATTCGTACCTAATAGATTTGTCACGACACTGCCTAAAAAGTGCCTATTTTATGTATGACAACAGCATATATAAACAAACCGACGGAGCCGCAATGGGGTCCCCACTATCACCAGCAGTGGCAAATCTTTTTATGACCTATTTCGAGAAAAAGGCGCTACAAACAGCAAACCTGAAACCAAAGTTATGGCTAAGATACGGCGATGACGTATTTGTCATATGGCCTTTTGGTAAACAAGAAATCCTCAAATTCCTGGAGCACCTAAACTCTATACACCCCAGGATTCAATTTACATTAGAACTTGAAGAAAACAACCAGCTGCCTTTCCTCGACGTTCTCGTAAGAAAAAACCCCCAAAATGGACATTTCGACCACACCGTATATAGAAAACCGACACACACGAACAGATATTTAAACTACAAATCTCATCACCACCCATCTCAAATACAGGGAGTTGCCAACACGCTAATTTCCAGATCCATACGACTGACAGACGACAATAACAAAACACACGAATTAAAACAGATAACTACAGCTCTACGACAAAACGGATACACAAACCATACTATCAAAAAGACAATAGCACAACAAGACCATGAGCCAAAGCCAAAAGATGACCTCAGCGAAAAACCAAAAGTAGTCTTACCATACATCAAAGGGACAACGGACAGAATTGGCCGAACTCTTCGAAGGCATGGCATAGCGACAGCATTCAAACCGCACCAGACTATAGGCACAAGTTTAGGAAATCCCAAACCAAAAGTACAACTTGAAAACCAAGGGGTATATAGTATAACTTGCGGAACGTGCGATAAGGTATACGTCGGACAAACGAACAGGAGAATTTCAGCCCGTTTAGAGGAACACAAATTAGCTATCAAAAATAAACAAACGACATCGGCGCTGTTCTAACACCAGCAACAATCGGGCCATAAAATCAATTTCAATAGTTGTAAACAGATTTCACAAACTCCTCACTACAAAACCAGACTAATACGAGAAGCTATTGAAATTGAGAAAACTGGACAACTAAATAAAAGAGACGACGCCCTGCACCTCTCTAACACATGGAAGACAATTATATCAAAACATCAAAATAAAACACAATTAGCTACGAAAAATACAAACCCGTCAACAAGCAAAACACCCGACACGGCAGCGACCAATCAGACGCGATACGACCTCCGACGAAGACATATAAAATAAACAGCTCAGGCAGATCACCTCTCAGTTCACCGTAACTACGCATTGAGAATGCCAAGTGAGACCTTGGCGAAACGTCTGCAGGATTCAAATATGAATCAATGTAACGAACGGATGTATTCCCGGATAAATATTTCTTCATATATATATATATATATGTCGGGTTATCCAAAAGGAATAAATGTGGGCTGGACATTTATTTTGGCAAATAATAATCACATTAAATTGACCAAAAGCACCATAATGATTTACCACTGAAATTTCATACTATACAAGCAATAGATAATGTTGATGATCAATTTATCTCGGGTGCCACCTACAATAAGTTCGATCGGCATAGCGATATGATATTATTAATCTAAATTGGTACACAAAGTAGTCTACTCGGAACCGCGACGAGTTCCCGGTTACGTGGCAGCCGTCTACCGTCGTACCTCGGTCGAAATTCGGACAGAACTGTACTTCGTTCCTCTCGATATGAGCCTTGCCAAAAACTCATAAAAACATCGTGCACAACACTTGATGCATACTTCGTTTTTTTGCCTGCTATTGCGTAACCGGCACCACGTCAAGAGATTGTGAATCACATACGATCCCAAGCTGACAAACTTGTAATAGAATATAATAAACGTAATAAGCGTAAACAAAAGTACAAAAGAAACATAAATATCCTGTTACTGATAATACAAACCATACAGTCTCTAGACCTCCACCACTCGAGAAATCAACCATCCCGCTATCTCTGACATATATATATATATATATATATATATATATATATATATGTTATATCACACTTTCAAAATTTCTCTTTTTAAAAAAAGATTTTATTTATAGTTGCACAATACTTTTAATAAAAATAATAACTTGAAAATAACAATGAAAATAATAAAACTTTATATAACAATTAAAAAGACAAAATGAGTGTTAAACTAAACTAGACAGAACTGTAAGTAATAATGAATGATGTTACAATGAAAAAGTATAATTTATAAACTAAGAACGCTGACTAAGGTGTCGCAGCGCTTGCAGTTCTCACGGATGTTCGTCTGCGGGTAACTGGAGACGACACGTGTTATGCTGACTCAGCTTGAGAACTGTTGCTAGGTTGTTTCATATAAGTCGATGGAATAACTTATATAACAACTCCCATCCATATAAAAAAGTTGATGCTACAGCATCGACTTTTAAGGGAGGTTCTGCAACTCAATATCCTCGACAGGACTAAGGAGACTATGGAGTTTTACCCTGGGCTTGATGGTTGATGGACCTGGTGGTGGTGCTGGATCGGCAGAAGGGCTGATCGTTGGAGGCTTCTGGAATTTCTTCCTGATGATGCTCATGGAAAGGAGGGCCACCACAATTGCGGTTGTTGCCATTGTGATGATCGTAAACCAGGAGGTGTGTTTCTCCAAGAATGGTTGGTCTAGGAGCTTTTCCAATTCCCTAGAGTATTGCCTAAGCTTATGGTTAGCGATATTCAGGTCTCTGGCATCCAATTCCTGTAGTCTCATGGGTTTCAACTTTGGAAGCTGACTGATGGTTGGCAGGTTGTCGCAACAGTTGTAGGGGATGTTGACTGGGTGACTCTTAAGTGTGATGTTGTCAACGTTGTTGGTGGTCCTTCTGGCATGGACCCTGGTGTTACCGATGAAGCCATTGCAACTGGGTTGGATGGTCAATAGAGAATTTGTCGAAATGGATTGGGTAACGACATCTTCTCCCTTGCACTTGATGTTGATGGGCAACTGTCCGGAAATCGAGATTAACCAAAGGTTCAGATCAATCTCTTGAATATTATACTCTTCGGCATATAATATTAAAGGCTTGCAAGTTGGAGGAAGGGCTGCTGGCTGTCTAAGAAGCTGTGCTTCGCAGAGGGCTTCTTTGTCTATGGTGTGTGGAATAACTTTGGAACAGATCTTATGTTCTTTAGATAATGGCTTACAGTCACTCAGGTCTTCGAAAGATGCGTATAATAGCGAATCGTCATCTCTCGCGATATATTTTAATTTTGTTGGAAGAATATGGTGAAATCCTGTTCGATAATCCAAAACTGGGATAGGATACAAGCGGTATAGTGTATAAGTTTCAGGATTGACTAAGGGGATTTTTAGTACAAAAACAATTTTAGTATTGATTTGAAAAGCTTCCAATTCTATTAGATCGATGTATCGAGCAACATTTGAACTATAGGTTGGAAGTGGTAAGTTATTTTCATGAAGTGACTGTGATATTTTCTGAAGGGAATCGACCAAATCTACTGGGTTTATTATTGAACTATGTAAAATTTTTAGGCGGGCGAAAGAGACTGCAGTTAATACATCGTTGAGAGTATCTTCAATGTATACGTAACTTTCCATTAAGCTTTCACACAAATCCAAGACATTGGCTTGAAGTTCATAAAAAGCAAGATCGTCTGTAATGAACTCAATTGACTTCCTAATTGCTTCAATATTTTCCGAAAATATTTTCTCTTCGGACTGAAATTTTTGTATTGTGGTGTTAAGGTTCTTAATGACCGAAGTTGTTACTGATAATTGTCGTTTCATTAAGTTTTCAATTTGATGTTGGTCTTTAGTAATTTTGTTTATAGAGTCACTAAAGTATTCTCCGTCTGTTGCATCTAAGTTGCCGGAAATAGATTTCCAAATCGATCCCAGTCCATTAATTAGTCCGCGTTTCTTTCTGTTGGTACTGTAAGTCTCAGTGTCAGCGAAAATTTCTGTATATTTGATGTTAACAGATTTTGATATTTGTTTCAGGAGGCTTACGTGAGTCTGTACTTTTGATTTGAAGATTTTAATGTTAGTTTTGTTGTCGTTAATAGTTTCTAAAAGTCTGTTCAGTATATTGTCGTTGTTAGAAATAGCGTCTCGAAAGGGGTTTAGATCTTTGTAAACAAGGAGTGTCCATTTCTCATTAGAAATTTTAAGGGTGCCTTCTTCATGGAAGAAAACTCCTATAGTATTGTTAACAGGCGTAATGGAGTACTGTTGAAGGTTCACGACTGAAAACAGTCCATAGAATCTGAAAAAAGGGATTTATTCAAAATAGGGTTTTAGTCTGTCAAAGTTAACTTTAGTTATTTGGTTTGTTTGTAAATTTATGACGGTGGCAGAGTTTTTTCGTATTGCGGTAATTTCGAAGGGGCCGTTGAATTTGTTTTCGGCTTTGTTTTTGATTTGGGACTCTTTTACGTAGACTTTGTCGCCTACTTTGTAATCGGGTTGTTTAGTAGAAACGTGTTGGTCAAATCGCACTTTAGATTTTTCTTTCTGTCTTTCGGTTTTAGCACGGGCGAGTCTGTAGTAATAGTCCATTCTGTTATTTAGGTCTCTTACGTATTTCGAAATAAGTTTTTCCTGGTTATAAAGGGTTTCTGGAGGCCTACTTGAAGTGTGCCCAAATATAAGTTCGTAGGGCGTGAAACCGGTGGTTTTATTTTTCGTGTTATTATAACAGATGATGGCATAAGGGAGGACATTAAATGGATGTTCGTCTGGATGTTCCGCTGTATTTGCCCTTATCATTTCTGCTAAGGTCGCGTGAAATCTTTCAATAGAACCGTTTGACTCGGGATGTTGAACGCTGGAGAATGTCAGTTTTATGTCGTATAGTTGGCATAGATCCCGCATTAAAGTGTTGTCAAATTCACGTCCATAGTCACAATGGATGCGAAGCGGAGTGCCGTAATGTTGAAAGAAAATCAAAAGGGTGTTTACGACAGTTGAAGCTGTTTTGTCGTTTATGGGGTAGGCTTGTGTAAATTTCGTTAGTTCATCCCTAATAGTCAGTGCATGATTTCTAGATGGATATTCAAAGATGTCAATGTTAATACGTTCGAAAGGAGTCTTGGGTGTTTCCGTAATAACAAAAGGTGCACTTAAGTTTTTCCTACAGAACTTTACTTTTTGGCAAGTTTCGCAGGATTTGATGAATTGTTCTACAGTTTTAATTAAGCCGGTCCAATTGTATTTTTCCCTAATACGTCTGATAGTTTCGTTAATGCCACGATGGAGGTTGTTTTTACCAGAGTGGTATTGTTGTATTATTATAGGAATTTCGTCTTCGGTAGGAGTTGTAACAATGTTTTGGCAGATTTTCAGTTTGATTTCTTTGTCGGAGAGAATGAAAGATAAAATTTCGAGAATGGGAAGTTCTATGTTATTTTCTATGCAGTATGTTTCGGAGTCGTTGAATTGGTCTTGGTTGGTATAAATAATTTTGAAAAGATGTGAGACGACAGTTTCAGGGTCATAGGGCAAAGGTACAACTAAGTATTTTCTATGCCTGACAGATTTACTGGCCATGATGTTAAGAGTGTCATTACTGAAATTAGGTTCTTCTTCGAAAAAGTCATCAATAATTTTGTCGTGTAAGTCGTTAGTTTTGTTTTGCCAAAAGAATGTAACTATGCGTTTGTGGGACTTGTCTAGAAGTTGAGAATTGGATATTTCAATTTTAGAGTAATCGATTATTGACTCAGTTTTGTAGAGTTGAACAAATCGATTAAACTCAGCGATAATTCTTTCGTCATGTTCGTCGTCATTGTCAGAGTTTTCAGGTTGTTCGGAGTCAGTTTCGTTGTTAGCGAAAATTTTGATTTTGGAAAGGAAATCAGCACATTGCTTGAAATGGTTGATTTTGATGCGAGAAAGAGCATCTGCGTTTTGGTTTACCTTGCCGGGCTTGTACTCAATCTTATAATTGTATTCCTCTAGCTTAAGGCGCCATCTGGCTAGACGACTGCCAGGATCTTTGATGGAAAAGAGCCAAGTAAGCGGACGGTGGTCACACAGGAGTGTAAACCTTCTCCCAAAAAGATACGGTCTGTAGTGCTTAACAGCCCAAACTATGGCCAACAATTCTCGTTCGATGGTGGAATATCGTGTCTCTGCAGCACAGAGGGTGCGAGAAGCGTATGCAACAGGAAGATCTTTTCCCACAGGGCCTTGAGAAAGAACCGCTCCAATAGCAAAAGCACTAGCATCAGTAGTGAGCAGGAAGGGTTCTTCAAAGTTTGGATATATCAGAATTGGGTCAGATACAAGGGCTTGCTTCAGTTCATTGAAGGAAGACTTGCAGTCTGCGTCAAAGATGAACTTGACGTCTTTTTGGAGTAGTTTTGTCAGAGGTTTAGAGATCTTCGCAAAATTTGGTATGAAGCGTCTGTAATACCCAGCGAGACCAAGAAAAGATTTGATGTCTTTCGGAGTTTGGGGTTGAGGAAAGTTTTGAATACATTCAACCTTTGAAGGGTTTGGTTTTACACCTTCTTGTGTGATAAGATGGCCAAGATAAGCCACTTCTTTACGGAGAAATTCGCACTTATCAGGTTGAATTTTTAGGTTAGACTTCCGAAGTCGTTTAAAAACTTCTGTCAACCGGGAAATATGTTCATGGATGGTCGGAGAGTAGACGATGATATCATCCATGTAGACGAGACAACGTTCATTCTGTATACCCAAAAGAATATTGTCCATGACCCTCTGAAAAGTAGAAGGTGCATTTTTTAAACCAAATGGCATACGAACGAATTCGTAATGACCATTTTCGACAGAAAAGCCAGTCTTAGGAATATCTTCCTCTTGGATTTCCAACTGGTGGAACCCGGAAGCGAGATCCAGTGTCGAAAAGTATTGACACTTTCCAAGTTGGTCGAGAAGATCGGATATATTTGGCAGAGGATATTTATCGTCTACAGTCAATTCATTTAATTTCCTGTAATCGATAACAACTCGCCACTTTTGTTTACCAGAAGCATCGAGCTTCTTGGGGACGACCCATACAGGGGAGGACCAAGGAGATGAGGAGTGCCTAATGATACCTTGTTCAAGCATTTTTCCAATTTGGGTTTTCACTTCCTCTTTATGGACTTGAGGATATCTATATGATTTAGTGAAAAAGGGCTTTGCGTTATTCGTATCAATCGAATGTTTAACCTCGTTAGTGAAAGTCAAGACGTCACCTTCAAGATAGAAAATGTCTTGAAATTCCAAACAAAGATCAGTGATTTGTTGGCGTTCTTCGTCATTTAGATGTTCAGTTCTAATTTGTTGTCTAATAGTCGAGTTTCTGTCTATGTATTGGGGTTCATGATAATCGTCTGTATTGAAATTCAGAAGAGGGTGAGTTTTGTCAAGTGGTTCCAGTTTTAAATCAGAAAAAGTTACTGTTTTGGGCATCGCGTTAGCGTTGATAATGGAAGTTAGAAATTCACCTTTTGAGTTAATGTGTACGAGTGCGTTTGGAAGTCGTACTCTGTCAATTTCTTGAGTTGGTAAGATGGCGTCGGTGTTAGAAAGATCGCATTTAAGTTTAAAGATCTTTTCTGTGCGTGCCTCAATGGTTATTTTGTTTTGTGTAGGTGTTTGTGAAGTAATATTAGGCTTAACGTTGAGTGTGTCGGGTACATCAGTCAAGGGTTGATCGTTATCGGGAACTTTGTGTAAAGGGATGGTTTTAAAATTTGTTATTAGCTGTTTAGATTTTAAGTCAACTATGCATTCATAGTGTTCAAGAAAATCCAAACCTAGTATGCCGTCAAACTCAATGTCCAAATCGTATATGAAGACTTTATGTGGGTTACGTGGAGCGAATGGGATTAAAGTTGATTGTGAGATGGGAATTTTTTCGTGGGTAATACCTTGAATAGTTACCCTTTCAGGAGATCTTTGGGTGAAATTCTTTACGGTATTTTCTTTGAAGATAGAGATACCAGCTCCGGTATCAATAAGTAGTTTGAATTTAGAAGAAGCGTCAAGAATGTAGTAAAGGTTTTTAGAGTTAACTGTAAGAAGTGGGCTTAAAGAAATAGTTGCTCCGGGAAGTTCAACTCGGGGTTCAAGTCGTCGAGATTCAAGCTTTGAATCTGCGTTTCGACTTCGCACAAAGTTGTTGTCGAATCGGGAGGTTGGTCTAGGCTCGGAAGCGCTAGAAAATCCTGATACTCGTGATAATTAAAAGGCTCGACACGGGTATCGTCAAAAGTTTCTTCGAAGCCTGAATAATTTTGATTATCATCCTCGTAATCATAAGTATTGTAATTATCGGTATAATAATCCGAATATTGTGAGTAACCATCATTTTGATGTTGATTGAAATGATGTGTCCTTTCAGGACGGTTATTCGGGTTATTCTGTATAACCGAAGGACGAGAATAATTTGGGTTCATTTGAGACCTAAAAGGGGGTCTCTGAAAGTTTTGTGGACGAAACTGTTGTCCTTGTTGAACAGGGGGTGTGTTTGAGGGGAAATTTGGCCTTGTTGGTTGGTTAGGTCCAACAGGAATTGGCCTATGGTTTTGGTTGAATTGTTGAGAACCATTTTGATTTTTCAATCGGCAATTTGCGGCTATGTGGCCTAATCGACCACAATGAAGACACTTAAGAGGTTGTGTCGGCTTTCGTGTTTGAAAGTTGGGTTTGAGAGGAACATATTTGTTCGTTTTTTGATCCTCGAAATAAGAAAGTTGAAGCTCTCTCCTAATCCGGGAGTGTGCCTCTAGAAGGTCTTTTGGGTTACTGGCACGAATTACCTGACCTAAACGGGGTTCTAATCCCGTAAGAAGGGTATTCATCACCATTGTATCCACTAGAGTGGTCTGGGCGTCTTTTTGTTCTGGACTAAGCCCAGCGGTTTTGTGGATACAGGAGTGCATTTTCGCACTCAAAACTTGGAGTCGATTATAAAATGTCAGTGGGGACTCATTTGAAAGTTGTTTCAGACGTTGTAGGTCATGAATCAGGGAAGAGAGATCACGAGAATCTCCAAAGTGTAGGGTCAAGAGTTGTTTAATTTCAAGGTATGATCCGGGATTCCTTGAATTAACTAACTGCGCCGCTTTCCCTTTGAGTTTATTCTTAATGTGGATCACTAACAAATACTTTTGATCCGCGGTCGACATGTTATATGCGCAATTACACGCATCTATAAAGGTTCCCAAGGAAATTTGGTCGCCTTCAAATTCGGGTATAACGGAAAATATCTCCGTTAACCGATATCTTTCTGTTTCAGGGGTACCTGAATTTGGTGAAGCTTGTGCCATTTTTATATTAGTCGATATAAAAGAATTGGAACAAGGGTGTAAAAATGAAATGTTAAAAGGTGTAGAAAATTAATGAACTGTAGAATACGTTAGTGGGAATTAACGATTGTTTGAACGATAGAACAGCAATAAAATCAATAGTTCAAATAAATCAGTTAATCAAATGGATAAATAAATCAATAAAATATGTAAATCAAATATATCAAACGTCAATAAAAGAGATAAAATAAATATATCAAATAAATCAAGTAATGAAATAGATCAATATTTCATTCAAATCAAATATATAAAAATCAAATAATAAAATCAATAAAAAATCAATCAAATCGAATGTATTAAATCAAATTATTAAAAATCAATGGTCAATAAAATAAATCAAATAATATTTACTTAAAACGAATGACGATTCACCATTACTTACATCAACAGGAACATTGAAAGCGCCGTGTTCTACGTTTGATTGCAGTGAGGACTTCTTTCAGGTTCGTTGTTCCGTTGAGGGATAGGAATCCGCCGCTACCAGTTAGAATACTCGTGTTCTAGTAACGTTAGACGGATCCTACTGACTGCGCCAATTTGTTATATCACACTTTCAAAATTTCTCTTTTTAAAAAAAGATTTTATTTATAGTTGCACAATACTTTTAATAAAAATAATAACTTGAAAATAACAATGAAAATAATAAAACTTTATATAACAATTAAAAAGACAAAATGAGTGTTAAACTAAACTAGACAGAACTGTAAGTAATAATGAATGATGTTACAATGAAAAAGTATAATTTATAAACTAAGAACGCTGACTAAGGTGTCGCAGCGCTTGCAGTTCTCACGGATGTTCGTCTGCGGGTAACTGGAGACGACACGTGTTATGCTGACTCAGCTTGAGAACTGTTGCTAGGTTGTTTCATATAAGTCGATGGAATAACTTATATAACATATATATATATATATATATATATATATATATATATATATATATATGTGTGTGTGTGTGTGTGTTTGTGTGTTCAAACCTATTCTTACTTGTTGAAGCTTATTTTCAATTAAATTCTGATTATTTGATATTTTGGTAATTGTTTGACAAAGTGCCAATGTTTGTTTATTAACTTTTCTAACAATTTTATATTGTTTGTCAAATTCTGAAATGCTGTCATATATTTTTTGTGCATCTGGGGCATCCATGTTTCCTGTAAAATATTTTATTACAGAGCCTGAAGGGGTTAAATAATCCTCTTTTCTTTTTAGTGTTTGGGAAAAGTGAATGTAATAACTTCATATAGTATAAGCACTAAGAAGTGGTTTTTGTGATTTTTTGTTGTGATTTGATGGGGCAAATTCAGACATAATGTAAGAAAGTATGAGAGGGAATTTTTAGTCAGTCAGTTTAAAGGGAAGAACTCCACAGGTAGATTTGTGATTCTGAATCTGAACTTTCTGACTCATTGTCAGGTGATGTGTCATCAACCTGTAACAAGTTTTTTCTCAAATTTCCGAGGCGGTTAAAGATTTGTTTTTAATTGAAGTATTTTGAGGTGATGTAACTGTTAAATCCGTATTTTGTAGAATATGTTCAGGTTTATATAAAGGTGTGGTTTTCCCTTGCCTATCTGTTATTTTTCTGTAACCTGTTGTTTCTGGTTACATGTCAGGAGGGTCATTTCTTTTCTCATTAATCTTCTGAATAAAGGTTGCTGTCTGTTGTTGCACCTTATCACAAAGGTTTTGATATGAACTTTTCATGATTTCTGTGTTTGTCATGTTAATGACCAACTTAGGATGGATCAATTTCTTTTAATTCCAGCGACCAACTAGATTATTTTTTCAAAATAAATTTCCTATTCCGCCATACAATGATTTGCATTTTATGTTTTAATTTCAAATTGGTAAGCTTTATGAAACAAATTCAAGAGATAAAAATGTTTCAAAGTAAATCAGGTTCTCCTTTTTTTTCAATTTATTGCATCAACGTTTTTTTAAATTTATTTTACAAGAATAATAGGGGTGGTCTGTTTCAAATCCTTCCACTTATTCTAACAAAGTGAAAAAATATACAGCCCATGTGTTATCATAGTGGTAAATATATATATATATATATATATATATATATATATATATATATATATTTGTTTTTAAGTTTTCGCGGGCACTAAATGTTTTAGGTGGTTTCCGGGAATTCATCCGCGTAGTTGATAACTGATCCCTGCCGGGATCGATGGTAAAATGACGACGTTTCGGCAGAGTCACATCTGCCCTCTTCAGGTCGGTCCGCATAATTCTCGTAGCCTTCTGCTTTCGCTTCTAGTTACTCGAATACTAAGATTTTCTGGAGCGAGCGCGCTGTTATATAGTCGCGGCTCGGCGCCTATCGGTTGACACCGTGAACGGCGGCGTGTGATTGGCCCTTGGCGTTCAGTGGGCACGGCTCCATCCTGCTGATTTGTTATTTTCGGTTGAGTTGTTATTGGACGGGTACGGGCCGGTACGGTGTTTAATAGGATTTTCCAACAATTCGATAAGTTCTGAATTTCATTGCGTGCGTTTAAACTGTGAGGTCTCTTCGCTATTTCAATTGCCTCTCCTACGAGTCTTGACCGTAAGAGAGGCACCGTGCACGGTGTTGAGGACTCCGAAGACAAGGATCCCTTTAGAACAACAGGGAGTGTACGAGATTCCATGTGCAGACTGTCATAAAACCTATGTGGGGCAAACTAATAGAAGAGTTCAAGCTAGACGTGATGAACACCAGAACGCTGTAAGAAAGCAGGAAAAAACAACATCCATTGCGGAACACGCCGCCACGATGTCACACAGAATAGACTTTGAGAACACCAGAGTACTGGCAAATATAGAATACCCGAAATCAAGACTCGTAAGAGAGGCAATTGAAATAGCGAAGAGACCTCACAGTCTAAACGCACGCAATGAAATTCAGAACTTATCGAATTGTTGGAAAATCCTATTAAACACCGTACCGGCCCGTACCCGTCCAATAACAACTCAACCGAAAATAACAAATCAGCAGGATGGAGCCGTGCCCACTGAACGCCAAGGGCCAATCACACGCAGCCGTTCACGGTGTCAACCGATAGGCGCCGAGCCGCGACTATATAACAGCGCGCTCGCTCCAGAAAATCTTAGTATTCGAGTAACTAGAAGCGAAAGCAGAAGGCTACGAGAATTATGCGGACCGACCTGAAGAGGGCAGATGTGACTCTGCCGAAACGTCGTCATTTTACCATCGATCCCGGCAGGGATCAGTTATCAACTACGCGGATGAATTCCCGGAAACCACCTAAAACATATATATATATATATATATATATATATATACAGTAGTTCACCGTAACTACGCATTGAGAATGCCAAGTGAGACATTGGCGAAACGTCTGCAGTATTCAAAGATGAATCAATGTAACGAACGGATGTATTCCCGGATAAATATTTCTTCACATATATATATATATATATATATATATATATATATATATATATATATATAGGGTGTAAACGGTTTGAGTGCAAAGATTTTGAGGATCAATACTTCAGGTCAAAACAAATCAAAAAGCTTTATAACATTTTCAGAAATAAACTATAGTTTTGCCAAAAAAAAATGAAAAAGTTAGAAGTTCTGTAGCCTTTATTACAGTGAATAATAGATTATTTCCGGCTTCAAAATGATTGTAAAGCTAAATATGTAAATACTCAATAGCGTATATACCTTTAATAACTGTATTAACAAAGAAAATTATTATTTAAACTCTAAATATTGTGAAGGAGGGTACCGGACATCGGTGAAGAAGACAGGGCTCAGTAAAGAGTTCCTACAACAGTTTGCTGACCATTTGATACACCTGACACCAGAGGAACAGAAGATAGCCAACCAATTCATCACAAAGCACTGGCAAATTTTTTTAAAGATAGAACCACCGGTCGCACCAACATCATCCAGCACCGAATAGATACCGGGAAGGCTCCACCCATCAGAATACCACCTAGGCAACTACCAGTGGGGCAACAACAGGAAGTCGAGGAAAACATCGAGTCCATGCTACAAAATGGAGTTATTGAGCCATTCATCAGCCCATGGTCGGCTCTCGTGGTGCTAGTTAAAAAGAAGGAGGAACCACCCGATTTTGCGTGGATTACAGAAAGCTGAATGACGTTACCAAGACAGCTATGCACTACCCCGAATTGATGACACTCTGACCACACTAGCAGGCTCCCGTTGGCGTGCTGAAACCGTTATGGGCCCAATGGGACTCTCTAAGAAGAGAGAATGGAATACTCAAGCGAGTTTGGGAAAGCACTGATGGCCGAGAAACCAAGTCCCAACTGGTAGTTCCTAAGAAAAAGGTACCAGCCATCCTGACCAAGTACATGATGGGACTACCCGGGGCCATCTGGGCATGAACAAAACCCTACACAAAGTTCTACTGAATAAATTACTTCGAAGACGTCAGAGCTTGGTGCCGCAAATGTGCCACCTGTGCAGCCAGTAAGGGCCCGAAAACCCGGACCAAGGGCAGAATGCAGCAGTACAATGTGGGCGTCCCATTTGAGAGAATTGCCATCGATGTCGCCGATCCGTTTCCCGAGTCTGAGAGGAGGAACAAGTACATTTTGGTCGCAATGAATTACTTCAGTAAATGGCCTGAGGCATATGCGATTCCCAACCAAGAGGCAGCCACGGTAGCGACGGTGCAAGTAGAACAGCTATTCAGCAGGTTTGGCGTCCCGATGGAACTACATTCAGACCAGGGGCGTAACTTCGAATCGACTGTATTCCAGAAGGTCTGCATAATGTTGGGGATCAGGAAAACGAGAATAACACCATTGTACCCACAGTCAGACAGAATGGTGGAACGATTCAACAGGACCTTGGAACAACACCTATTCAAGGTCGTCAGCAATAACCAGCGTGATTGGGATGAGCATATTCCCCTATTCCTGTTGGCATATCGCTCGGCCGTACATAATAGTACAGACCTGACTCCAGCCAGGTTCCTATTCGGAAAAGAGCTGCGATTACCCTGCTATTTGGCTTTTGGCTCCCCCGAAGAACCTGCAAAAGACATCAACGATTATGCCGACCAGTTCCGACATAACATGCTGGCAATACACGAATTAGCCCGAACGCAGATGTTAGCCTCCAGTGACCGGATGAAGACGCGATACGACCTCAAGACCAATTCAGTCGCGTTCCGAGAGAGGGACAAAGTCTGGCTACAACTGTCTGGTACAACCCCCAACGAAGAAATGGTAAATTTCCAAAGCTTACACCCGCCTAGGATGGTCCATATGAGGTGGTCAGGAGGATTAATGACGTCTTCTACCGTATCCGTCGAAATCCCAGGGCTAAGTTAAAGGTGGTTCATTTAGATCGACTCGCTCCCTACCATGGAGAGGATGGTTGAAATATAGGGTGGGGTAGGATTCTAAGGATACAGGGTCGAACAAAATTGTTATATTTAGTGGCAAATAAGTAGTTGCATGTAAAAGGTTGTCGAAATATAGAGTGGCTTACAGTTAGAATTATACAGGGTGGGTAAAAAATGCTAGAAAAGTTTTGTTAAATAGCACTTGCATATATAGAGTACCTGAAGTATGGTGCGCAGTAAAGTTATAGTTATACAGTGTAATTCAAACAAGGTTAGAAAAAGTTGTAAATGAAGTGTGGAGAGAAATTATACTAATATATCTTCAAAAAATATAAGGAAAAATGTGAAATAGCGTAGTTCATAATAAGTTGCAAAGATAGGATAGTTGAAACATAGGGTGAAGAAGTGTTATAATAATTATTTAAAAAATGTTGTATTGGTTGACCGGTAAGCAGTAGCGTATACAAAAACATGTTGAACAAAATTGTTATTTTCGGTGCCCCATTAGCAGTTGCGGTTTTGGTGAAATATATTTGGCATTGATGGATTTATAGGTATACAGGGTGGTAGAAAAAAATGTTATACTGGGTGGCCGATAAGTAGTTGCAAATACAAGGTGGTTGAAATAGCGGGTGAAGTAGATTTATAGTCAAACAGATTGGATAATTTTTTTTATAGGATAGAACATAAGCTGTTGCATACTCGTATATGCAACATCTGAAACATGGATTGAAGTAAAATTATAGTTCATACACTGTTTAAGTGCTTAAAAATTTTATATTTGGTTGCCCCTAAGCAAATGCACATACAGGGTGGTTGAAATATTTTGTATAGTAAAATTATGGTAACACAGGGTGCTTCAAAAATAAGTTGTAATGTTTGACAAATTGGCAGCGGTGTATACAGGATGGTTTTAATGTAGATGGAAGTAGAGTTAGTTATACAAAGTGGTAAAAAATAATTTTGAATAAAATTGTTATATAGGGTGGCCAATAAGCAGTTGCAGTTTGGGTGAGGGTTTAAATAAAAGTTTGGTGTTAGCGTGCAAAACTGTGTTTTTATATTGACTCACCAATGGTTCCACCTCATTTCCATTAGGATGGATTAAAAAAGTTTAAAAAAATTCTTATATAGGGTAGACCATTAACAGTTGCATTCTACTATAAGGAATATATGAAATATGCAGAGAAGCAAGATTATAGTTTTAGAGTGTGTTTAACACAATGTTATAAAAAGCTGCATATAAAGATTGATGAAATTATAGAGTAAAGAGAAATTTTACTTTAAACAGTCATTCAAAAAATATCAGAAATAACTGTATAGAGCATAGACCATAAGCAGTTGCATAGCTGAAATATAGGGTAGAGAAGAGTTATAGACAGGTGTTCAAAAAGTTATATTGGGTGACAAATAAACAGCAGCATGCAGGATGGTTGCAAATATTGGGTGAAGTAGAGTTACAGTTATTCAAGGTGATTCAAAGAAATTTCGAATAAAAATGTTATATTGGGTGGCCCATAAGTACTTGCAGTTTGGATGAAATATATTCGGCATTGGTGGATTTATGGTTAACTAGGGTGGTTCAAACAAGTTAGAATTTTTTTTATATAGGTTAATCCATATGTCCATCCATTTCCGCAGTTAAAGACTAGTATAACAATATGTTTAAAGAAAAATATCCATTTGAAAAAGGTGTTTCAAAATTTGCGAGTTTGAGACCACCTAAATGTGTTCTTGCTGGTGCATCCAGTACTCATGTGAAATATGTTTGTCAAATTCATGTAAATTTCAAACTCATGTTTCATGGAGTAAAGCTTGGTAAACTCATCTCAATAATGAAAATCGGCCATTCCTGTCGCATCAAGATTGCATGGGCATGGTTATTTGTCAAACACCTATAAATGATGTTTCAGAGAATGTAATGACTGTCCCAGCTCAGAAAAATTGTTAACTATCTTAGAGAAATTATTCATAGATAATTTATTAGACAAGATGACATACAATCAGTGGACTCAAGTAGATCAATGTTCTTTACAAGCAATTATCAAACCAGCTGACAATTTTATTGATATTTTGATACAATGTATTCCAAAACTACTTCATCATGACTTTTTAGTTAAACAAGCTGAATACTTTCAAGACATAAAATAAAACCTTGAAATTAGACAAGTACTTGTTGTTGCTGATTTTTCAGAAAATTATTCATTTGTACTCAAAAATAGTGTCCAAGGAGTATATTGGAATAATAAGCAAGCAAGAATCCCTCCATTATAAATCAACTGAAGAGAATAAAATTGAATTTTTACCTCTCAACTTGGTATTAATTTATGATAACTTAAAGCAAAATACAACTGTGGTTTACACATTTCAAGAAGTATTGATATCATTTATCTGGGCTAAAATTTCTGATATTTCTAAAATAATCTATTTCTCTGATGATGCTGCATCTCTATACAAAAAACACTATAATTTAGTCAAATTGTTGTATCACTTCCAAATATAAGCTGAATGGCACTATTTTGCTACTTCCCATGGAAATGGTGAAGGTTTGGTATGCTTAATCAAACTATTAATTAGCCATGCCAATCTTCAATTTCCAACTCATAAACAAATCCAGACACCTGAACAATTAAACCAATGGGTAAAGAACAATATTATGGGAATAAATGTTTACTTCATTTCAGATGAAGAAATTCGTAGAACAGAAAAAAACTGAGTAACAGGTTCAAAAATGTTTTACCAGTTCAGGGAATATGTGGTAGCCATGCTCCTACTTCAAATTAAGTTTTGAGAGTGAAGTGTTTGTCATCATCTCTAGAAAGAGAAAAATTTCAATTGAAAAATGTAGATGTCGACAAGAATGTTGAGGAACCCAGCATTCAAATTTCATAAATTCAATCACATTTTATTATTTACATTCAATTCTAATAGAATTTTCATTGAAAATTTGTTTTCTAATAATTATATTTACTTACTAGATTGAGAAAGAGTATAACTATATTGAATTTAAAATTAAAATACAACTGAGAAACCAAAATTTCCCATTAATTATTTTTTCATTGACTCCTAAAATAACTTTTTGTGCCTTAAAAATTAAAAATTAGAGGTGAATTTATCAGTGTTTTATTCAGTCAAGGTCAACAGAATTTTTTTTAATTCAACAATTTACATTTGAATGAAAAAAAAAACATCCCAAAAATTTCAGGATCTCTTGAGATTAGATAGAGGTACTTTAGAAAGAAATTTTTTGTTAGGTTTAAGTCTCCCCCTAAAAGCCTAGATTACACCATTAGAGCAATTATAATTGTTTCTGAGATCTTAAGTATTAGTAAAAATAGTGGAATTTTTAAAGTTGCATAACATTGAAAATTTTACAATTTAATTTGTTTTAGAAAAAAAAATGTTATGATCTCTATTATTTATGTTTTACTAATGTTGGGTTTTGATTTGTTTTAGTTGGTCCAAAACATTTTATTTATGATTTTCTATAGTTTCTTTTTTAAAATCAATGATATTACCTTAGAATATATAAATACATTTTGGTTACTTTGGTTCCAACATTATTAATATATTTGATTGATTTATCATTTAATTTTTTGTCAAAAATATTTTTTACACAGTAATTGGTTTTGATCATAATAGAAATTTTTTCTATTTGTTAATTACATCTGGGAACATAGTGTAAGTTAATACAAACCCAATTTGCATATTAGCATTCTTGTTGCTATTGGTTGAAGAACCTATATAAAAACGAATATTGGAAAAACAATATTTCTTAATATTTGAAACATACTGCATTTAATACTACCAACACCATTCAAACATTCCTAGTATGATAATGTTAGTAACTTAGTGTTGAAAAACAATGACCATTATTTTCAACAAATTTCTTACCACTACATCTCCAATTTGCTGATGCCAACCATTTACAATCTGGTGAAGATTTATGTTTGTATTATTTGAATCTATATTTATTTCACAAAAACTGTTACTGACTGGTATAACTTCCAAATCTCCATTGATTCTGCAAAAACACTTATCAATAAAGATGTGGTTAAATAAATATTACTAGGTACATACTGTATTTCATTATCCATGTCCCAATGGTACATCCCATCTGTTGACAAATTCTGTATGCTCTCTAGGATAGATTCATTGTCTGGATAATGGCCCTAAAATAATGAAGTAGTGATATTGGTGGCTGGGCACCTTAAAATTATTCCTTACCAAATAGCTACTAAACTGTTCGCCATCTCTAAGTAAATCAAAATCCATATTGTTTAGTTCTCTCCAACAGTGCAATTACAAAAATGTACTAACTCAACTTTTCTTTATAATCCTAATATTTCTGGGTATAGACACATGCTGATTTAGATATATTGGAATATCGAAGAAGAAAGTCCATATTGGCTGAGACGTGCACGCATTTTAGAGAAACAACAGAACAATTTTTTAGGTTATGAGCCGGAAACACATTACTTTTCGCCAAATTTCAGTGCTATAGATATAATTGTATACAAACTTTTATTTTAAAATCGTTTATTAGTGCGTATACTTATATGTTAACCTAATAAACGATTTTCTTTATTTCACAAAACACTGTTGTTAAACCAAAATGTTTTTACATGTGAGTCAGCTACCCCCTTATGCCATTAGTTTCACACCGTGGTTTCACTCAAAACGTTAGGTTGTGGGTTCTTAGGTTAGCACACGGTGTAATAAAAAGGTGGTGTAACGCCTATCCTATCGCAATGCTACGACTCTTAGAGCATTTACTTTCTAGAGTGTGGCTGTTTTCCAGTTAGCAGAGCACAAGTGATTTTGTGCCGCACAGTGCGCCAATTTTTAGGACGTTAATTGGAACATGGTTGTTTTAGAACCAACCGGTAGAGTACACTGATGACCATAAGGTTAAAAGTATATTACTCATAAGTTATCAATTGACGGTTATGTGTGCGTAAATTATTTACAGAATAATTCAATAATGGTTGTTTTCCAATTACTAGAGCACAAAGTGTTTTTCTGTCGCCCTGTACCCTAATTTTCGGGCGTTAATTGGAACATACTTCATGTTTTATCATAAAGTTTTATGTTTACTTGGTAAACCTACATAAAACATCCCAAAGGCACAGTTATTTCTTGTGCTCATTTGTGCGACCTAGTGCTGTAATTGGAACACTCAGTGCTAGCACTGTGCCGCACTGTGCTCAATTGTGCGCTAATTGGAAAACAGGGATAGCCTGCAGTGCACAAATGTCGTGGTAAGAGTAAAGAGAGAGAGGGCAATAGAGAGGGCAAGATGCTATTTCACTCAGTTGGGAGCTGCTTCCACCCACTAAGTGAAATAGCCTCTTACTGTCTCTATTGCTCTCTCTTTCTAGCATTGCCACGATTTTATGCTTGACAGGCTATATCTAGATGGTAAATGATCTAAGCTACGACTTGGTTAAAAACTTAGATCATTTACCATCTAGATACTTAGATCATTTACCATCTAGATATAGCCTGTCAAGCATAAAATCATGGCAACGCTAGAAAGAGAGGGCAATAGAGACAGTAAGAGGCTATTTCACTTAGTGGGTGGATGGTCGGTGGACGCAGCCAATGAACAACAAGCTTTATTGGAAGCAGCTGCCAACCGAGTGAAATAGCCTCTTGCCCTCTCTATTGCCCTCTCTCTCTCTTTAGTCTTACCACGACATTTGTGCACTGCAGGCTGTCTCTAGAAAGTAAATGCTCTAAGTCTAGATATAGCTGTCAAGCATAAAATCGTGGCAATGCTAGAAAGAGAGGGCAATAGAGACGGTAACAGGCTATTTCACTTAGTGGGTGGAAGCAGCTCCCAACCGAGTGAAATAGCCTCTTGACCTTTCTATTGCCCTCTCTCTCCTTAGTCTTGCCACGACATTTGTGCACTGCAGGCTATCTCTAGAAAGTAAATGCTCTAAGGTTAAAAAAGACGTTTTACTTGAGCAAATAACCGGCAGGGGCTCTGTGTGTCTGGTCCCATTTGCTCTCTTGTCATTGTGCCATTGTTGTCATCACAAAGCATTCTGAATAATTTGTGGTTGTCATTAATTGCTGTCTTTGGATATTTGATAGTATTCATAGAAAAATGATTTAAATAGAAGGGAAGCTCTTATGGGAGACACGAGCCCTGTTTTCCAATTAGCGCACAATTGAGCACAGTGCGGCACAGTGCTAGCACTGAGTGTTCCAATTACAGCACTAGCTCGCACAAATGAGCACAAGAAATAACTGTGCCTTTGGGATGTTTTATGTAGGTTTACCAAGTAAACATAAAACTTTATCATAAAACATGAAGTATTTTCCAATTAACGCCCGAAAATTACGGTAAAGGGCGACAGAAAAACACTTTGTGCTCTAATAATTGGAAAACAGTCATTACTGACTTATTCTGTAAATAATTTACGTACACATAAACGTCAATTGATAACCTATGAGTAATACACTTTTAACCTTATGGTGATCAGTGTACTCTACCGGTTGGTTTTAAAACGACCATGTTCCAATTAACGTCCTAAAAATTGCCGCACTGTGCGGCACAAAATCACTTGTGCTCTGCTAACTGGAAAACAGCCTGTATCTGCTGAACTCACCCAATGGGTGCGTTCAGCAGATACAAACTGTTGTTAACGTTTGCTTACGTTTTATGTTTTTTGCTGCACAAAACCAGTGAGTAGTATAGTTACTCACTGCACAAAACATGAAACGTGCAGCACAAAACATGAAACGTTAGCAAACGTTAACAACAGTTTATGGCTGTTTTCCAGTTAGCAGAGCACAAGTGATTTTGTGCCGCACAGTGCGGCAATTTTTAGGACGTTAATTGGAACATGGTCGTTTTAAAACCAACCGGTAGAGTACACTGATCACCATAAGGTTAAAAGTGTATTACTCATAGGTTATCAATTGACGTTTATGTGTACGTAAATTATTTACAGAATAAGTCAGTAATGACTGTTTTCCAATTATTAGAGCACAAAGTGTTTTTCTGTCGCCCTTTACCGTAATTTTCGGGCGTTAATTGGAAAATACTTCATGTTTTATGATAAAGTTTTATGTTTACTTGGTAAACCTACATAAAACATCCCAAAGGCACAGTTATTTCTTGTGCTCATTTGTGCGAGCTAGTGCTGTAATTGGAACACTCAGTGCTAGCATTGTGCCGCACTGTGCTCAATTGTGCGCTAATTGGAAAACAGGGTGTATCTGCTGAACCAGTGAGTAGATGTATTTACTCACTGGCTGAACTCACCCATTATTAATTTATTAACCTTAAAAATTAAAAATATGGCGTTTGTTGTCACAAAGCTGAAAGCAGTGTTGTTTTCAAAATTATTTGACTATTAATTGAATTAATGAATACTGAAATCGGGAACTTATTCCAAAACAAAGAAAACATATTTAAGATATATATTCTTTGAAGGTTTGATTTGAACAGTTTAACGAAAATGACAGTGTAAAAAACATTACTAATACTGGCGTAGATTAAGTATATTATGATAAATACCAAAACAGGTTTATCATCCAGTGCTTTCCTTTATTTATACCAGATAATTGATCATTTGTTTCATATGCCCCATGGAGTAGCGGCATTGAAGTAACTTACTAAAGAACTTCAAGTGGTTCAAAAAAATAGTAAAATTGATTTTCATTGAAGACTTATAACTATGATTCTGTCATCATTTTGACTATTGTAAACCCACAGATGTCCATGTTATCAAAAATGAAGTAAACAAATTAAGTTCAATATTTTACAGAAATGTTAGTATTGCTGAAAAGAAAATTTGATTGGGGTATGTTAGCATTAACTAGATTTGGGACATTGTATTTTTAATATGTATTTTTTCAGACACCAAGGGCAACAGGGTCTGACCTAAACCCCAAAATGTTTGGAATATATAGCAATTTTTTGTAACTTGTGGTGTTATTTCCCAAGAAGTACTTAAACACCAAGGATAAAGACATTATTTGTTCAAGCAACAGGAGCAATTTTATGGCTAATCATTCCCCCAGTTATAATTACAAATAAGATGTTTGTAAAGAAAGTTTAGACAATTTAAAACGTTTTTTTAACTGGGCAGTATGCTCCAACTATCAGAACTACCTGTAAAACCTCAATATCACCTTCAATATTACCTTCCAACTTGTTAGGACAGATTTCTAAAATTGCTAGATGTACAATTGTTTATATGAGTGGGTACATCCAGAGGTTATTAAAAAAAATTATCATAATTGTAATGATTGTTTACAAATTGTAAACTCTAATTTAGAATCAGAAGATTGTGAATTCATTGATGCTAGGAAGTATCCAAGAGGACATTGGCAAGTACCAAATACATATTTAAATTTTTTAATAACACATTGTTTATCCTCCTTATATTTCTTAATTCCAAAATTGTGTTGCAAGCAGAACATTTCTCAAGTGTTGGAACAAGTGTTACAACACACTTATTTATTTAATCCTTTGAATTGTTTGCAACAACACAATCTTGGTAATAAGCTATGCCAACTCCTAGTTAAATGTAGTTTGTTTTGGTGGTGTAGAAGTGTAAATAATGTTGCCAAGGGAAGAGACGACAAATTTTCTAAATATTTAGCTTTAAAACCAAATATAGTTGATCCTATAAAAGTCCATGCATATAGAAAATTTCAGTCAAAACAAAAGTTTAAAAACTGTTAAGCAACTTTCAAATTTTTAAATGTTTTTTTACACACTGTACCTTAGGAAAAAAATTTATTTATATTTCATGATCTAAAATATAAAATGAATTTACAATATTTTGTAACTGTAAATTTCACACTTAACTGTGTAAATATGGATTCAAGATTACTATTTTTTTTAACATATATCAGTGCTGTGTTGTGTAGATAACACTCATATATTAATTGTGTTCTGTTTTGTATATCTAAGTCATGAACATGTTTTTATCTAAAATATTTTATAAATTTCTGTATTTATTTTTGTTAATACACTTATTATTTCAATATGTTTTAATTGTTTTATTGAAAGTGTGCATACATATATTTAATAGCAAAAATTATGCTAATCTCATGCTGAAAGTATGCTTACTTGAGTTTTTTGGGGCTATATATGTACAAGGTGTTCTGGATGTTTCTTTACAGCTGATATCTTGTTTTTTGGTAAAGATAGGAACAATTTCATAAAATCATTGTTGACGAGAACATGTGATCCTTAAAAAACTGTAATCAAAAACTTGTACCAGTACATTCAACTTTTTTTTTCAAATTTTGTCCGTTTTTGTTACATTTATAAAACATAATTTGTTCTCATTAACATTAATTTTAGAAAATGTTCCTTGGTAGTACTAAAAAACAAGGTATCAGCTGTAAAGAAACATCTGGAACACCTTGTATATATATAAATAATTTAGTGTCATATCTACCGCTAGATGTCAGCACCTGTAAGATTGAGCAGATTAGTTCAACTATTGACTAATAGAGGGCGCTGATTGCAGCTAAAACTTTTTCCTGCATCCGTACGGTGCGCTGAAAACTGTGTTCCAAATCGAAACACGTGAGTTTCCCTTCTATACAGTTCATTTTTCTATGATAGTATTTTTGGTTGCTTTAGTGCAGTGCACAGATCATACAAAGAGAATAGATAGGAAACTCAATGGTTATAATTGTGCTCAAAAAATTACGACTAGCGCCGTTACGATTGTCAGCAAAACTTTACTATGGTACAGAAACCGTTGTTGCCTACTCTTTTCTTGGAAATAAAACCAGTATAGGAATCTATGATTATAGTTTTACCAAAAAAATAAAAGGAATCTATCATCTATCTATCATTACCCATAATCCTCGTTTCAAAAAAGTACCACTAGATGTCTGTACTTTAGAAATAAAACTAGTAATTGAAAATTATTATTTTATTTATAAAAAATCAAACATACAATTTAATATAATACATACAAAGACACATTATTAAAACCAGTGTGTAAATTTTTTAGAATATATATACTATACAGATATCAATAAATAGTTATACTACATGATATAATACTTTCAAAGAATACCAATAGGTTATAAACATTAAATGTAATATATAAAGAAATATTTTATGAGTAACACATGTTTAGAACTAACCTAATCAGTCTGTTATGTGTTTTCTAAGTACACATCTATTTTCTTGAGTAATCAACAGAGAGTTTAACTGATTAATAACATTGTTTACTCTCAAGTAATAAAATTGTGAATCAATCCCTAAATTTAATATTTTCACATGTTTTGTTGACAAAAAGATCAATTTATAAAACATGTGCATGCCAATGACTCTAATTATAATCAACAAATTGCTTGCATCATATATAAACTCATTGATATATTGTGATATATGAAACAACCTCTATAAAAATGCTTACCCTTTTGTATGTTTAAATTTCTTGATAAAAATGACTCATCGGCAGGTTCAGCCAAGCAATCCTCTTCAATTTACATACTGAAAAGTGTCTTCCTACTTTCAACATTCTCATGTGGCAAACTAAACTTGGGAGGTTTGGATGCTACTTGATATGGTATATTCCTAGTTTTCCTGATTCTCAAGAGCTTCTACAAAATCATAACATGATTGTTATAAAAGTGTAACAATATTCATTGTCTTTCCTCAACATAATCACTAGCATGTTTTTCTGTAGTCTAGGTGTACAAAATTGTCTCCTGCTTTTCTTGTGTAACCTAAAATAATGCAATATATGTAAAACAAGTGACAGCATAAGATAAAAACATGAGCATACTTTGTAAATTTGGACAAACAATCTTAGTAATTTGCCATTCCTTCCAATGTATTCCATTTCAAAATGCATTTCACAGATTACCTAACTGTTTAGATTTGCAATAAACAGCTCTTCACTGATTATATCTTGAGCCCATATTGCCTGGCATATGATATATGAATAATACCTAAAAAACAATCATTAAATTAAGGTAAAAAAATATCATAAATCATTACCATTTAGACCTATTAAAACAACTACGAATTCAACAATTCTGAGTAGCCATTATCTATTCTGTATATTGAAATGATTTTACTGGTGTGATATTCCTTATTTTATATACTCCAGACAACTTATAAGCGATTAATGGCCACTACGTTCACAGACAAAAATCACAATAATAATGGCCGACATCATGTAAACAATCACGCAATTTGCGCCTATAATGGTGCCCTCACAAGGAGATTTGGGGAAGCTTAAGGTGTGCTGATAATGGGCCAGAGGTCTCAAAAATCAGAACCACTTTTCCCTATCTGAGTTTCCACCCCCTGGTGCAGTATTAGTATAATATATTTTACAGCACATTTAAAAAAATGGTTTTGCATTGTGCGGTACCGAATTGTAACATTGGAGACAAAAATAATCCAGATAAATTAGCGGGCTTTTGTGTCCCAAAAGACTTAAAAAGAAAAGTGGAAAAATATACTGAATTGTGACTTTAAAGGAGCAGCACGCGTTTGCGAAAAACATTTTTCGCCACTTGATATTCGAAGCACATTCGAAGTGGATGTTATCGTGAATACAATGGTGCGGTCGTTTTAAATGTGAGTATACATGTAATTTTTACATAAAAGTACCTTTAAGATTATGTATGAATAATAAAAACGCTTATTTAAACGATCGAACAATCTGAATGACTGAAAATAGATGTATAACTGTATAAGATATATTTTGAGTCTTGAAAAACATTGAAAAGTTGTATAAAGTTCATTATAGTTTTTTTTTGTAGGAATTAATATGTATTACTAGATTACATTTTGGATATTAATTTAAAAATGCCACTGAATTATTTCATTGTCAATACAAAAGAAAAATATTTAAAAAGGAGCACTTCTAGCTTGTTAAAGTGAGGAAAGCAATATACAAAATGAAGTCCCACATGAAATTACTTAAATGCAGCAGTACAGATGTTGATGTTAGGATGCAAGACAGTATTGAGGTATGTTATTTTATAATCCAATTTCACTTCATTCATTCCAAATTCCTGGTGTCATGTAAATGTATTCATATTCCTGTAGCTTTGAATTCAGTAACAAAATGTACCAAGACCAAATACTCTTTCAATTTAATAGAAACACTAAAGTGACAAAAGATTATTTACACCTAATAGATTAATATTTCATTAGGAAACAAACAGTACTGAAGAAAGTTATGACATGGATGAGAGAGGTTTAGATATTACAGTTAATAAAAATTTCAGTCTCACTAATGAAGATATGAGTCAAAGCACTTCAGAAACTAGAGATAATGAACATATGAACTCTGTTTATGAAGAAGATTTATACAAAATTTTAAGAACAAATCTTATGGAAGATAGTGCAACTATTGAGTTACCAAATATTGCATGGTGTATTAATCGTAATCCAAAGTCAGGTGCTCTCCTCTTGTATGCAGATGAACTAACAAATCCTTTTGACGATAATAAGTTAAAGGGTTTTGCAACTAAAATAGTAAGCTTAAAAATATTACATACTAATACAATTTTTGTTGCTTAATGCATTATAGATATTACACTATTTAAATTGTAGGTACAATGAAGAGATGATAAATTAATTGTTTGGTTCCAAGAGAAAAATTTTCAGCTGGGATGTAATGTAAAACAAGCTGTATTGAAGAATTGGAACAGATCTTGTGCAAAGTAGATACATTATTTGTGCTGGAGGACCACCTGTTACTGTATAGGCAGATACAATTGTACATGTTGCTGTTAAGGATAAATATGTTTGGAGACATAGAAAGTGTGCAATATTTCTAGAAAACAGTGCATTAATTGTGTCAAAATATACAGAATTGAAAGGATTCTGTATATTTTAGTTTAGGGGGTTAATATGTAAGAAATAAAAAAGAACAATTTGGCTTCTTGCCCTTAAGCCCAAGAGCTAAATCAGCTTTATCAAGATTGAAATCTGAAAATTATAAATAAGGTCGAACACATTTTTATATCAAAATCATGAAATCTATTGACTAAATACTATTTCAGTATACTTATAGACTGTGACTCATTGTGACTGGTGCCACTCATCTTAAATCTTTACATAAGGATTAATTTTTGATGTGACTTTTATAGATGTATAAACACAACGTTTTATACCTTAACACCAAACTTTTATTTTTGCACTTGATGCAAGTTTCAAGAGTGAAGCTGTCTTCATCACCAATTTTTGGTTTACTCCATGGTGATGACAGCTTGATTTGAATGTTTCATTATGAAAATAAAGGCCCACAGGATTGCATTTTTGAACTAATAATTTAAAAAGCTGACCAAACATTTTTTTATTCAAAATTTGAACACAATGTTGTTTATTGGACTTTGTGGATTCTAATGATGGGTTGTAGAAAAATGATTTAGTTTTATATCAACAATTTATTTATTTATTAATAAAATAAACATAAAAAACATTACTAGTATCAGGAACACTATGTCATTTTCAAACAGAAAAAAATTCATGAATGCCAACAAACATTTTGAAACAGACCTGAGGGTCTTAATAGTAGGTACATGTTGAATTCTTGGAAGGATTACATAAATATCGGATTTTTGTGTACAAAACTATTGAAATAGAAACAAAGTGAGAAACCAGTTAAGAAAATTTAAAAGTGTCATTTTTTACTATTAGTTACTTAAAAATTTCAAATAGGGTGCTCTTCTGATGCTGTAATTCCGTTTCTTGTAATTTACTACTTAACAAGCAGATAGAGTTTTAAGAGTGCATCCCATTTGAAATTTTTAATTAATTAATCATCAATGATTTCTATTTCAATAGTCTTGTACACAAAACTATGATATTTATGTAATCCTTTCAAGAAATCAACATGTACCTAGTGTTATAGACAAAATGTTTTGTTGTCATTCATTAATTTGTTTCCACTTGAAAATGGCAAAGTGTTCTTGATACTGGTCAGGGTTTTTTATGTTTATTTAATTAATAAATAAATTAGTGATATAAAACAAAGTAATTCGTTTTTCTACAATCATAATGATAGTATATCAAAGTAATGGCATCCACCATCAACTGTGTAATGATCGGATTTATTGACACATATACAAAACCATGATTAATTAGTAAGAATCAAATAATTTTCTTTGTGTACAGTTGTCCAAACCTTGCATGCAAAATTATTAGTTCTAAGTTTGTATCATGATTTATCTTTGATTTTAAATTGCTATATCATATATGACAAGATAGGGATGAGACAATATCACTACAAGTATGCAACTTTGTTAATTTAAGGATGAAGTTTGTAGTAATGTTTCTGTGATCTTGCATTTTGTTTCATGTTTCAAAACATGACATATCAAGTTTGTTTATAAGTTGCTATTATACTATACATATACAATATTGTCTGTACATAGCACATTTAAAGTTGTTAGGCTCAGTTGATAGATAAGTACCTGCACACAAAGTAATGAAAGTAAACAATAAAAGGTCCACATTCTGCACAAATAAATTACCTACCAGTCTTGTATATTCCAGAAGTCGGTACCAAGTAAACCTAAAATCCTCTATTGTTTAGACACTTATCTACTACTTCTGACAATGTGAATATGTGATTCATTCATTGCATAGTGTTATTTTTTTGCTAACAGTTTTCAGTATTTCAGTTGTATGGTTATTGTGCAGTTTGTTATTTATTTATTTTTTTATTTTCATGTTTAGCGTTTTAGTTCTAATTTGAAATTGGGCGTAACTATTTTCTTTGTATAACCATAAGCTTGCAAAGTACATATACCCTGGTATATGTGCATCGTGCATGTATGTATTTTTAAATGACATAACATTCAATAGCAAACTGCTTATGCTATCGAACACGATAAATCTTGCATTATAGAAAATTATATTTCCTGTAATTTTGTTTAATACAACGTAGTTTAAAGCATCAAAATTGAGTAGGCCATTTTTGAGTAATCAATGAGCATAAAAAAACAGATGCCTACAAATTAATAACATCCTCCTTTTCAGAAATAGAATAAAAAGGAGTAGGTTATCATTTCATGGGGTTTTATTTTTTATGGATGCTCATCGTTTACTTCAAAACAGTTTAACCAATTTTGGTAATTTTAACTGCTCTGTATTATAACAATACATAATGTACAATTTATAATTTTCTAGAAAATCAGGTAAAAGCTGTTATTAAGGGAATGAATTTCCACTCATTTATCCGAAACGACTTTATCAATTTCATTATTTTTAATTGTAATATATTTAAGTTAGCATCAGAGATGATTCCATTCATTTTTCTAAAACATAATTGTTTTTCAGAAAATCGGAATAATAAAAGCAGGAATACGTACATTTAAATTATTTTTGTGCTCAGCATTTAATATCTTAGCCCAGAAGTCAAAATCTGGCCATTTACTTCCCGTGCCAAATGGGGGATACGACCATGCTTGGCACTAAATTGTATAGAAGTGTTAAATAATAAAATATTAAAACGATATTACTTTTTAAATTTTGGTCAATTTTTAATTCAAAAACTGAATCAACCATTCAAACCAAAAGACTTAAAACAAATATTTGAATATAAATTAACTTTATATAAACTGTATTTCTTTAAAAATGTCCTTCTCATGATAACAAAAATCAATAATCAGTAAATAAAACACTGTTTTGCACATCGATGTAGTGTACGGCTAATCCCAGCATCCAAATCAGAATACTCAGGGTTCAAACCTGAACAGCTGTTTTTTATTTCATTTATTTATTTGATTTCAGTAAATAGATACTGGAATTTTTAAACTAGTTATTCACTTTAACATCAATTATAAAAAATATATTCCCACTGATTTTTCACCAGCACTAGAATAAGTAACATTAATCATTCTGCATATCATTGTTGGTTACTCCGTTATTATTTAACATTTTATGAAACAATTGTATCTGTTTTTTAAACATTTCTGTAAGAACTTGTATCTAGTAAGCCTTTTCATTTCAGATTTAAACATTCATATCTTTCCTTAAAATGGACATCATTTAAAAAAAGTTACATCAAAATCGGTCAACCAACACAGATTTTGAAGGGATAGAATTAGTTGAAATGGGTCACACTGTGCATACCTACAAATAAGTCTAGTAGCAAATGTTAATGAGTGCTTTGCTAATGGTTAATAAATTTGTTTCAAAAATTTCTTGCTTTATTTTATATCACTTTTATGTCACCTTATAGAGGATGGTCACAGATGAGATTCTGCGCACGAGTAAACTCAAACAATGTACAAGCCGTAGATACAGTTCCGAATGACTTCTTAATTGTTTATTGTTGCATACTAAAAGTCCTACTACTTACCACCTATTAAGAAATCAAAATATCCTTCCTCTCCCTTGTCAATCCACAATAAAAAATACTTAAAAATTCTAATGTTGGAGTAGGATTTGATGACAATTTTTTTGGTTATTTAAAAAACAATTAGATATAATTTGCCAGGACACTCCAACAGCTTGGTATGGAATTTTCGCTTTTGATGAAAAACAGGTCCGCCGAGGCTTAAGCGTTAATGTTGAAACAGTGAGACTGCTGGACTTTGGTAAGGACATTTCCTCCCACATGTGAACATGTGAAAACGAAACTAGTGCATTAATTTCCTCGGAGGATACACTGCAAAATTTAAAAGACAAGCAGGCAGATCATGTTTTTATGTTTCCATTTTTGTGAGGAAATTTCCACCAACCAATTGGGATAATTATATCAAAGAATACCACTCCATCATCATACCTGGCTGGGAATGGGGTTGAGAGCTTACAGACTCATCTTGGTGCTACCGTTGACACTACAACTTGTGGCTCGCCGCTTGGACTGATGCAAAACTTGACAAAACCAAAATGACCAATGGGATGTCATGTTTGAGTGCCAAATACAAATTTGTTAAAGTGGCTATGTTGGACATATGAGGCTCAGACGATTTCGACGTGATAAGACGAAATTCAGATTTGGCTGTTGTATGGGACGCCTTATGTATGGGAAGTAGATCACCTCTCACCTAGGGCAATCTTATGAGTGTGTTCAATATGACTGCATAAAAAACCCTGGAGGAGCTACTCATTGACTTTTTTTAGATTAATATGCTAATTTGCTTAAAAATTAACTGATTACTACAAATATAATATATTTTTATATAATTGAATAATTTAAGAAATATTTGCTCTTCAACAACTTGCACGTTTGCATTCTCCAATATATATTGCACTCACGACTCTCAATATGGGCTTTTACTTTAGTTCTGCAGGACATCACATCCATTTATTTGTTACTCTGAATATTTATTGCCCAGAAAACTGGGAACACTTTCTGTTTGGGGTATGAAACTCTGAACTATGTGATAATAACTACTTACAGAATATCATTTAAATTGTTTTTGGTATTAAAATATTAACTTTCTGAATTCAATTATACACATTTCACTCTTCCGACACACCAATGCATAAACCCCCTTTGTTAATTTTAATATCTTGCACCAATATTCTGATTGATATTATAAACTTCATCTGCTATTTGAAATGGCCTGAATAAGTATAATATATATTAATCTTTAAAATATTAAGCAATTATCTATACAAAATAATGCTTTAAAGCTACTTTCCGCTCTTATTATGAAACTTCATTATATACGTTAATTAATAGATCCATGAATTTGAGTTTACATTATGCTAAAATTAAATGGACACAAATAAGTTATAAATTAACCTCGTAAATAAGCGCTGTCAAATTTAGGCATCTGATCTGACGTGGTGTCGCTATTATATTATTATTATTATCATTTAATGGAAAAATAGTTTTTATACATACTCATACATATTTATACGAAGTTATTTTTTATTTCTTAATATTGTAAACATAAATTTATTAAGAGTCATGTAATACTATTTCAACATGAAAAATTTTGATCCCGGCATTATTCCGCTATTGCTAAGGAACGGGACCAGCCAATTGGAGGCCTCTTGCGGACGTTTAGTTTACTAGTGCGACATTCTTAACCACTTCAACTGACTCCGTTGCATCACCTTTTTATTACACCGTGGGTTAGCGCAAGCGTATTGAACACCGATCGTTTTCATGATACAACAAATATTAGGTCTTTCCAACTGAATGAAATAGATGTTTTTACCCTTTGAAATGCGCAGACGCGTTTGGCATGTCAAAAAGGCGGGAATATAAAAAAATTGGGCACGTTTCACAAATATTCATGGAGAACTAGTTTTAGGCTTGATCCACATTATAGTGCCGGTCACGGTCCGTTCCCGGTCTGGTAAAATATTATCAAATGAGAAACAATGTGTGCATGTGGTGTGCATCACAGATCATACAATAAAGGACACTTATGTGCCAGTCAAGGTCCAGTCCATTCCCGCTCCACTACCGATCAGTAGATTCAAACCATGATACAACAAATATAAAGGTATGATACTAACCCATGTTAATGGGTGTGTTCAGCAGATACAAACTTTTGTTAACGTTTGCTTACGTTTCATGTTTTGTGCTGCACAAAACATGAAACGTGCAGCACAAAACATGAAACGTAAGCAAACGTTGATAACAGTTTGTATCTGCTGAACGCACCCATTTTCGCGCATGACGTCACGTGGCGAGTTCGTAGACTGTAGTAGAACTCGGTAAATGTTTATAGTTTATTAAATAGTTAAAAGCTGTAAAAATCGTATTTAAAACGCAGAACTACAGTTATATAATTTTGGTTGATATTTAGTATTGTCGGTTGTGAGTACATATTCCGAAAAAAGCACCTATTAGGCAAGGCGCAAATTGAGACGCGTATAGCGCGTGTGAGGTGACATGACACGAGTGGCGCGACCAGCACGTGTCACACACGTCGCCTGGTGGTCCGCATATTGAGACGCAGTTCATAACCTATTGCGTCAGAAAATATATGATTAACGAACGAATAAATAAATTTATTCAATACGTAGCCACAGAATGGATGTACACGTCAATACATTAAACAGTATAATTTTACAGATTAAAATATTTTAATGATTATTACATGCTATAGTTATCTCTATATATAGTATCTATGATGGTACAGAATCTAATGTCTTCCATAAATTAATTTATTGAATAATAACATTTTTTTTAATAGTAGGTCTTTAACATATAATTTGAATTTGTTATATGATAGGTTTTTTACATTTTGTGGTAACTTGTTGAAAAGTTTTTTTCCTATGTACGTGGGTGACCTTTCGTATTTGTATTGTGACTCTCTAGACAAAGATCGTTGGCACTTCGTGTAGAATAGGAGTGAAAATTTGAATTAGCAGGGTAATTCTCAATATTTTGCTTAATAAACAGCAATGTTTTCAAAATATAGATGCAGGGTAGTGGCAATATTTTGTTTTTAATGAAACATGGTTTGCAGCTCTCTCTAAAATTCTATCCAAAAATAAGTTTTATAATCCTTTTTTGATTTGTGAAAACTCTGTGATGATTGACACAGTTGCCCCAGAAAATAATATTAAAGTTCAAGTGACAGTATGCCAGTGAATAATATAGGGATATTAGAATTGATTTTGAGAAGGTGCTTTTTACCCTTGCAATTGCAAAATAACAAGAACTTAATTTATTACATAATCGCTCAACATGAGTATCCCATTTGAAATATTGATCAATAAGTAGGCCTAGGAATTTGACAGATTCAAAAACTTCTACTCCCTCAATCAAAACTTTTGATTTTTGGTTGCAGCTACGAAAATTTATATACTTGGTTTTTTCAACGTTCAAAATAAGGTGGTTTCTGGCGCACCAGTTATGAAACGCTTCAGTGGTGGTATTGACTTTATTTCTTAGGTGATCTGAATTCTTTGATGACACGATAATTGTTGTATCGTCGGCAAACATAACAACGGTACCGTGTTTAATATGAGCAGGTATTTCATTTGCGAAGATCAAAAATAATAGGGGACCCAAGACCGATCCTTGAGGGATCCCTAGGTCAATATTGGCGACGTCTGAATATTCGTTTTCAATCTTAACACAAAAACTTCAGTTTTCTAAGTACGATTGTATTAGCTCCAGAAATGTACCACGAAATCCATACAGATATAATTTTTCTAGGAGGAATGTATGATTCAAACTGTGAAATGCACGCGATAGATCAAAAAAGAGCCCAGTGACGTGTTCTCCTTCGTCCATCTTCTGCGCTCTCTGTCGATTTACCCCTGCAGAATCCATGTTGGCATTCCGTTAATATGTAGTGTTTGTTTATGAACACAATCATGCGCTCGAAAATTAGTCGTTCTAAAATTTTAGATATTATTTTTAGTATGGTTATCGGTCGGTAGTTGTCTACACTTGTAGGATCAAGCTCCTTAAAAATTGGAACAACTAATCCTATTTTTAAATCAGACGGAAATACTCCGGTTACGAACATGACATTTGCTAGATGCTGAATCGGTTCTGCAATAAACTCTTTTATGTTTTTTATGACTTTAGCTGAAATATTATCCAGCCCCGGACTACCTTTATTTTTTAAATTATTTATAATACAAAGTATTTCATCTTTTTCAACAAACGTGCAAAAAAAACTACTCGAAATATATTTACTTGGCAACGTACAGTTTGTTGACCTTTGACTCCCGAGTTTTTTATTGAGTGTATTTCTTGTGACAGTGGAATAATAATTGACAAATATATTTGCTATTTCTTTAGATTCAGTAACCCTTGTTTCATTTTTAAGAAGCTCGATTTTATTATTTTCTTTTATCCTGCCTAAATTTGTGTTTACTAGATTCCAAACCATTTTTTGTTTATTATCGCTTTTTACTATTATGTTGTTATTGTGTCTTTTTTTCGCCCAATCTACTGATAAAGTATATTCATTTTTCGCCTTTTTGTATTGTGTGCAGTGCAGATTTTTTAGCTCGTTTTTTTGTTGATTACTTCAGATGGAAACCTAATTTTTTTGTTTTTGTTAGTTCTCGAATGGTTAGATTTTTTTAAAGGACAGTTTGCTTCTATAGCCCAAAGTATTGTGTCAACTATATCTTTGTATATATTATCTACATCTTTCATAGCGTAAAGGTTTTTAAAAGAAAATTTTGAGACTGTTTGTTTTAACATGTTTAAATTAAATTCAGAGTAACTTCGGTAATGTTTTGTACTATTAATATTTTCATCACTACTATTCCTAGAAATAGCATTGAATGTGTGTATTATAGCTAAATGATCACCTAGATTTGGTTCAACCACAACTGTTTCACTTGGATTGATGTTTTTTACATTAGTGACTAGATAGTCTATTTTTGTACGGCTAATTTTATTATTTTTGTCTATACATACTCTTGTTGGCTGAATAGAGAGTTCTTTAATATTAAAACTATTATATAAGTCTAGTAGTAATTGCTTGTCTATATAATTGTTAAAAAAAATTCTATTAAAGTCGCCACAAATGTAAATGTTGTTTGTTAAGTTTGTACAGAACAGAATGAGATCTGATGCTCTATCTAGAAATAAGTTTATATCCCCATTTGGGGGCCTATAGATACAGATAATACAGTATTTACTATTGTTCTTCTCAACTGTGACAGCACAACACTCAAACACCAATTCTTCCGCATACTCTGGACAATCAACACTTAGTAATTTATCAAAACTATAATTTTTCACATATATAAGACTGCCACCATGTGTGCGGTTCCGCCTTGTGAAGTTCGCCATCATTTTGTAATTGGCTATGGTCATATAACCTAGATTTACTTCATTGCACCAATGTTCTGTTATGCACATAATGTCAGGTGTGTATTCTTGTAGAAACGCTTCAAGCAGTTGTAATTTATTTGTGAGACATTGTATATTTACATGACAGATACTAATTTGATTAAGAATTTTATTACTGTTTATTATTGCGTTACTACTGCCTGCCTCGTTTTTGTCGAAAAAAAGTAAATTTTTTGACAGCTACTCCCTTCGGCCAATTTGATGCTTAATTGAGCTCGTCTAATAATGAAACATCAGCACCTACCTTAAATGATACACTTTGTGCGTCTTTGTGTGCATTCAATGGTTGAACATTAAAAGTTTGACCACTGAATTTTCTTTCCAAGTACGACTTGATTTGTTTTTCACTCGTCCCAGGCTTGACTTTACCCACATGGAGCCATACTTTTTTTGCAGCTGCTGCAAATGTCTCGTCAGGTGTATCAGACAAATATTCTTCATTTTCGCCCCAAACTGTAACCACCTTTTGTTTAGTGGTTGCTGTTTGCTGAATTCTTTCACTATGTGTTTGTAATGTTTGAACATTTTTCACAATATGTTTATTACCTTCTTGTGTCGGGAATTTTGTATTACTGGAAACGCTGTGGCTTTGTTTACTTTGTATGCGGTGTATCTGACTAACCTCAATGTTTGCTTGGTTTTTAAGTAGGCTTATAATAGTTTCTTGATTATCCAACGTTCTTTCAAGTTCCTTGATCAACTGTTTCGATGATTCTATTTAATTTTTAGCTACTTTTAGGTCACATTTCAGCGCCAACACTTGCATATCTGACACTGCACCGTATACGTTCGCGCCTTTTTCGGAATGATGAGTAAGGCTATCGTAGAATTCACAGTTCTCACTCACATTTTCACACAGTAAAAGTGTTTTTAGTACTTGGAACTTTTTTATTAATTATTATGCGAATTAAATCAACTTTTCGGAGTTTATTCAATTCCACCTCAACCTCTTCTTGAGTTGCCATGTTGCCAAATAAATTTTATATTTTATTTTGTCTTTACATAATTAGTATATTTTGTATTGTAGCACCTTTTTTGATATCTTACCGCCTCTATTAACGTCTGATCTTACCATTTTTCCAAACACTTGACAATCTGTTTACACGCGCGACACGAGAAACAATCCCTGTTTTCCAATTAGCGCACAATTGAGCACAGTGCGGCACTGTGCTAGCACTGAGTGTTCCAATTACAGCACTAGCTCGCACAAATGAGCACAAGAAATAACCGTGCCTTTGGGATGTTTCATGTAGGTTTACCAAATAAACATAAAACTTTATCATAAAACATGAAGTATGTTCCAATTAACGCCAGAAAATTACGGTACAGGGCGACAGAAAAACACTTTGTGCTCTAGTAATTGGAAAACAACCATTATTGATTTATTCTGTAAATAATTTACGTACACATAAACGTCAATTTATAACTTATGAGTAATACACTTTTAACCTTATGGTGATCAGTGTACTCTATCGGTTGGTTTTAAAACAACCATCTTCCAATTAACGTCCTAAAAATTGCCGCACTGTGCGGCACAAAATCACCTGTGCTCTGTTAACTGGAAAACAGCCTGTGTCTCAACTACAGCGCGACGCGACTGACAGTAGACGCGTGTCGTGCGTCGCGACTCTTTGTTGCCAATTTGCGCTGTTCCATTCATTACTATACGTTACAAAAGTTCGCGCTGTGCTGTGTCATGTCATACGAGCTATACGCGTCTCAATTTGCGCCTAGCCTAAACTTAGGGCGTCAAAGTATGAAATAGTATACTTTGACTAAGATTTCACTTTGACGGTAACATCTCAACTACAGCGCGACGCGACTGCCACTAGACGCGTGTCGTAGAGATATTCACAAAACATCGATGTATCGAATCCATTCGATGTTTACCATACGATACATCGATTTGATTCGATGTTTTGACAAAGATCGTTTCCATTCGATGCATCGATGTTTTTTTATAAAAAAACTCGAATCAATGAAAAAACTAACTGTCTGATTGTTAATGAAATAGAACATTAAAAATATATTATAATACTAGTCCATTTTTTCAAGATAAAACTAATTAATTAATATTAATTTTTTTAAATTTTAATTAACACTGGGTGATATCTGTGAGCAGCTATTGGACCTAAGGTACTAAAAGTATGATTATTCTCGTCAGCCATTTTGGGTCCAGCTGCCACTGCTTCTCTATGTTCACAATTTATTAGGTCTGTTTCAAATCAATGAAAATATGCAGTGTATGAATCAGTAAACGTATGTTAAGGTTCTCATGAAAAATTAATTAAAACTACATTTTTTTTTAATAAATTTTACATGTTTAAAATCACGGTATGTTTTTCTACAGAGGACCTGAAAAAAAAAACACTATTATTATGTGTAAAAAATCAAACGGATTGAAAAATATATCTATGTCCCACTGATAACCTTAGAAGTATGAAATGGGTTCAACATATGGAACGGGAAGGAAATTGGCTATCAAAGTGCCTACCTAATCTCGTTTGTGAGAAATACTTTGTTATCATCTCCCAAAAATTCAACAACTATATATATTTTTTCTCGTTTGTTTTGCTTATTAAATTGTACATTATTTTCTGTAAGTACTATTCCAAAATTCTATACCGGGGAATTAAATAAAGAAAATAATTCTTTAAAGAAAAAACCTTAAATTTTTAGGTTTTAAATTTAGTTTTAAAGAGAAAACTTTGTAAAATAACATTTTAGACGCCAAGAAACCCTTCTGTTCGTGTCAAATGTGTTAATAATAAATGGCTTAACACAAGCCTTCCTGCGTTCTCAACAACTCAAATCCAACCCTCTTTAGACCCTTACTTAATATTTTTCAATGTTTATCTACAAATTATTAATTCATACTTAAAGGGGAGCCAAAATGCATTCATTGTAAATAGATACAAGGCAAAAGTGATAGACGAACCAAAAATGGCTGAGAAGAATACCTAGGTTTTTAGTACCCTATTGCGCCCCGATTCTTGTTACCATTCGACGGCTCTACTATTCCAAAGATGACGAAAGTCGTATGAAAATTGACATAATTTAATGAAAATTAACCAGTAAATTAAACTTTAATAGTAGGTAATGTTTTTTGTAATTGTTGTTTTAGTAAAATAATTCTATTTGTATTTTTCCCTGAAGAGGGCAGATGTGACTCTGCCGAAACGTCGTCATTTTACCATCGATCCCGGCAGGGATCAGTTATCAACTACGCGGATGAATATCAATATCAAGAGTAAGTTGTAAATTTTTTATGCTGTCTTCCAGTTATCTAGTAACAAGTAAGTAATTTTAAAAATATTGTGGAGGAGCTCTTTGATTATGTTGCCTGTTCATTTGGGGTTTCTCTTCTCAGATTTCTCCTGCAACAGATAAATATTTGAAAATTGTCAGTGGGGAACACAGAAAAATATCACACAATATTCAATACACTGTTTATATACCGGAATACTGGTTGACATTCTAGACATCTCTTTCTCTAAGAATATCCTGAATGTTTTCTGAAGGATACTTGTGGCATAATTTTCAATGTCTAAATGTTTATTGGGAAATAACACCACACTTTAAAGGAAATTGCTGTATATTCCAAACGTTTCGAGGTCTAGATCAGACCCCATTGTCAATGGCTAAGAAACTACGGATTAAAAAGGTACAATTCCAAGATGTAAATTTAAATATTTGACAATGTTTATTATTTGATTTTTGACACCAAAAAACAAATAATAAACACACAGAAGAATTTCTGTACAGACGACCAGTAACTTGGGTAATTTTTTGAAACTGCCTTACTACACTTCTGTGTTGCTCTCCATTACAAAAATAATGTTAAATTAGTGCTATTTGCTTTTGTTTTGGCCTGTCGACATTATAGTCACCTATTATGATAGTCATTGTATAGTGCAGCTTTGACAAATATTGTTTCTTCTAATTTTGTAATTTTGACATTGGGTGTATGTAAACCAGGAATATATTTATTGTGATTTGTGACAAAATATTTATTTTTAGTGTCAATCAATCATTCCGAACACAATATATAATAATACTTGTTTAGGGAGGGCCAAATCAATAAAATTGTCCTAGATAGGGGTAAATCAGAAATTTTTGTGGCTCAAATGTTGAATGAAAAGATTTATTTGTAACAGGAGACCTAAACAAATTATGTTGACTGCTTCTAAAGTTACATGCTTTACAAATTTGATAAGTAACTTTCTATATTGAACTAATTTATTGTTAATGTTGGTGCCACTTGAATATTTGAAATTCATATAGTAGAATAAAGTACTTTTAATTCATCAATTACTCATAAGTAGGTAGGTATTAGATGTCAATCATTGTGATTTAATTGATTATGACATCAATTATATGAAGCTGCATAAGTCATTTATTGTAGTGAGACCAATAAAAAAAACATATTGTTAATTCATTCATTTATTGAATAAAATATAGCAGTGAGATCTTTGAAATTGTACATTGCAGATACATGTATGAGAAGTTATCTAAATTATTCAGTTTGAACTGTTTGCCAAATAAAGAATGGAAGATATATAACGATATAAATTTGTTTTTTTGCAAAGTCCAAAATTCATGTCATACAATACTTTATAACTGTTATTTATTGATTAGTGTGACAATTTCTTAACAAGGTATTACAAACACTCTGGATTTATTTTTTTATAAGCTTCCCATCCCACATTACAGTACTTGAGTGATCATATTAGAAATTGTCAACAGTGATGAACTGAGAATAATAAATAAGGGTACTACAAACTGTAAAAGTAATGACACTTAACTTGAAATGCATGTAGCACTTACACTTCACTCTTAATCGTTGAATGTTCTCTGATTATTGAGATATTTTTTCTAAGAAGTCTTCATATTTCTGTTATCTGTGTTTGCAGGTGGTGGCCTGTATTAAGGATTCTTTGTTTTATTTTGCTTGCACTAAAAGTGTAATAATGGTTAACATTTTGTTCATTTTATAATAACTTTCTTACCTTTATTCTAAATTAAGCAGCCATCATTAGTTTTATATACTAGTTAATATACACTGGTTAGTCTCAAGGGTTTTTCACGTCATTTTTCCTGTTTGAAAAGACTGTTTTGATACCCTATTTGGATTCTCATTATTATTTAAATCATCGAATTAACTTAGATGTGTTTTCACATCCTTTAATGAATTTTCACACCACTATTTTCGGACATGCTAAGATAAGGTCGATGCACATTTTTAATTTATTAATATTTAAATACTGAAATATTGAATTCTCCATTGAGTTGTGAGTTTACCAATATAGGCAATATATCAATATATATATATACAATGGACAGGAGATAGAACCAGTAAAGTTAGCAATTTGGGTGCTCAAATCATTGATAGTTTCCCTAATTTCGGCGGTATCTACATCAGGGGAAAGAGGACTACCAACACTACTCTGCACAAAACTCCGGTTTGAAGTTTCTTGACTTAAGGCTCCTCTAAGTAACTTAGTTTAGAGTCGACATCCCCAATGGGATCTGCAGTTCATAATCCAATTCCTTAACTCTCAAATGGTTGGGTTCCATCGCAAGACAAATGGACATGAGATAAAAGATAAAGAAGAGAAATCAGTAAGATAATAGAGTTACGAGATAGGGAAGTATTTCAGAGGTATGCTTACCCCCACGGTAATTAAATATTGAATGAAATGAAAACGATAAATTAAGATACGGTAAGATAATTTCAATTCACTCAACAGCGATAAAAGATATAGAGGGTGCAACGATAACTGAAATAATTCTTCCACACGGTAAATAAGATAACGGTAAATTAGATTAAGATAAGATAAAAGGTAAATAAAAATATATATATATATATATATATATATATATATATATATATATATATATATGGTTGATGATTTATTCCGGTGTGCATCCGTTCGTCTGTATTCGTTTGAAAGATCACTTGACGTTTCGCCAAAATCATATTTGGCTTTCTCAAAAGATACTAAGTAACTTTTTGAGAAAGCCAAATGATACATGAAAAAGTTATTGGCCAATTAGTTATAGCCCTTAGAGTATCGATACTGAATTTTCCCCCTGACTAGTATAAGCGTATATATGCTCTATAGGATTGATTCGGCACGTGTATGAGGTGAGGCACCCTACCTTAGTTTTCCTTACTTCTTCACCCTAAATTAACTATTTGAATACTACCAAAAATGAATGAAAAAAATACTTTAACTAATAAAAGTAAATTTGAAACGCTTCAAATTCTAAGTAAAAATAGATAATGATAAGACTTAAGGCAAATTGCAACTGCTAGTTATAGTTTCAAACTAATTTAGATTTAAATAACAAATCAATTATTAATTACAGGTAAAATTTAACGGTAAATCAGATATATAAACAATTACGTTTGAGAGCTAATAATGTGTTTAAAGATAACGGTATAAAAAATTATATTCAAGATCTAACCATGTGCCTTCTAATCCGACAAACCGTTCGACAACTGAATGAAAGCGAATTTTCGCCGAGAAGATGGCAAAACTCAGTACTCTAAATTAATATCAATATATGGTAATTTAGAAATGATAAGGTAATAAACGATAAAAATGGTTATTGCATCTATATTCATAAATATAATAAAAAAATCAGATGTGAAATCTGGTCATAAACATTTTCCCAAGTTAAACAAATAAAATAAAGGAAACTAGGCGTAGTTAAATGCTTTAGCCCAGAACCTGCTTGGCTCTCTACTGCAAACTTAGAGAAAGGAAATTAAAAATTTAAATTTGATTTATCTGTAACCAAGCAGACAAGCAACCAAGTCTGGGCCAATGAATAATGAAAGACCAGCGAGTGACTTAAAAAATATATATATTTACTGGTATATCTACCGGGTGCTTCAAAAAAATGTATACACACTTTAAACTATTGTAGTTTTCCCGCTCTACAAGGCTAATGTTATATTTCTTCGCCAGGTGCCAGCATAATCGTCCCTCTATGTTATATTATCAGTTGGAATTTGTAATATCAACATGGGGGACGTACGTTTGAGTTTTGAAGAACGTAAGCAGGTTATTAAGTGGTACTGGAAGTTTGAGAATGTAAATGAAGTTCAAAGACAGTGGAGAAGGGAGTATGATACAGAACCACCTTCAAGATTAACAATTACACGCATACGAGACAAATTCGAAGTTCATGGAACAGTGTGTGATGTGCATAAAGGTCATTCAGGTCGGCCTCGAACAGCTACAAGTGATGAGTCATCAACGACAGTCTTGGAACTGTTTCAACGCTCTCCTAACAAATCTTCAAGGCAAGGGGCACGTGAAAGTGATGTAAGTGCTAGCAGCGTGCTACGCATTCTGAAGAGAGGCAAGTATCGTGTTTACATTCCAAGGCTGGTGCAACAGCTAAATGACGACGATCCAGATCGAAGGTTGCAATTTTGTGAATGGATTCAGGAGATGATGATACGTGAACCGGGATTTATGGGTAGCATCATTTGGTCGGATGAAGCCCAATTCAAACTTAATGGAACTGTCAATAGGCACAATTGTGTTTACTGGTGTGAAGAAAATCCTCACATTACAATTGAAAAAGCTGTAAATTTGCCTGGTGTAAAGGTGTGGTGCGGTTTGTCTTCAAGGGGACTCATTGGACCTTTTCGATTTGAAGGCACTGTAACTGGTATTAATTACCTAACAATGCTTGCTGATTCCATATTTCCTGCCATTCGTGCATTATACGGTAATGATGATTTTTATTTTCAACAAGATGGTGCTCTGCCGCACTATCACAGGGACGTACAAGCTTACCTGGATCAAAATTTGTCGGGCCAGTGGATAGGACGCAGGGGGCCAATCGAGTTTCCAGCACGCTCTCCAGACCTTACACCACTGGATTTCTTCTTGTGGGGCACAGTAAAAGATGAGGTGTACAAACGTAAACCACGTAACTTAGACATTCTTTGGAATGAGATTCAAGCAGTGTGTAGAGAAATCTCATTGGACGTTTTGATACGATGTACAGAATCTGTGGTGACTCGTACTCAGAATTGTATTGATGCTGCAGGTCACCAATTTGAACAGTATTAACATTTGTTATTTATGTTTCATTTACATTGGACTTTCAGCTTTCTATTTTCCTGAAATTTAACTTTGTAGAACCGTAAATAAATTTTCTATGGAAGTTCAAAGTGTGTATACATTTTTTTGAAGCACCCGGTATATGTAAATCAAATTCAATAAAATAGAAATATATATGAAATCCTGAACAAAATAAAAAATAGAAATTTTTAAGCCACTCACATGATCATCCTTAGTCGCAGCCTAACCCAGTTGGGAAGCTTCTCAGCTACTAAATTTAGGCTCACAGGAGATTTCGTCTAGTGGATCAATTTGTCCTTTCTTGAACCTTGGTGGATATCGTCAATCAAACTCTCCAGATTCACCAATACCTAAAAATGCAAAAGAGGCCAGCAATAATTGTTCCCCTTTTCCTTTATTTTGTTTATCAAAATAAGTGTGATATTTCTAGCAACAACGATGGCTTACCCACGCCAACTACGTTGCAGATGTAAAGCAAAAAAAGTAATGAACCACGCAGTTAAGCCACAAACTATTAATCGTTGCAAGAAAACGCGGTATATCGATATTAAGATGAATATGAAACCAGATTCACCCAAGATTTCTTTCCAAAATTATTAATAGATACGATAAAGTATGAACTATAGCCGATAAAAAAATTATATAAAAAATTCATTCGATAAATCAAACTATAACGATAATCTGAATCTGCTTAATAACAATCAAATATACGGTAATAAGGAAAACGATAAATTAAGCAAATTCTAACTGATAATTTTACGGTAAAGATAAAGATTTTTCCCAAGAAAAAAAAATTAAACTCAGAACGAAATTCGCTTACGTATTGTCCTTATGGCGGTCGGAACAGAAGAGAAAGCAAAATCTGCTTAATCAACAAGCATTTCTCCCACCTGTCCAATTACAGAAGAAAGGAAAGGAAATGACATGTTATCAAACAAATTTTATTGAGCGCGAAAGCACGAATATTAATCAAGAGTTGGTCAATACAGGAACTAATACAAGATAATTTCGATAAAAGAACAATGCAAAATTTTACTAAGTAAATCTTAGATAAAATTTTATTAATGTCAGTTTCCTTCTTCGCAACAAAATTATATTTATTTAATATTTCCAGTTTGGGCGGAAGTTATATCAAAATGGCACGTGATGTTCGTTCTGTCAAGACATTTATGGCGCTAAATCCTAGGGACAGAGTTGGACGCGTAAACGACTAAAATATGAGTATTTACTTACGTGTTTATTTATTAAGGTAAAGACACTGGTTTCTTACGGTAGAACTCTGTTTAGAAAACGATATAATTAGAAAAGTAATTTGAAAAATATAAAAGGTAATTTATTAATGCGACAAATATTAGTAAATATCAATGTAACAGGGAGAACGGCAATTCACCCGTTACACACTCCTCTAACCCGGAGTAAAGAAAGGATTTTTGATAAGGTCAACCTGAAAAAAAAACCTTTCGTAGAGAACCTACAAAATAAGCAACGATTCTAGATTTACGAAATCAATTTCCTAAATTTTACCAAGATAATATAGGTCTGAAAATGAATGGAGAGACAAGGGAAGCTAAATAGTATAACTATTCTTAGATAAGATATGAAAATATTCAATTCGGAAACATTGAGTTTATAAGATAAAAGGTGGTCCCTGTATGTGAGTTATGAAACGTTTGACCAACTAAATGAATACGATAATGACTACTAAATTCAAGTCAACAACAAAAAGTTGATATCGGTAGTAAAATTCGAAAAGGTAAGTTATGAAACGTTTGACCAACGAAATGAATACGATAATGACTACTAAATTCAAGTCAACAACAAAAAGTTGATATCGGTACTAAAATTCGGAAAGGTAAACGGTAGATAAAAGGAAAAAATATTTTAGCGGTATTAATTTACAAAGTCTGTACCAATAATAATAATACAAGGGAATGATCCCAAGTCAGTTAGCGAGAAAAAAAAATGGATATAACCCCTAAGTTAGGATAACCCAAAAAACAAGACACGGTAATATTTACAATGCAAGTCATTTGACTTGCATTGTAAACATTTGTTTAGAAAACGATATAATTAGAAAAGTGATTTGAAAAATATAAAAGGTAATTTATTAATGCAACAAATATTAGTAAATATCAATGTAACAGGGAGAACGGCAATTCACCCGTTACAAATATTCAAATTGCGTGAGCACTTTTAGAAAAAACAGTGGAAGATTCATTGAAAATCGCTGAAATCTAGTCCCTTATTTACTTTTTTTTCTGATTTACTAGAAAACCGTAAATCTCATGTTATGAACAATTATATAAATAAATAATAAATAAATAATTGCTTTATTGTCCAACAGTCTCCCATTTACAGGACAATTTACAAATACAGTATCGCGGTACTATTTGATTCAGGGTACATGTAAAAATATCACAATAATTGCATATATTATTAAAATTATTGCACATAACAAACGTGATTTCAACAAAATGTTTGTTCTGGCTCTTGGGGGCCTTAGCGCTAGGTGTTTCCTTGAGTGAAACATAGGTACATTAAAATTAATTTTATTTAACAATTCCGAACAGTCTACCATATTATTTACTAATTTAAACAAGAATCCAACAGATGCACCATTTCGCCTTAATTTCAAAGAAGGCAGTTGAAAACGTTTACATAACTCATCATTAGGTATATTCCTTTCTGGATATAATCCATCACTTTTGAGAACCAAATATTTCAGGAATTTTCTTTGGACCTTTTCGACACGTTTGCAGTGAGTATCATAATATGGATGCCAAATCATACTTGCATATTCAACTTTAGAACGAACATACCCAAAATATAATGTTTTGAATGCGCAAATATTAGTAAAGTCTCGGCAGTTTCTCAATATAAATCCATAAGACTTTAATGCTTCAGATGTTTTTACAGATATGTGCTCTACAAAGGTTAATTTATCGTCAAAGATAACTCCCAAATCCTTGATACTAGTATTTCGCTCCAACAGTGTACCTTGACTTGAATTAGGAAATTTGATGTCTGACGTTTTTCGGGTATGTCACTACTTTGCATTTTTTCGCATTTAGATTATTTCTATTGAACCAGTTTTCTATAGATACTAATTGGCTCTGAATATTATGACAATCATTTACACCTTCCATTGTAGAAAAGATCTTGAAGTCATCAGCGAAGCATAACTTTTCTGTCGATATTGTATTACATAAATCGTTAATAAACAAAAGAAATAGCAGAGATCCTAAATTCGACCCTTAAGGAACTCCTGATTTAGCTAAGTATGAGTCCGATTTAAAGCCATTATTAGTCACGTACATGTATCTGCCTGATAAGTAAGACTTGAGGAAATTTACTGCTTGGATAGAAAATCCAAATGCTCTTTAGATTGGAAGATAAAGGGCAAAATAGGTCAAGTTTTAAATTATAAATTATTAAATGTGGTATTGAAATTATTTAAAAATACAAATAAAATATATGTTTCAAAATTTAAATAGTGTAGTTTCTAAAATGAGAATTAAGTCGATGTTTAATATCTTTTAAACAAATGATTTAAAAATATGAAATATTTGTAATTCACATAATGAGCCTTTTATTTGATATATTACATGATGCGTTTGATAATTGAATTTTTATTTTCCATTTAATCGTACAATTTGTCCCTTAAATTACTATGAAGGTTTTCTAATAATTATTCTTATAAATTTCAAGTGAGCCCCAGTACCCCTAATTATTTTCAAAATTTTAGGTAGTATGTTTTAGGAAATAAAGCAAGAAATGAGAATTTTTTATATCTTTATGTTAATATCTTGTAAACAATTAATTTTAAAAATATGAAAAATATATATTTGTATTCCTCATAATGAGCCCCTTCATTTGATATATTGCATGACACGTTAAAAAAATATTTTTTATTTTCCGTTTATTTCTATAATTTGGCCCCCAATATTAATATTAAAGATTTCTTCGTATTTTTCCTGTAAATAAAAAAATTAGGTCTTATAGTTTGTGGAATATAGGGGAGAATGGGTAATTTTTTTAATATTATTTTTTAATATATTTTAAAATATTTATTTTAAAAAAATTTTAAAAAATTATTTGTATTAGTCACAATGAGCCCTGTGATTTGATATATTACATGATACGTAGAAACAAGTTTAATTTTTTATATTCCATTTAATTCTATAATTTGCCCCCCCAAAATGATATTAGGGGTTTCTCCTTATTTTTCCAGTAAAGTTCAGGTGAGGCGCTATACCTCTATTTTTTTTTTCAAAATTTTACAGCTTATGGTTTCGGAGATAAGGGGGGGGGGAATTGGTAAAGTTTTTTATATTTTTATTAATATCTTTTAATTAATTTAATTTAAAAATATATAATTGATGTCATAATATCAACTAAATCACAATGATTGACATCTAATACCTACCTACTTATGAGTAATTGATGAATTAAAAGTGCTTTATTCCTATACAATAATATCCTACCTATATGAATTTCAAATATTCAAGTGACACCAACATTAACAATAAATTAGTTCAATATAGAAAGTTACTTATCAAATTTGTAAAGCGTGTAACTTTAGAAGCAGTCAACATAATTTGTTTAGGTCTCCTGTTACAAATAGATCTTTTCATTCAACATTTGAGCCACAAACATTTCTGATTTACCCCTATCTAGGACAATTTTATTGATTTGGCCCTCCCTAAACAAGTATTATTATATATTGTGTTCGGAATGATTCATTGACACCAAAAAATAAATATTTTGTCACAAATCACAATAAATATATTCCTGGTTTACATACACCCAATGTCAAAATTACAAAATTAGAAGAAACAATATTTGTCAAAGCTGCACTGTACAATGACTTTATCATAATAGGTGACTATAATGTCGACAGGCCAAAACAAAAGCAAATATCACTAATTTAACATTATTTTTTCATTGAAGAGCAACACAGATTCAACACCAAATATAATACTTGTTACTAGTTTCCTTCCTCAGAGTTTTCCTATAACACATCAGTACCTAGTTGAAAATTGTAAACAGGGAACAAAGTGAAGTAAGGCAGTTTCGAAAAATTCCACAAGTTACTGGTCGTCTGTACAGAAATTCTTTTCCATAAAGATTCGGGATATTCTTAGAGAAAGAGATGTCTAGAATGTCAACCAGTATTCCTGTATATAAACAGTGTATTGAATATTGTGTGATATTTTTCTGTGTTCCCCACTGACAATTTTGAAATATTTATCTGTTGCAGGAGAAATCTGAGAAGAGAAACCCCAAATGAACAGGCAACATAATCAAAGACCTCTTCAGCAATATTTTTAAAATTACTTACTTGTTACTAGGTAACTGGAAAACAGCATAAAAAATTTACAACTTACTCTTGATATTGAGGCAGACCACTTGGGCATAAAAATGGCAATTGAAAGCCAGTCCACCACAACAGAACATACTAAAATCTACAAGATCAACAAAGAAAACATCCGGCTCTTTAACACAAAACTACACATATCAATAATAAAGAATTAACCAACTATAAAAACAACTCTATTTTTATCTGCTTCCCTAGTATATTTTAAAGCGAATAAAGCAAAAGAGTAATATTCTCAGAGAATACCAGAGACATCAGTATCCATGGTGTAAAATAAAAATGAACAAATTTAACAAGAATATACAAAGAATAACAGAACAGTTGGACAAAAAATAAATTAATGCGGCCCACGATAGAAATTTTCATCCGAAAATTAATGATTTCACCAAATACAAAAGTAAGCACTTCCTGATTTAGAACTGAATGGAACTAATTGTTATTCTGACAAAAAAGGCCAGGACATTCCACTGTAAAGACCACTTCCAAGGTGAAAATCACCCCAATTTTTAAACACAAATCGTAGAAGAAATTAACAGGCACAACAACAAAGAAGTAAGCAGACCTTTAAACAGCAGAATGATTGAACAAGAAAGCTATCCTCAAACTCAACATAAACAAAAAAACTCAGTTCATGGCAGTAACAACATCCTTTAGGTAAATCTTAAATAGCGTAACTGCTTCATTCATATACAAATTATTTGTTTCCAAAAATATAGAAAGAAGGAGATAACCATTATTATTTCTAAGTCCAAACAAAAAATGTAAAGGACTATAAACCTAAATGATAAATAATGAGGAAGATAGTCAGAGAAAAGAATATGTCAAAAGCATTACATCCAATCCTGTGGAATAATAACTTGACAAAAAAAGATATATATATATATATATATAAAACATTAAGGAGAGAAAATGCTGTAGTTTAATTCTATTTGACCTTCTTAGAAATGAGAGCATTAGACAAAGAATGCTGGCTACAGATACTATTATAGAATCAATAAATGAAAAACAGCTAAAAATGTAATGCCACCTCACACCTGCGCCCATGAGTGAGAAAATGATACCGAGGAAAGTGTGGACTCCTCCGCAAAGAAATAAACCAGGAAGACCACGAATGAAGATGGTACAATATATACGAAAGGCGACGGAAAGGCGGGACTATATAGGAAGGACCCTGGAATAATAAGGAACAATGGCGCTTATTAGGATGCGAGAAGCGGCAATGAAGCTGGAAAGTCTCGCATATATATATATATATATATATATATATATATATATATATATATATATGTTATATCACACTTCAATTAATTAACTTTTTAAAAAAGATTTTTTTATTAAAACAAATACAATTATAACTTTGAAATAAAAATGAAAAATAACAATGTAACTGACAAAAGTTCTGAGTAGTAATGAATAACAAACAAGAGAGATTTTACAATATATAACCTAATGAATGCTGAATCGGCACTGTCGACACGGCGATTCCCACGGATGCTCGGCGGGACTGTAATCTGACACTGCACGTGTTCGCTGAGTCAGCTGGGAACGATGAAATAAAGTTGCTACATAAGTTCACCCAAAGTTCATGTTATAAACTTATATAACAACTCCCATCCATATAAAAAAGTTGATGGTATATCATCAACTTTTAGGGGAAGTTCTGAAGTTCCATACATTGGGTTGGATCTAGGAGGCTGTGCCGCTTTCCCGTGGACTTAGGCTTTGATGGGCCTGGAACTGGAGTTGACTCGGCATCGAGGCTGGACTTAGTGGTTTTCCTAAACCTTGTCTTGATTGGTTTGATACAAAGGAACATAATGACAATTACTGTTAATGTGATTGTGGTAATTGTGAGCCATGATGTATGCTTCTCCAATGGTGGTTGATTCATGAACTTTTCCAATTCCATTGAATATTGGGCAAGCTTATGGTTGGCAACATTTAGATCTGTTACATCTAAATCCTTCAATTGTAGGGGTTTTAATTTGGGAAGTTGATTTGCGGCTGGCATGCCGTCACAGCAGCTATACGGGATGTTCACTGGATGATTTCTGAAGGTGATGTTCTGGAGGTTCTTTGACGTTCTCGTAGCATGTACCCTGATGTTGTCAATAAAGGCATTGCAATCGGACTTGATTTGCAATAGCGAATTTGTCGTGATGGTCTGCGTCACGACATCTTGTCCCTTACATTTGATGGCTATAGATCAACCAGAGGTTTATGTCGATCTCTTGTATGTTATATTCTTCCGCATAGAATATAGAAGTTTTGCAGGTTGCTGGGAATGTGGCTGGTTGTCTGAGAAGCTGACCTTCGCAGATGGCATCTTTGTCTATTGGATGTGATATTGCTTTGGAACAAATCTTATGATGTTTAGTTAAAGGCTTGCAGTCACCCAGGTCTTCAAAGGATGTGTATAATAACGAATCGTCATCTCTCGGGATAAATTTTGTCTTTATTGAAAGTATATGATGAAACCCTGTTCGATCATCCAAAATTGGGATCGGATAAAGGTGGTAAAGGGTGTAAATCTCAGGATCAACTAAAGGAATTTTAAGTACAAAAATGATTTTGGTGTTGATTTGAAAAGCTTCCAATTCTATCAAATCAATGTACTGAGCAACATTTGAACTGTAAATAGGAAGTGGTAAATTATTTTCATGTAGTGATTCAGAAATCTTTTGAAGGGAATCGACCAAATCTACTGGGGTTATGATCGAACTATGTAAAATTTTTAAGCGGGCGAAAGAGACTGCAGTTAAAACATCATCGAGAGTGTTTTCGATAAATATGTTACTCTCCATTAGGCTTTCACACAGATCCAAGATATTGATTTGAAATTCATGAAAATCAAGATCATTTGAAATGTATAAAATTGACTGCCAATGTTATTCGAGAATAATTTCTCCTCGGATTGAAATTTTTGTAAAGTTTTGTTGAGGCTCGTAATGACTGAGGTTGTTACAGATATTTGTTTCTTTACTAAGTCCTGAATTTGGTATTGGTCTTTAGTAATTTTAGTTATACAGTCATTTATGTATTCACCATCTGTTGCGTCTAAGTTTCTTGAAATAGCTTTCCAAACTGATCCCAGTCCGTTAATAAGTCCGCGTTTTTTTCTGTTAGTAGGGTAAGTTTGAGTGTCAGCGAAGATATCTGTATATTTAGAGTTAACGGATTTAGAAATTTGTTTCAAGAGGCTAACATGTGTTTGTATTTTTGGTTTAAATGATTTTGTATTAGTTGTGTTTTCGTTAATTGTCTCTAAAATTCGATTTAGTATGGCGTCGTTATTTGAAATACCACCTCTGAAAGGGTTGAGGTCTTTGAAGACAAGAAGTGTCCATTTGTCGTTTGAAATTTTAAGTGTGCCTTCTTCATGGAAGAAAACTCCTATTGTATTGTTAACGGGTGTAAGAGAGTATTGTTGGAGGTTCACGACTGAAAACAGTCCACAGAATCTGAAAAGAAGGGATTCATTCAAAATATGGTTTTAGTCTGTCAAAGTTAATTTTACTGATTTGATTAGTCTGTAAGTTTATAACTGTGGCAGAGTTTTTTCTAATCGCGGTAATTTCAAAAGGTCCATTGAATTTGTTTTCAGATTTGCTTTTAATCTGAGACTCTCTCACGTAAACTTTGTCGCCTACTTTGTATTCTGGTTGCTTAGTCGAAACATGTTTGTCAAATCTAACTTTAGATTTTTGTTTTTGTTGGTCGGTTTTAGCGCGGGCAAGTCTATAATAGTAGTTCATTCTGTTGTTAAGGTCCCTAACATATTTGGAAATGAATTTTTCCTGATCGTATATTGTTTCGGGGGGTCTACTAGAAGTGTGCCCAAAGAGGAGTTCGTAGGGCGTGAAACCAGTAGTCTTGTTTTTAGTGTTGTTGTAGCAGATAACTGCGTAGGAGAGGACGTTGAATGGATGTTCGTCAGGATGTTCAGCTGTTCAGCTTTCGATAGAGCCATTTGATTTAGGATGGTGGACACTTGAAAAGGATAGTTTTATGTCATATAGTTCGCACAGGTCCCTTATGAGATTGTTATCAAATTCACGTCCATAATCACAATGGATGTGAAGGGGTGTACCGTAATGTTGGAAGAATATTAGGAGGGTGTTTACTACAGTTTTAGCTGTTTTGTCACCAATTGGGTAGGCCTGAGTAAATTTGGTGAGTTCATCCCTAATAGTCAGTGCGTAGTTTCTGGTTGGATATTCGAAAATATCAATGTTGATACGTCCGAAGGGCGTTTTTGGTGTTTCAGTTATGACAAAAGGAGCACTTAAGTTTTTTCTACAGAACTTTACCTTTTGGCAAGTTTCGCAGGACTTAATAAATTGCTCTACACTTTTGATTAGTCCAGTCCAATTATACTTTTCTTTTATGCGTCGGATGGTCTCGTTAATTCCACGATGAAGGTTATTTTTGCCGCAGTGGTACTGCTGCAGTATAACGGGAATCTCGTCTTGAGAAGGGGTTGTCACAATGTTTTGACAAATTTTATGTTTTACGTCTTTATCTGCAAGTATAAAGGATAGTGATTCAAGAATCGGTAGTTCTACGTTGTTTTCAATACAAAAGGTTTCGGATTCGTCGAACTGGTCTTGGTTGTTATAGAGAATGTTGAAAAGATGTGCAACAACTGTTCCAGGATCAAAGGGTAAAGGGACAATTAAATATTTTCTATGCCTTATAGTTTTGCTGGCTAGAACGTTTAGAGTGTCAGTAGTGAAGTTTGGGTCTTCTTCGAAAATATCTTTGATGATTTTGTCATGCAAGTGAGTTTATTTTGCCAGAAGAAAGTGACTATTCGTTTGTGAGATTTGTCTAGAAGTTGGGCGTTAGAAATTTCTATTTTTGAATAGTCGATTATCGACTCGGTTTTATACAATTGAACAAATCTATTAAATTCTGTTGTCAGGCGTTCGTCATGATCATCGCGTTCTTGATCGTTGTCGGAGTCGTCGGAGTTATCGTGACTAGTACCTGGATCGGGTTGTTTTGGGTCGGTTTCGTTATTTGCGAAAATTTTTATCTTTGAAAGGAAGTCGGTGCATTGTTTGAAGTGATTAATTTTGATACGGGAAAGAGCGTCTGCGTTCAAGTTTACCTTGCCGGGCTTGTATTCAATTGTATAGTTATACTCCTCTAGTTTGAGGCGCCATCTGGCTAGACGACTGCCAGGGTCTTTGATCGCAAAGAGCCAAGTAAGCGGACGGTGATCACACATGAGTGTAAACTTTCTCCCAAAAAGGTACGGTCTGTAGTGCTTGACCGCCCAAACAATGGCTAGCAGTTCCCGTTCGATAGTGGAATATCGAGTTTCTGCAGGGCAGAGTGTACGGGAAGCATATGCTATAGGAAGATCTTTTCCTACGGGGCCTTGCGAGAGAACCGCTCCAATTGCAAAAGCACTAGCATCAGTAGTGAGCAGGAATGGTTCTTCGAAATTTGGGTAGATCAAGATAGGGTCAGATACAAGGGCTTGCTTCAGTTCGTTGAAGGAAGACTTGCAATCTGCGTCGAAGATGAATTTGACCTCTTTCTGCAGGAGTTTCTTTAGGGGCTTTGAGATCTTGGCGAAATTGGGGATAAAACGTCGGTAATAACCGGCGAGACCAAGAAAAGATTTAACATCTTTAGGAGTTTGGGGTTGAGGAAAATTCTGGATGCATTCAACCTTTGAAGGGTTTGGTTTTACTCCTTCTTGGGTGATCAGATGATTTAGGTAAGCAACTTCCTTACGGAGAAACTCACACTTGTCAGGTTGAATTTTCAAGTTTGACTGTCTAAGACGCTTAAACACTTCTGTTAAACGGGACATATGCTCATGGATGGTTGGTGAATAGACTATTATGTCATCCATGTAAACAAGGCAACGTTCATTCTGGATGCCCAGAAGAATGTTGTCCATGACCCTCTGAAAGGTAGAAGGTGCATTTTTCAGACCAAATGGCATACGAACGAATTCGTAATGGCCATTGTCAACAGAGAAATCGGTCTTCCTCAAGGATTTCCAACTGGTGGAACCCGGAAGCGAGATCCAGTGTCGAAAAGTATTGACACTTACCAAGTTGATCGAGGAGATCAGAAATGTTGGGCAGAGGATATTTATCGTCTACAGTTAGTTCGTTTAACTTCCTATAGTCGATAACAACTCGCCACTTTTGCTTACCAGAAGCATCGAGTTTCTTGGGGACGACCCATACGGGGGAGGACCAAGGAGAAGAAGAGTGCCTGATAATGCCTTGATCAAGCATTTTGGAAATTTGGGTTTTCACTTCCTCCTTATGCATTTGAGGATATCTGTACGATTTCGTGAAAACGGACTTGGCATTATTGGTGTCAATAGAGTGTTTGACGGCGTTAGTAAACGTCAAAACATCGCATTCGAAATATCTTCGAATTCTAAGCAGAGATTCGTGATAAGTTCTCGCTCTTCGTCGTTAAGATGTTCTGTCCGAATTTGTTCCCTGATAGTAAAGTTTCTGTCTAAGTTTGTACATTCACAGTAATCGTGTGTATTCAGATTTAAGAGAGGGTGTGTATAGTCAAGGGGTTCTAAATGAATATTGGAAAAGTTAACAGTTTTCGGCATTGCGTTCGCGTTTATTATCGAAGTCAGAAATTCTCCCTTAGAATTAACACGTACAACCGCGTTGGGAAGTCGTACTTTGTCAATTACTTGTGTCGGTAAAATTGCGTCAGTATTTCTAAATTCACATTTAAGTTGGAAAATTTGTTCGGTTCGTGCCTGGATTGTTATTTGATATAAATATGAGTTTGTGCGTTAGTACTGGGGGTGTCTGTTGGTTGTGTATTAGATTGGTCGTGATCGGGCACTTCATGTAGGGGGATAGTTTTAAAGTTAGTAATTAATTGTTTGGATTTTAAGTCGACGATACATTCATAATGCTCAAGATAATCAAGACCTAATATTCCATCAAACTCAATATCTAGATCGTAGATAAAGACCTTGTGTGGATTGCCTAGAGCGAAAGGAATGAGGGTGGATTGTGAGATCGGGATTTTCTCATGAGTAATGCCTTGAATTGTTACTCTTTCGGGAGATCGTTGTGAGAAGTTTTTGACAGTGTTTTCTTTGAAAATGGAGATACCAGCTCCGGTATCAATTAGGAGTTTAAATTTTCCAGAAGCGTCGTTGATATAATAGAGGTTCTTGGAATTTACTGTCAGAAGGGGACTTAAAGAAATGTTTGTTCTGGGAAGTTCAGATCGGGATTGAAGTCTTCTAAATTCAAGTTCAATTTGTATTTGAGTTTGGACTTCTGAGAGGGTAGTGGTCGAATCGGGGGGCTGATCTAGGCTCGGAAGCGCTAGAAAATCCTGGTATTCGTGAGGACTGAAAGGTTCGACAGGGGTATCATCTACTATTTGGTCGAACTCAGGGCTTTCATAGTTTTGGTCGTTATAATCGAAATTCTGCTGGTTATTATCAGTATAATAATCATAGTCATTTGCAGAATATTCGGGATAGTTGACATTATGATGGTTGTTAAAATGGTGGGTTCTTTCGGAACGATAATTTGGGTTTGTCTGTATTACAGACGGTCGAAAGTTGTTAGGCTTGAAAGGAGGTCTTTGAAAATTATTTGGTCGGAATTGTTGACCTTAATGATTTGTGTTATTGTTGATAGGATTTGGCCTCGATGATTGATTCGGCCCAATGAAATTTGGTCTGTTATTTTGATTGAAAGGCTGAGGGTTATTTTGATATCTCAACCGACAATCCGCAGCAATGTGGCCTAATCGCCCACAATTTAAGCATTTAGGAGGTGGAGTTGGTTTTCTAGCCTGAAAAGATGGCTTAGGTGGAACAGATTTATGTATCTTTTGTTTCTCAAAATAGGATAGTTGAAGTTCTCTTCTTATCCGTGAATGTGCCTCAAGAAGATCCTTCGGATTACTGGCACGGATAATTTGGCCTAATCGAGGTTCTAAACCGGTAAGTAGGGTGTTTAGGACCATTGTGTCAACGAGAGTGGTTTGAGCATCTTTCTGCTCGTTGCTTAGACTAGGGGCTTTTTGGATACAAGAGTGCATTTTCGCACTCAAAACCTGAAGTCTGTTATAGAATGTCAAGGGGGACTCGTTTGATAGTTGTTTCAAACGTTGGAGATCGTGAATTAAAGAAGACAGATCCCTAGAGTCTCCAAAGTGTAGTGTTAGAAGCTGCTTTATTTCGAGGTACGACGCGGGGTTCCTAGAGTTAATTAACTGCGCCGCTTTTCCCCTTAATTTATTTTTGATGTGAATTACCAACAAGTATTTTTGTTCGGTATTAGACATGTTATACGCGCAATTGCACGCATGTATAAATGTAGCCAAAGAAATTTGGTCGCCTTCAAACTCTGGAATTATTGAAAATATTTCCGACAACCTATATTTTTCAGTTTCATCGACAACAGTGTTGTTCTGGGATTGTTCCATTTTGATTTAATAGAATTTTAAACGAAAAAGGTTCAATCTAAAATAATAAAAGGTATAGAAAAATGGTATCAATAAAATAAATGGTGTAAAAATCAATAATCAATAAATTTGTAAATGGGGAAATACCAAAGTTATTTGGATGATAGAATGGTATAAAAAAAATAAAATGTAAATAAAATCAATAAATCAAATAATTCACTCAATCGAATGAATAAAATCAAAGTAATCAATTAAATCAAATAAAATATCAATGTAATCAAATAATAAATCAGTGATTCAATTGACTGAATAAAATATTAAATCAATCAAATATTAAAATCAATTATTAATAAACTTAAACGTTAGACGATTCACTACTACTCACATCAACAGGAACATTGGAAGATCCGTGTTCTCCTTTTTATCGCAGTTGGGTCTTCTTCCAGTTTCTTTGCTCCGTTGAGGGATAGGAATCCGCCGCTACCAGTTAGAAGTAAGCTCGTGTTCTAGTAACGTTGACGGATCCTACTGACTGCGCCAATTTGTTATATCACACTTCAATTAATTAACTTTTTAAAAAAGATTTTTTTATTAAAACAAATACAATTATAACTTTGAAATAAAAAAAAAAATAAAAAAAATGAAAAATAACAATGTAACTGACAAAAGTTCTGAGTAGTAATAAATAACAAACAAGAGAGATTTTACAATATATAACCTAATGAATGCTGAATCGGCACTGTCGACACGGCGATTCCCACGGATGCTCGGCGGGACTGTAATCTGACACTGCACGTGTTCGCTGAGTCAGCTGGGAACGATGAAATAAAGTTGCTACATAAGTTCAGCCAAAGTTCATGTTATAAACTTATATAACACTATATATATATATATATATATATATATATATATATATATATATACACACACACACACACACACACACATATATATATATATATATATATATATATATATATATATATATATACTGATCCCCGCCGGGATCGATGGTAAAATAACGACGTTTCGGCAGAATAACATGTGCCCTCTTCAGGCCGGTTCGCATAATTCTCGTAGCCTTCCGCTTACGTTTCTAGTTACTCGAATACTAAGATTTTCAGGAGCGCCCGCGCTGTTATATACTCGGGGCTCGGCGCCTACCGTTTGGCACCATGAACGGTTGTGTGTTATTGGCGCTTGGCGCTCAGTGACCACGCCTTATCTTAGTATTCGAGTAACTGGAAGCGTAAGCAGAAGGCTAGGAGAATTATGGGAACCAACCTGATGGGGCCACTTGAGATATACAAATATAAAACTATAAGAAGAAGTTTGTTGTCATTAAACTGAAGACTTTGTTTAGGGACTTAATTAAATCTAAATATTATTAAACTTTCAGTACTTACTTAATATTTTATTAGTAATTAAGTTGTGACTTAACATAACTAGTGTATTTTTCATTAAAGTTATAAAGAAGTTTTTGTAATACAATTTTGTTATTTCATATTGCAAGTACAAGTTAATGCCAGCCTGTAATTAAATGTTGCTTGATTATTAAATGGTGTGCAATGTAGGTAATGGGTAGCATCAAGACTGGGTATCGGTTAGAACATTTTTATTAAGTGCAAATATTAAATTCAAATCTCAGCAATTGCATTGTTATTTTATAATCATTTTCGCTCTTCATTGTCAGACAAATTCGTAACAAATTGGCATGTGGCGAAACCAAAAATGATTGTTAAAAAACATTAGAGTAAAATATTCACGCAAAAAATATAATCCAACTGAAGATCCCCTTTTTTGACATTGCTAATGCTTTATTTAAGCCAATAAAATTTTAAATTTAATGTTTAAGTATGACTGTAGCGCCAATGTAATAAGAAACATTTTATTATAGTTCAAAAAAGTTTCTTGCTAAACGTCAACTTAGTTTTATATGGGATTTACATATTGCACTGTAACTTTTTTTAAAGCACAGAAAATATTGTGAATTGTTAATGTTTACATTAAAGTTTAAAAGTTATTTGCGTATTTTTTTGTATTTTTGTAATCGATTGTCCTTTTGTGAGTTTTATTGTGGTGTACTTTTGCTTAAAAAAGTGGTAAGTAATTTTTTTCTCAACGTTAGTTATTAATTTGGACATTCAAAAATTTAATTTCAGTTTTCAAAAGGCTGAAAGGAATAGAGCACCGACGGTAATTGTCAATGAAGACGAAATAATTGACCCTGGCAATATGATTAACCACGACTTTCTATTATTCGAATTAAATTTGGACAAGATGGAGATGTTGAAATGGCTGGCAAAAAGAGGACTTATTAGAAATTCACTTACCTGTGGGGTTTGTAATATTCCAATGAGTTGATAGTTATCATTGGAAATGCAAACTCTGTAGAAAATGCGTTACTATCCGAGATGGGTCCTTTTTTGCGAAGTCATTTGAATCTGAACCAAATAATTCGAATAATTCACAGTTGAGCTGAAGACATGCCTCAAGATATTACTAGGCGCCAAGCGCGATTAGGAACTGCATCTAGCAGCACCATAGTGGAATGGTATGCTGCATGTAGAGAAATCTGTGAGGACCATCTTAAGGCTAATCCCACTGTTATTGGTGGTTTGGATGAAGATACTCTTCAGCCAAAAACAGAAAATAGATGAGTCCTATTTTTTCCACAGAAAGCATCACAGAGGACTCGGCGCGAGGATACCTTGGCCGCACTTATTTAGAGGTTGGTATAACAAACATAATTATAAATAACACATTTGTAATATGTTTTTTCTTCAGGTACATATTGCCAGGGTATAGACCCTATAGAATTATAGAATTGTATCGGATGGCTGTAGGGCATATCAGAATATCGATCGATTTGGTGGGGGTTTGTACGAACATGAAGTTATAGTCCATCAAGAAAATTTTGTTTCTCCCGATAACTCAAATGTTCACACTCAAAATGTGGAGAATAGGTGAAATATAATACATAATAGTTCTGAGGAGCACAGATCATCTGATGAGTTTAAACTACTAGAATAATTACATACCAAAATCAATTTCAAACAAATCTGATATATTTCATGTATAGAAAGAAGGCTCTCATGAAACAAGATGAACCAATGATCCACTAACAAGCGTTTGTTTTTTAGAATAGAATAATATTTACTGAATTAATTACATAAAATAAGAAATTACCTCACAGTTACATATTAATTCTTCAGAGCATATGTTTAAACTGTTCTGAGGACATGTTAAACAAGTCTACTTTTTCTGGTAAACCATTGCGGCTAACACTTTCGGACCCAGGGGGTGGACTAATGATCTGAGTGGTATACTTTTTTAGTGTTTATCGTGCTAAAATCAACCTTCAGTGACGTAAAGCCCCCCAAACGAGATCACGCCCTCCCCAATGATAATCCTGGATCCGCCCCCTGGCGGCTAATCTTGATATTCTGTGATTTGTGTAAGTCCATATAATTTACACCTTCCAGTGGAATTCCCAGTTTAAATGCTGGCAACCTAAAGGACTTACAATGCACCTTGTCCAATGAATCTACATACACCTTATAAATAATAAGGACACCAAACGGATACTCCTATACCTACAGAGGGCACAACAGCACAATAAATGTTTTTTATGACATTTAAATTAGAAAATCTTTTATATTTCTTATAACAAAACCTAGTAATTTGCATAGCGTTATTTTTAATAGACACTTACACTCAACAATAACCCCCCCAATCTCTCATTTTACAAACTCTATCTAAGGACTGACTATCAAGACTTTATACAAATATCGCTGACTGTTTAATCCTATGGGAAGTAAGAAATTTACATTCTTTATATTGAGTTACAAATCATTATTATCACACCATTTACAAAAACAGTTCAAATCTACGAGAATTATGCGAACCGACCTGAAGAGGGCAGATGTGTGTCTGCCAAAACGTCGTCATTTTACCATCGATCACGGCAGGGATCAGTTATCAACTACGCGGGTGAATTCCCGGAAACCATTTAATACATATATATATTTTCCTATACATTTCAAATGTAAAAATATTTTCTTTTAAAAAATGTATATTTTTTCCTATACATTTCTAATGCAAATATATTATCTTTTAGTGGATAACCTTTCCAATGTTCAATTTGTGCTGTAAAGTTAATTCTAAATTCAGTTTCAACTAACTTTTTGACTGATAAAGAAATAAATGATTTCGAGAGCTCTCAAAATATAGTTAAAAGAGTATACATTTATATATTGGCTGCTTGCCGATAGCATTCTAGAATTATATATATATATATATATATATATATAGGGTGTAAATAGTTTGAGTGCATATATTTTAGGTGGAGGTAGTATACACCAAATTAAACAAAAAACTCTTATACCACTATGGTCAGTAGGCCTTAATAACCAAGAAAATCCCTAAAACATATTAAGTAAATTATTGTCAATCCGGCAACGTCGCTCGCGTTCGAAGCAGATTCACTCTTAGCGCGAATAATAAAGGAATGACTACGCCGACAAAAAAATAAACACCTGTGTTTTTGTATTGACTGATGACATTGACTTTAGAATTAAATAAAAGTGTATGAAATATTTTGTTGAAAATATTTACGTTTTTAATACAAGGTATTGCAATTAGAATTTGTATTTGGCGGTTTCTTTTATGCAATTATACAAAGTTGGGTAAATATGATATGCAACTCAAGAGATCTGTATATGTAGTTTTTTACCAGTTAAATTATTCGAAGAGTCATTATTACTGATTTAATTAATATTATTTATATTAGACAAGTAAATATGTAATCCTACTTACCGAATTTATTATAATGATAGAACTGAGTTGAAACAACGGATTATTCACAGCAAATGTTCAAAATGCCCACCATTACTATCGACACAAGCATGACACCGATTAATCCAAAATTCCTGGAATATTTCGGATTTCGTCAGCAGCGTCAAAAATGCGTTGTCTAAGGTCATTCTCGTCAATAACTGGAGTCGTGTAAACCTTACTTTTCATGTGTCCCCATAAGTAGAAATCTAAAGGATTGAGATCAGGAGATCTTGCTGGCCAACGTATATGTCCGTTTCGACCAATCCAACGACGGGGAAATGTTCTATTTAAGAAGTCGACAACTAGATGACTTGCGTGGGCAGGTGCTCCGTCATGTAAGTACCCATATTGGAACGTGTTTGTAGGTTCACTTCATCTAACAAATCTGGTAGCGTCTTGTTCAAAAAATAAAGGTAATTCTCACCTGTCAAACGTGCAGGCAGTATAAATGGCCCAACCAAGTATTCACCAACTATTCCAGCCCACACGTTAACTGAGAATTGGTGTTGAAATACTGACTGGCGTATTTGGGGCGGATTTAACTCAGACCACGAATGCGTATTATGAAAATTTATTATACCATTCCTATTAAAACTTGCTTCATCTGTTGTTAAAATATTGTTCACAAAATTAGGAAATTGTCGATGTTTTCTGAGGAACCAATGACATAAATTGAGTCTTGGTTGAAAATCATCAATTGAAAGCCCTTGAACCCGCTGCATGTGATATGAATAGAGCAATTGTTCCCGTAATGTTCTATGAACAACAGTGTGAGAAATTTGCAGCTCACTTCCAATACTCGCGTGTGCTACGATATGGGTTGATGTCGATAAGGTCTAGTATTTGATCCTCAGCAGCTAAGATACGATTATGTCGCTGTGGTCCGCGATTGTTTATTTGTGGTATTAGGTACACTACATGTTTCCAGAAGCCTCTGCGAAACAGCTACGAATGTCCTAGCATTCGGCAGGCGTCTGTTTGGAAACCTTTCCCTGTATAACATTCTTGCTATTCTGCAATTACGTCTGCTTTCCCCATAAATTAAGAGCATGTCATGTCTTTCCCTAATTGTATAATCGGCCATTATTTATCACAAATAAATACTGTCGCACTATTCTTAATTTTCGAACTTACACACTAATCACAACCGATTTTATTTATTTAAAAAATATATCAAATGGAAAGCAAACAACGAAGTCTACATCAAATAGATATCATTCAAATCACTTTACCGTTTATCTATTCTTATTTACAAGAATCGAAATCGCAAAAAACAATCGTAACTCTCAGTCGTCGTTAAAGTAAAAAATGTAGTAAATAAGTTGGTCTGTATGCCACGTTGCCATATCTATTCGGAGAAACTTACACTAAATTATAAAAGCATATTTCGAGTTTAAATAATCAATTTTCATTTTTAATGTGGCTATTAAAGATGTATAAGCTATTGAGTATTTACATATTTAGATTTACCGACATTTTGAAATCGAAATTATTGTATTATTCACTGTAGCAAGGGCTACATAAAATCTAACTTTATGTGTTCTTTTTGGTAAAACTATAGTTTATTTTAGAAAATGTTATAAAGCTTTTTGATTTGTTTTTGCCTGAAGTATTGTTCTTCAAAATCTTTGCACTCAAACCGTTTCCACCCTGTGTGTGTATATATATATATATATATAATATGCCCAGAGCAAGAAGTGAGCCACCTCTCAAAGAAATCCCGGTAATAGTGAGGTCCAAGTCAAAGAGAGGACCGTATACGGTCCTCACTTTGTATCTCACTCTCAATAGTCCCAAATGTGTAATTATTAATTCTAGCATTATTTGACTGGACCTCACTTTGACGAAAAATGAAAATTTAGTTCACCGAATTTTAGACTGAGGGCGCTTCACCGTATGTATATTTTCACGACGTATATTTTTACGACTATTCAAATATTATGCTATGCAATAAGTGAGGACATATAATCGGCAACCATGTACAGTCCTCACTAAGAGTGTAGGTTGGTATAACATTCTATTTATTAATATACATGTTATTTCCATTGACGTTTAAGTAAGTAGTAAATTTCTTTTGTCGATGTTTACAGTTAAACTGAAAATTCTAATTTCCGTTTATTCATTGACGATCTTCAGGAATAAAATATTTGAGGCTAGATATTGTTATAAACTCCGAGGGTTCAATTAATTAAAACCTAATATTCACTAAGTATCACTTTCTAGAAACTTTTATTTACATCAAATATTCACAAGAGCTGAATATCACAAATAACACGAAATAATCTCTTCGCAATAAATAACTAACTCCTTTTAAAATCCGCATCGAATTCTTCTAGCAAAACCGAGTGTCAATTTTAGAGTTGTCGAGTTATTTCGAGATAAATTTTTTTATCCTCTCAGTGATTGATGTATTGAAATAAAATGCTTTACGTTACTCGCCAAGGACGGAATAGATAATTTATAACACTGCCCTCCTTTTAATCTTTGATCGTCCCGGTCAGAAACATCCTCTCCATGGTAAGGAGCGAGTCGATCTAAATGGACCACCTTCAACTTAGCCCTGAGGTATCGACGGATGTGGTAGACGACGTTATTAATCCTCTTGACCACCTCGTATGGACTATCCTAGGCGGGCGTAAGCTTTGGAGATATACCCTTGCTCCGTCGGGGGTTGTATAGCCAGACTTTGTCCCTCTCTTGCAACCCGAATGAATTGGCTTTGAGGTCATATTATGTGTTCATCTGGTCACTGATGGCCAACATCTGCGTTCGGGCTAATTCGTGTATTGCCAGCATGTTATGTCGGAGCATAATCGTTGATGGCTTGGAAGGTTCTTCGGGAGCGAAAAGTCAAATCACAGGGTAATCGCAGCTCTTTTCCGAATAGGACCCTGGCTGGAGCCAGGCCTGTACTATTATGGACGGCCGAGCGATATGCCAACAGGATTAGATGAATATGCTCATCCCAATCAGGTCTTGTCCCAATGTCCTGTTGAATCTTTCCACCATTCCGTCTGACTGTCGGTGCAATGGTGTTGTTCCCGTTTTCCTGATCCCCAACATCGTACAGACCTTCTGGGCTACATTCGATTCGAAGTTACGCCCCTGGTCTGAATGTAGTTCCAACGGGACGCAAACCTGCTGAATAGCTGTTCTACCAGCACCGTCGCTACCGTGGCTGCCTCTTGATTAAGAGTCGTCCATGCCTCAGGCCATGAAGTAATCCATTGCGACCAAAATGTATTTGTTCCCCTCACACTCCCGGGAAATGAACCGGCGACATCGATGGCAATTCTCTCATAGGGAACGCCCACATTGTACTGCTGCATTCTGTCCTTGGTCGGGTCTTCGGGCTCTTACTGGCTGCACAGGTGTCACATTTCCGCACCAAGCTCTGACGTGTTCGAAGTAATTTCCCAGTAGTACCGCTGGCGAACTTTTCTAGGATTTTATTCATACCCAGATGACCCCCGATAATCCCATCATGTACTTCGGTCAGGATGGCTGGTACCTTTTTTTTGGAACTACCAGCTGGAACTTGGTTTCTCGACCGTTAGTGCTTTCCCAAATTCACTTGAGCTTACCATTCTTTACTCTTAGAGAGTCCCATTGGGCCCATAACGATTTCAGGACGCCCGAGTATCTAGCTACTTCGTCCCATCGTGGTCTAGGTGCCCCTCTCTTTTTGAGCGACAAGATGCACTGTTCCGTTGTCCAGTCTTCATTGGCCTGCATTAAGATCTGTCTGATGGAGATACCTTCTCGCTGTTCGGTCTTCAGACAATGTCCGCATTCTACTCTACAGGGTCTTCTTGACAGGGCATCGGCATTATTGTGCAAACGGCCGGCACGATGTTCCACCTTGAAATCGTATTGCCAGTTGTTCTTCCGGTGTCTTCATGCCCAGTAGCCATTTGAGGGCGGCATGATCTGTCCGGATTAAGAAATGACGACCATAGAGTTATTTATGGAAATGATCTACAGCCCTTATTATTGCGAGAAGTTCTTTTGTGGTGACGCAATAATTTCTTTCCGGTTTCGAGAATTCACGGCTGTAGTACTCGATCACCATCTTGCACCTTGCTCTGTTGCTAGCGTCGGTGTCTAAAATGAACTTGCCGGAGTGTGTAGGAAAGGCTAGGATTGGGCTGGAACTTAGTGCTGCCTTCAGTCTCTGAATGATATTTCGCAATCATGATTCCAACGGAAGGTCTCTTTCTCAGTGGTCTGCCAATGTAGAGGCGCGGCAATGGTGCCAAAATCCCTCAACAAATCGCCTGAAGTAGGAACATAGGCCCAAGAAGCTTCGGACTTCATGCTTGTCTCTTGGGACTGGCCAATCACGGATGGCTTCTATCTTGTCCTCGTTGGTGCGGATTCCTGACTCGAAAAGAAGGTGGCCCAAAAACTCTACTTTTTTTGGAACATGGAACACTTCTTCGGGTTGAGTCTCAGGTTGGCGTTAATATCTGGAGTTCTGGTTTTTTACCCATGACCAGAATGTCGTCGAGGTATAATAAGCACGTTCTCTATGTTAACCCGCTCAGGACATACTCCATTAGCCTCTCGAATGTTGCGGGAGCATTACATAACCCAAAGGGCATGACCGTGAACTGAAACAGCCCTTTACTAGTGGAGAACACTGTCTTCTCTCTGTCGTTTTCGTGTAGACCAACCTGCCAATATCCAGTCTTTAGGTCTAGTGTGGAGAACCAACGGGAGCCTGCTAGTGTGGTCAGAGTGTCATCAATTCGGGGTAGTGGATAGCTGTCTTTCTTCGTGACGTTATTCAGCTTGCTGTAATCCACGCAAAATCGGGTGGTTCCATCCTTCTTTTTAACTAGCACAACGGGAGCAGACCATGGGGTTATGGATGGCTCAATAACTCCGTTTTGTAAAATGGACTCGATGTTTTCCTCGACTGTTTGTTGTTGCCCTAATGGTAGTCGTCTAGGTGGTATTCTGATGGGTTGAGCCTTTCCGGTGTCTATTCGGTGCTGAATGATCTTGGTGCGACCGGTGGTTCTATCTTACCTGTTGAAAATTTGCCAGTACTTTGCGATAAATTGCTTTACTTTATTCTGTTCCTCTGGTGTAAGGTGTGTCAAATTGTCAGCAAACTGTTGTAGGAACTCTTTATGGGACCTGTCTTCTTCACTGATGTCTGGTACACTTCTTTCCATTGATGATGGTCTCTACTGGCTCGAAACAAGCTATATTTTGACCATTAGCAATTCTAATGTCATTGTTGGGCAAATTCAGGACTCTAATTGGTATATTTCGTCCGGTTTTATCTATAGCCCGTCCAACTAAGTAGTCATGAGCCGAGTGTACGGGCTCCACCTTTCCAACGCAGCTCTCAGGATGCTTTCTAGCTGCCAATCAATTATCTGTTCCGTTCGACCGGAATTCTGGTTGAGGGTTTTGCCTCAATTTTATGGAGGTGGCTGAACTGTTGACGGGCGTGTCAATACAAATTCCTCAGTTAGGAACCGAAGAACATCATATCTCGGGTCGAACATAAATCCATGCTGGCTGATTAGGTCCATACCAGTATGAAATCGTCCTCAATATTCGCTACCAGGACCCTATGCCGGATTCGGTTGTCCCCTAATTATAGTACTACATCTGCCTCACCCTGTATTGACATGGACTCACCGGTGACTGTTCTGAGCTGGGTGTTGTTGGTAACAGGCCGGATTTCTGATGCCTCAAAACTCCGGACTTGGCAATGGACACAGCGGCGCCGGTGTCGATGGTGATGGTAATTGCTCGGCCATTGATGGTGCCCCTGATGAGTAGGCTGCTGCTATATCGGCAAAATCATACTGTTCTGGGGGCTGGTGGAGGGTTAGTCAGCATTCGCCCCCTTATGCTGACTGATTGGAGTTTCCCTGGTTGGTGAACTTGTTGTTTTGGCTACTTCTGGTTGATGATCGTTCAGGTAACCCCACTCTGCAGTCTCGTTGAATGTGCCCTGTCCGTCCACACCGGTAGCATGCTCCTCTGTGGTCAGTTCTTTGTGATCGTTCTAGAAATTTATGGATTCCGAACAACACTGCCTGGAAGGATGCTTCTTGTTCGCCCTGGATGGAGGAAACTGCTCGCACCCTCGGTTTGGACATATTCATGGCTGCCTCTACTTCCAAGGCCCGAAGTAAATCTTCATTACTTTTCTTGATGCCACTAAGTCTTATAGTTCTTTGTACTTTCACATCCCTGATACCGTTTATGAAACTCTGTGTGACCAATTGGTCTTTCGTTTCCTTGGGCAGGTCTGGGTAATACAAGTGTACTAACCGTCTGATCTGTGCTTCGAATTCTTGATAGCTCTCTCCGGATTTTTGCGTTTTTTCACTTAGTCCAGGATGGCGATGATCTTGTCGAAATTGCCTTGACTGGAATGCTTTGGAGGATTTCTAAGGCCGGGCCTTTTAACGAAATTACAAGAGAGGTAGATTTTTCTTGGTTATCCCATCCATTAGCTATAGCCACGGCTTCAAATTGCCGTTTATAAATGGGCCAAGATGAACTGCCATCAAATGTGAGTGGTTTGCTAACGGAACCTTTGATTACTAATGGTGTTTTGGTATTTTTCTCGCTGTAAGTCCTGTTGAATTTTTTTAATTTCTGTTTCTACCTTGGTTTGGATGACACTGATTTTATCTTGTACTTCACTGTACTGTTTTTTTAATGGAACTGACTTGGTCTTGAATTGAACTGATTTCAAATATTACTTGGCTTTGGATGGAATCGAGGTCATCTACTTTGGTTTCAAGAGTATCCATGGTATTTTTTATGGTCTTAATGTTATCTTTTATCTCTTTTCAGTTTGACTCGACTATTTGCATTCTTTTATTAACTGTTTCATTAACTTGTGCTACTATTTGCATTAATTGTTTATCAATCTTAGTTAAAAGGTTTTCTAATTCTATTTTACGTTTTTCATCAAAAGATTTCACTAACCTTTGCTCGATTCCTTCTTGATGTTGTTTCTCCTTTTTTTCAAATCTGTTCAACTATAGAAATCACTATTATATGGTCTGGAAGTTGCTTCTTTAAAGGACCAGGCACCTTTCTTATGGAAAAATGGACTTCTGTCAAATTGTTTGCAATTTTGGTATGTTGTAGAAGTTCACGTTCTGATAAAAAGAGTCCGTGCGCTCAAACAGATTCTATTACTAGTTTTCGAGATACAGAGTGTTGAACATCGAAAATGCCGGTTTTTGATATCGTATTTCCAATGATAGACGTGCTTTATTTCCGGTTATTGGAGAAATTGTGATTTGTACATTATTGGGCATAAATATTTCACAAAACAATTGTCATAAGTTTTGGTGGATTACAGGGTATTTAAAAAATACGTAACATGTGATTTTTGAAAAAATATTTTTTTATTGCACAATTAATATCTCGTTAAATTAATAACTTCTTGGAAGTGCTTCATATAATATACAGTGTGAGCCATAAATATAGCTAGAGAATGCATATATTATTTTTTCCTATTAATGACTCACCCTGTCCATACCATTCGTACTGAAATTTTAATAAGACATTAAATAGATATATTATCCGTCTCTTTATACTCAACGGGATGTTTAGCTGAATGCAAAAACTATACATACTTAGAAAATGTATTTTTTTATACTAACCCGTAGTTTTAAATTCTCTCCATCAACTTTGAATGTTATTACATTTTTACGTTAACAAATGTTCAGTGTTTTACTGAGCAGAATATTATTAAAATTGTATGACTAGTTTTCGAGATATAGAGTGTTAAACTTCAGAAATGTCACCTTTATCGCATCAGATTTCTCATAATAGATGTGTTTTATTTCCCTTTATTGCAGAAGACGTGGTTTGCAACATTGTTTGACATAAATATTCCACAAAAATACTATTCATTATTTTTTATTACAGGGTGTTTAACATGTTTTTTAGAAAACTCATTTTTTTATTATAATGTTGAATACATAAGAAGATCTAATTGCTCAGTTAATATAGTGTCAAAGAAATTAATTTTTGGACGTATTCATACATTATACAGTGTAAGTTGTAAATATTGCTAAAGGGGGCATCTATTATTTATTCCATTAATAGGTAACCCGTGTAAACCAGCGTCCTGGAATGTTTATATTAATTATAGAAATCAACGACTCGTCACACTAAATTCTACAGTTTGCAAAATTGTACAAATTAAAGTATTGTGGTTTTACAGGGTTACTCATTAATGGTACAAAATGGTATATCCCCACTATAGGCATATTTACGACTTACACTGTATAATATATGAACACATCCAAGAACTCATTTATTATTAATTGTGCGATTACATCTTATGTATTCATCGTTGTAATAAAAAAAAACATGTTACATATATTGGAAACACACTGTGATCAAAGATAATTAATGGTAATTTATTTACTTAATATTTTTGTTAAATAATGCGAAAATTATCTTTCCAGCAATGTACGGAAATAATACATGTCTGCTATGAGAAATCTGATAAGAAAATGGAAACATTTCCGATGTTTAACATCCTGTATGTCGAAAACTTGTCATACAATTTTAACAATATAATAACACTGAACATTTGTTAACGTAGCAACGTTACAACATACAAAGTTGACGGAGAGAATTTAAAATTACAAGATAGTATAAAAAACTACTTTCTTTCAATGTGTATACTTTTTGCAATGAGTTTAACATCCTATTGAGTATCAAGAGACGGATCATATATCTGTTTATTGTCTTATTAAAATTGCAGTACGAATGGTTCATATAGGGTGACTCATTAATGGGAAAAAATCAATATATGTCTTCTCTAGTTATATTTATGGCTCAAACTGTATATTGTATGAAGCATATCCAAGAAATTATTACTTTAATGAGATATTAATTGAGCAAAAACATCTTATGTTTAAATGAATTTATTTCAAACGCACCGTTCTGAGTCAGAACGTCTGACCCTGAATCGCCACAATATAAAAACTAGTCAAAACAACTGTGAATTTGCCGGAATAAAAATCTATGGACCTCACTTCATGCGTAGATTTATAGGACGTTATCGCCACAATATACATAACTACTTAAATGTTGCAACTATGCGTAGCTCTCGCTTTGGTAGGTCCAAGTTATATACTGTCCTCAGAATGTTAGTAGTACATAAAATTATTGTTGGGCCTGAGTTGAATAGTAGCTTATAAGGTTCTCACTTCGTTTTTAATATATTTAGGGAACAAAAAAATTTTATCTTACATTTTTTGTGCGTATATTAGTGAGAAAATTGAGGCTATTTTAGAATTAATATTTGCTGGATAAAAAATTCCTTATTTTTTATCCCTTCTGCCGGTTCTCACATCATGTGCTCTACAGTAGGCCCTCACTTTATACTACAGCTAAATTTATATATATATATATATATATATATATATATATATATATATATTGTTATGGACGTAATTATTAGGTCATCAGACTGATGTCATATTTATGTCATATGTGAAAGAAATTTTACATCTCCTTTATGACATTGTTATGTCATCTTGACATCATCTTGGATGTCATATTTACGTCATATATATTATGTAAGGATCTTACGTCAAGAAGTGTGAAATCCAGACCCCTATATGATTCAAATTTGACTTCTATATTACGTAAATCGTGTCACAGCATGACGTCATTCAGACGTAAATTTTATGTAAATGTGTTCACTGGGGAGTTTAGGTAGGTAAATATTAAATCTATAAACCCATTATTTACATTTGCAGTTAACCTGTTCTGTAATTCTATCTTCTGGAGTAGAATCCAGGGTATTCCTGATTAATTGTACCACAAAATACCACATCACATTTATCTAGGGAAAGAGAGTCTATCACATTCAATAGAACCTCACAGTACATTTCATATATGTAAGAACAATATTTCATTTATATTTATTTATATTTGGGTTACATATATTCCTTACTGCAAAGCAGCTTTTAATAAGAGCCACCACATTAACACTAGTATTAATTATATCACTACTTAAGATCTCAGTTAAAAGCACAATATTGTTATATACTCTATGGGTTCAATTTAATTATTTTGAAAAAAAACTAATATTCACTGTACTTTCCAGAAACTTTTATTTACACATAAAATATCAAATATTTCCAACATTTGATTCTAACATTATTTACATCCAAATCATAATAACAAAATAAGCTGAACACACCAAAACTAACTCTACGGAAATTAATATAACTTTATATGTAGTGTACAAAGAATTTTCTGGTAGTTCTACTTTTGTTGGCACAGCATCCAGATTCACATTTTTTTCCCATCGGAACCTTCTAGCTCTCCTTTTTTTCTATCCCAGCGATTAATGTTTAAAATTTAATTGGGATGAATAACGCTTTACATTGTTTTCGTCACGGATAGACTAGAATAATTTTTTTAGCAATGTCATGAGATCCTCAGCAATGAGGGATTGGGAAAAAACATTAGTTTTTGGCTCGCTACATTTTGCTAATAGCATTCCAATAATCCAATTTTTGCTTTCTAGGTGACTGAAAATTTTTTCTATAGTGGTTACCTTTAGTGGTTATAGGTTTGGATCTAAAATAGTTTGGTCATCTTGACACTTATCAAATGTTATTTTAAATGATGCTACATGTTGCTGCTAGAGTTTAGGTTCTCATAGTGTGGTACAGGAATATTGTTATCTTTTAAATAATCCACTAATTGATTTTCAGTATATTCTGGATTAACATTACCAACATAAAAAGTCTTATCACCTTTAGCTGCATATAAATTTTTTCATGGATTATTTGTACCCTTAATTGTTTGTTGTCTTTTGCTGGAGTCAATGGAGCTTGCTGTCTTTGATCTGGCAGACTATTTGTATTTTAAATGTTGACCAGTCTTATAGCATTATGGACAGCTTACCCAGTGTAATAGGTGATAAAGGCATTGGAACCACAAAGTGTTTTTCTGTGACTGGATTATAACAATTGGATGCCTTAATGGTTTTGTCAGAGGTAATTGAATTTTTGCCTAACTCGGCCAAATCAGAGTTAAAAGAGATAATGTTGTTGACAACTTGGTCCAATTTAAATGTAGTTAACTGATTATGTAAAGGGTGCTCAATATTCTTTGATCAGAAGACTGCTGGTCTACTTGAGTTTGGTTATTAACAATTTTATCTTTCAATAACTTGATTTCCTCTTTGAGGTCTTTAATGTTAGCAGCTACCACTACCTTAAATTGCTTACACAAATTACCCACCAACTCACACTTCATTAATCTACTCTTTTTCTGGGACAATCACATTTCAGATAATTTAGGAAGTTACGTTAAAGAGTGTGTTAAAGAGTGCTTAAAATCTGAAAATCCTTCATGACATAATGCAACTAACTATTCTAACTAGGTATCACTCTAACTTCTTGAGCTTTGGTTTTATTACATTTTTTGCAATTAATTCTCTAGTACATATCACAAGCAAAGCCCAACAGTTTTCTTTTATCGTCTTTTAAAGGTGTCTTCCAACACGACGTGAAACCGATATGCAACCGGTAATCGTATTGCGCGTAACATCATTGTAAACGGTAACTCTTCACCGCGCACGAAGATTATCGGTTGTGTATCGGTAATTCGTTCTGTTGGAACGAACCTTAAGCTACATTCAGAGTCACAAATTACTTTTGTACTACCATACTTTACAAAAAATATAAATGCGAATTACGTTTTGGTTAAATTATTAGATGACTCACAAATCATAAATGCGTTGGCCGGATTTGAACCCGACACTCAACAGGCAATAAAAGTAAAAATTAATAATATTGATATTGTTTACTTTTACTTTTGACATTGTATATTGAGATGGAGTTGAGGTTAAGATGTTATGGCAACGTTGCTCCCAAAATTTGCAGTTTTGTGCCATTTGGGACGTATGTCGTTTCAGGATACGCCAAATAGAGGATGACCTAATTATTTTATTAGTAATAATTGCACTCTACTCTATATTTTAAACACCCTATATATGCAACTGCTTATGTGCAACACACGAAAAAAATTATTTCTAACATATCTGGAATCGCCCTGTATAATTATAAATTCAACGATTACTTTACCACTAAACAATAACAACGCTTGCTTGCCACTTCCAGAAGTACATGCTCTAAGTATATAAAAGTATTGGTCCCTCTATATATAATTACTCAATGTTTTGAGTCTAGCGGCGGCGGCACATTCAGTTGTTTGGCGTTGGCATTATGGACGTAAATAATGAATTTTTATTATATTTTATTCAATGAATGAATATAAATATAAATTAATATTAGCATTCTGCACTGAAGGTCGTCAGTAGCTACTAAACAAAACAAAAATGAAGAAAATCGGTTGAGAGACAGAGCAGAAAATGATACCTAATCGTTTTGTCTTTGCCTATTTATATATAGATGTTAATTTTAAATGTAATTTTACTGTTTACATTTAATATAGATTTTATTATACCAGTTCATAAGTCATAAGTCATCTGTGTGTTCCTCTTTAGGCATTACATTACTTACATTTGTATTGTACTGTAATTTTTGGTGAATAAATAAATAAAAAACATTAACAGGTTACAACGACAATGTTTATTCAAATAATCAAAAAAAGTGAGAATTCTTTTTACTACATTTTATATAAGTCCATACACATCTTCAATTTTCAGGTTCACATGAATCAAATAACCCCTTGTTCCTCATTTCTTTGAAAGCTTTGTCAGCATCATAATTCCTGAAAGAAACAATATAATTAATATTTTTACATTTACGCAAATATCGATTACAATTTCCTCACATGCAGTCTACATGACTGATTGGTATTGCCTTGATAATTCAATATTATTAGTTAATCCAACTCTTCGACATTTAACAACGCTTTTCGTACAAGACAAAATATACTAAGTAACTTAGTATCTTTTGAGAAAGCCAAATATGATTTTTCAAACGAATACAGACGAACGGATGTACACCGGAATAAATCATCAACCATATATACATACATATATATATATATATATATATATATATATATATATATATATGTATATATGTGTGTGTGTGTGTGTGTTTTTTTTTTTTTTTATCCGAAGAGGGGGGAAATACATTGCGTACTTAGCTAGCACGTGCTGGCCGTCGTGCGGGACTCCCGATGCAATGACTTCAAAGCAAGAGTAGATCGTTGCATTGAAACCAGTATACCGTATACCCGCTAAAACCCTAACCTCTTTCTCCTACAACCATGGTCCCTTGCGGCACTCTTACTCAATACTACTTCGCAAGGGTGGTTCATTGCAGATGTTACTGCTCTTACATTGGAAGCCTCTAAAGCCTACTCCTCGAACGTATTGCGGAGTTCTTTGAGGATAGTCTCCGCGTAATCTGATACCAAGTTCCAGGCTTGGGGGCCCTTCAGCATGGCTTCTACTATTTGTTCTGGAACGATATTAGTCTCCAGAATCCTCTCCACTTCAGCACGTTGATCCTGAAACCGGGGGCAGGAGAAGAACACGTGTTCATCGACTGATGTTAGGTATCAATCGATATGTCCACCGGCCTTTAGTAGAACTGTCCCACCTCTCCTGCATTGCCCTAGACTCATGGCTCTTTCATCGCTGTTTCCTGTCGGTTGGTCTTTTTCTAACTTCCTGCGATAAAGCCGTCCCCTTTCTGCAGCCAGGATGTCGATTGGCAGGGTAGAGGCAATCAAACTCACCGCCTCGTAAGACACAGTGCGGTAGGATGATGCTACTCGAATCGCTGAGAGCCGCTGGACTGATTTCATTTTCCGGCGGTACGATGGTAGCTCGAGCGATTTCTCCCATACCGGTGCCCCGTACAACAAAACAGAAGTAGTTACTGTTGCCAGTAGCTGTCTTCTTATCTGTCTAGGGCCCCCGACATTCGGCATTATTCTAGATAATGCCCCCTGTACCCCAGCTGCTTTCTTGCTGGCCGCGATTATGTGCTCTTTGAAGTTGAGCCGTGTGTCTAGGAGCACCCCCAAATAGCTGATGAAGGGCTGCGACTGTATGTAGGTGTCGCCTATTTTGAGGGTGATGGTTTCCCTTGCCTTCCGACTGCTAACAAGAAGTGTTTCGGTCTTTTGCTCTGCTAAACTCAAGTCCGCTGCGAGCATCCAATGCTGAATTGTGGCTATAGCGAATGAGAAGGTTGTTTGTATTTCCTCTATGTGCTTGCGCACTATGATCAATGCCACATCATCGGCGAATGCCACTAGCCTGGCGCCCTCAGGCAGACCGAGCAGGAGCAGGTCGTTGTACATTACGTTCCATAAGAGGGGGCCAAGAACAGAGCCCTGAGGTACACTCCTGTGATCTTATAGTCTACTTGCCCATTTTCAGTTTGGTACAACAAGATGCGGTCCTTGAAATACGCTGAAACCATTCTGCGCAAGTACTGCGGAACTTCCATCCTGGCAAGAGCCTCCAAAATGCGGTCCCAGCGGGCCGAGTTAAAGGCGTTCTTGATATCTAGGGTGGCTATTAGACAGTACTTTTTTCCACCTCTTCTCCATCTCTTTCCCGAGATAGCCTCTCTGGCGATGTTGGTAACGAGTGTCACGGCATCGATGGTTGATCTCCCCTTTCTGAACCCGAATTGGTTGGTGGAGAGTTTTGGCTCAACGTAGGGCTCCAGCCTATCTGCTATTATTCTTTCAAGGAGTTTTCCCGCAGAGTCCAACATACAGAGGGGACGATATGATGACGGTTCGTCTGGAGGTTTCTTTCCCCCTTTAGGTAGGAGCACAAGCCTCTGCTTTTTCCACTTAGTCGGAAAAACCCCCTGCTTTAGGCAGGTCTCATACATGTGTAGAAACATGTCAGGCCTATTGGCTATGGCGCATTTTAGCGCGATGTTAGGTATGCCATCTGGACCGGGAGCCTTACCGTTTTGGAGCCGGTTGCACGCGCCCATCAGCTCATTCATAGTCACTGATGGTATATCTTCGTCCCTCACCTGCCACGAAGGATAAGCGGGTAGCTCAGGCTTCGCAGGAAACAAGTGAGTGACAATGCGGTGCAATGATTCGGGGCAGTTCGTTGATGTCATAGGGGTGGCCTTGATTTTATGCATCACGATTTTATACGGTTTTCCCCATGGATCTTGGTCAACTTCGTCACACAACTCCTTCCAGTAGGATCTCTTGCTTGAGAGAATGGCTCTTCGTAGTTGTTGTCTTTTGATCTCATAGTCGAGCCTTAGTTCTTCTGTTGTGACCCTGTCGCGTCTCCGTGCTCGTTGATGCAGCCTTCGTGCTTTGAGACACTCTCGTCGGTGTTGTGAGATCGTGTCGTTCCACCAGTAAACTGGTGGGCGGCTGTTGTTCTGCCGTCTCCTTGGCATGGATGCATCGCAGGACTTGACAACGCTTGTCATTACCTCTTTGGCAGTGGCTTCTGCGCTTGTTGCTATTGACAATGGTTCCTGCTCCATAACCAAGGCGAATGAATCAGCATCGAAAGCATTTTTGTTCCAACCGACTGGCTGTGACCTCGCACGACTGACACACAATCTTCGTTTGGGAGTGGTGTTGATTTCCCATATAATAGCTTGGTGGTCGCTATTAGTAAACTCCTCATCGACCCGCCACTCACAGCCCCCTTTAATTAGGTTGCTGCTAACGAATGTCACATCGATAATGGAGCTGGCTGTGCCTTTGCGATATGTGCTTACGTCTCCTGTGTTGAGGAGTACCAGGTTGAGCGAAGACATGGTCTCAAGGAGAGCTCGTCCTCTCGCGCTCGTTTCCCGGCATCCCCAGTCAATTGCCCAGGCGTTGAAATCTCCTGCGATGGCGACCGATTCACGCTTCCGTACATCCTCCGCCAAGGTGTCCAAGAATAACTCGAACTCCTCGAGCTGTGCACTAGGAGGTGCATAGCAGCTATAGAAGTGAACCCCTCCCACTTTGGCTCTCACAAGCCATGGTTCGGGGGTATTTGGGAGTTGTTGGAACGGAAGTTTACCGCAAGCCCATATCGCTGCTCTGTCCGTTGTGTCATTTACCCAGGACAGGGTGTCGAAGTTTTTGTACTGCTCGCAGATTATGGCTACGTCGCAATCCAATTCCCGCACCCGCTGTACCAGTAGGTCTTGGGCTGCTTCGCAATGGTTGAGGTTGAGTTGCAGTACTTTCATTTACGGGCTTGTGCTGCTCTCATCGCCTGTTGGTAGATCGGACATTTCCAACTACCTGCAACGTGCCGGCAGTCTGACCTACTATCTTTCTCATTGCAGAGTAAGCACTTGGCAGGTTGTTGACAAGCCGAGGCATTGTGACCAGCGCCTCCGCATCTGTAACAACAACTGCTTCGGTCGGTCTTGCCTCTGCACGCCTGGGCGTTGTGCCCAAAGTGCCAGCATTTGAAGCACCGTCGAAGGCTGATCCTCTCGCGAACACGTACTGTGCCCCACGCAAGTTTCAGCTTTCCAAGTGCGATGGCTTTCTTGGCCTGGACCTCTGGGAGACAAACAACTGCCGTTTGTGTTGATCTATATGCCCGTCGAAGTGATTTCACTGCCTCCTCAGTGATCTCTGCCAGGCCGTCGATATTATCTTTGAGCAGGTTTACTACGTCTTCCTTGGTACTGATCTCGTCCAAGTCTTTAATTTCAATCTCGATTTGCGGTATTCGAGATTGTACAGTGGCCCCGCTTGGGAGCTTATTCTTGATGGCGTTACAATAGCGCTCCATCTCCTGAGCGTCTGCCTTGGCGAATAACAAAAGTAGATCTCCCTTAGCTGTTCGTCGGATCTTATTGACTTTTTTGCCTATATCCTGCAAGGTGGGATCATTCTTGATACCTCGCAAGATATCTGCATGGGAGCTCTTCTCGCCTTTCTTTATAAGCAGCGTACAATGTGGCGCTGGTTTTTGCTTATTGGTCCTCGGGCCTTTTTCTTCTTTACCACTTGCCAGTCAGTCGACTGGTTTGCAGGTTGGTTTTTGGTCTGCGGTTTAAACTTGGATTTTAATCCATTGTTTCTCTCCGCTTCTGAATTGACCACCCTACTTGTTGTTCCCTGGGTGGTTTGCCCGATGTTCTGGCGACCTTCCTTACCGGGCTTTAGCTTGCTAGCTAGCACCGGTTTAAGCGTTTTAAGTGGTGGTGCCTTACTTGATGAGGCTACTGAAGGCGAGACCTTCGGTGGCGAGGTCCTTGCTACAGAGGCTACTTTTATTGAAGCCGCCTGCTTTGGGGCCGCCGGTGTTGATGCAGCCGGTTTTGAGTTTGCTGCTTTTGAGGCAGCCGCTTTTGGGACCTCCTTTTGCTGTCCACCTTGTGTCTGAGTGTTTGACACCTTTACTGGCGATGTCTGTGTTGTAGCAGGTTTCGCTACAGGAGGTGGCCGCGTCGTTGACGTCTGATATTTGTCATATTCTGACTTAATGGCGTGTGCCAGTTTCTTGATCTCATGATGTACATTGTGCCTAGGCCCAATGAACTTCAAGAGCTCATCGATCTTTGCTCCTAATTTGTTTGGAGCGCCACTCTCATTTGTTGCCCTTTGTTGGACGTCAACTCCACTATTCGCTTTTTGGAGGACTTGGCTGGATAGTGTCTTGCTGCCAGCTCTAGTTGTAATGGTCGATGTTGTACCATTACTAGTGTTCTTCTTCTTGTCACTATGTGACGGAACCAGTGATAATTCGCCCCCCCAGAATCCGTGGAGCGTGCACCGGCCACCGAGGCTTTCACTCGATCGGAACCGGTGGCGGGATTATCCTCTGCAGAGGTACCCACCTGGGGTATTAAGTTCACCTTATCACCCATATCCATAAATGGTTTATTTTCGGGGTTCCTTCCCCTATCTGATTTTTGGTCCGCCCTGAGGAAATCCTCAGTACTCCCCATTGCTGGAGAGCGTTCCCCTATCCGCCACCTGGGGAGGCGCCCGGTAGTGGACCAACAACCAACCCGGGTTTTTTTTTTTTTTATCCGAAGAGGGGGGAAATACATTGCGTACTTAGCTAGCACGTGCTGGCCGTCGTGCGGGACTCCCGATGCAATGACTTCAAAGCAAGAGTAGATCGTTGCATTGAAACCAGTATACCGTATACCCGCTAAAACCCTAACCTCTTTCTCCTACAACCATGGTCCCTTGCGGCACTCTTACTCAATACTACTTCGCAAGGGTGGTTCATTGCAGATGTTTACTGCTCTTACATTGGAAGCCTCTAAAGCCTACTCCTCGAACGTATTGCGGAGTTCTTTGAGGATAGTCTCCGCGTAATCTGATACCAAGTTCCAGGCTTGGGGGCCCTTCAGCATGGCTTCTACTATTTGTTCTGGAACGATATTAGTCTCCAGAATCCTCTCCACTTCAGCACGTTGATCCTGAAACCGGGGGCAGGAGAAGAACACGTGTTCCGCGTCCTCTACCACGTCCGTACAGTGTGGGCAGTTTGGGGAGTTTGCCCTCCTGAACCTGTGCAAGTATGCTCGAAAGCATCCATGTCCAGTCAGTAGTTGAGTGATGTAAAACCCAACCTCCCCATGCTGGCGGTTGACCCAACGACTGATGTTAGGTATCAATCGATATGTCCACCGGCCTTTAGTACAGCTGTCCCACCTCTCCTGCCATTGCCCTAGACTCATGGCTCTTTCTGCGATAAAGCCGTCCCCTTTCTGCAGCCAGGATGTCGATTGGTAGGGTAGAGGCAATCACACTCACCGCCTCGTAAGACACAGTGCGGTAGGATGATGCCACTCGAATCGCTGAGAGCCGCTGGACTGATTTCATTTTCCGGCGGTACGATGGTAGCTCGAGCGATTTCTCCCATACCGGTGCCCCGTACAACAAAACAGAAGTAGTTACTGTTGCCAGTAGCTGTCTTCATATCTGTCTAGGGCCTCCGACATTTGGCATTATTCTAGATAATGCCCCCTGTACCCCAGCTGCTTTCTTGCTGGCCGCGATTATGTGCTCTTTGAAGTTGAGCCGTGTATCCAGGAGCACCCCCAAATAGCTGATGAAGGGCTGCGACTGTATGTAGGTGTCGCCTATTTTGAGGGTGATGGTTTCCCTTGCCTTCCGACTGCTAACAAGAAGTGTTTCGGTCTTTTGTTCTGCTAAACTCAAGTCCGCTGCGAGCATCCAATGCTGAATTGTGGCTATAGCGAATGAGAAGGTTGTTTGTATCTCCTCTATGTGCTTGCGCACTATGATCAATGCCACATCATCGGCGAATGCCACTAGCCTGACGCCCTCAGGCAGACCGAGCAGGAGCAGGTCGTTGTACATTACGTTCCATAAGAGGGGGCCAAGAACAGAGCCCTGAGGTACACCTCCTGTGATCTTATACTCTACTTGCCCATTTTCAGTTTGGTACAACAAGATGCGGTCCTTGAAATATGCTGAAACCATTCTGCGCAAGTACTGCGGAACTTCCATCCTGGCAAGAGCCTCCAAAATGCGGTCCCAGCGGGCCGAGTTAAAGGCGTTCTTGATATCCAGGGTGGCTATTAGACAGTACTTTTTTCCACCTCTTCTCCATCTCTTTCCCGAGATAGCCTCTCTGGCGATGTTGGTAACGAGTGTCACGGCATCGATGGTTGATCTCCCCTTTCTGAACCCGAATTGGTTGGTGGAAAGTTTTGGCTCAACGTAGGGCTCCAGCCTATCTGCTATTATTCTTTCAAGGAGTTTTCCCGCAGAGTCCAACATACAGAGGGGACGATATGATGACGGTTCGTCTGGAGGTTTCTTTCCCCCTTTAGGTAGGAGCACAAGCCTCTGCTTTTTCCACTTAGTCGGGAAACCCCCTGCTTTAGGCAGGTCTCATACATGTGTAGAAACATGTCAGGCCTATTGGCTATGGCGCATTTTAGCGCGATGTTAGGTATGCCATCTGGACCGGAGCCTTACCGTTTTGGAGCCGGTTGCACGCGCCCATCAGCTCACTCATAGTCACTGATGGTATATCTTCGTCCCTCACCTGCCACGAAGGATAAGCGGGTAGCTCAGGCTTCGCAGGAAACAAGTGAGTGACAATGCGGTGCAATGATTCGGGGCAGTTCGTTGATGTCATGGGAGGGGCCTTAATTTTATGCATAACGATTTTATACGGTTTTCCCCATGGATCTTGATTAACTTCGTCACACAACTCCTTCCAGTAGGATCTCTTGCTTGAGAGAATGGCTCTTCGTAGTTGTTGTCTTTTGATCTCATAGTCGAGCCTTAGTTCTTCTGTTGTGACTCTGTCGCGTCTCCGTGCTCGTTGATGCAGCCTTCGTGCTTTCAAACACTCTCGTCGGTGTTGTGAGATCGTGTCGTTCCACCAGTAAACTGGTGGGCGGCTGTTGTTCTGCCGTCTCCTTGGCATGGAAGCATCGCAGGACTTGACAACGCTTGTCATTACCTCTTTGGCAGTGGCTTCTGCGCTTGTTGCTATTGACACCCCGGGTGTGTGTGTGTGTGTTTTTTTTTTTTTTTTTTATCCGAAGAGGGGGGAAATACATTGCGTACTTAGCTAGCACGTGCTGGCCGTCGTGCGGGACTCCCGATGTAATGACTTCAAAGCAAGAGTAAATCGTTGCATTGAAACCAGTATACCGTATACCCGCTAAAACCCTAACCTCTTTCTCCTACAACCATGGTCCCCTGCGGCACTCTAAGTCAATACGACTTCGCAAGGGTGGTTCATTGCAGATGTTTACTGCTCTTACATTGAAAGCCTCTAAAGCCTACTCCTCGAACGTATTGCGGAGTTCTTTGAGGATAGTCTCCGCGTAATCTGATACCAAGTTCCAGGCTTGGGGGCCCTTCAGCATGGCTTCTACTAATTGTTCTGGAACGATATTAGTCTCCAGAATCCTCTCCACTTCAGCACGTTGATCCTGAAACCGGGGGCAGGAGAAGAACACGTGTTCTGCGTCCTCTATAACGTCCGTACAGTGTGGGCAGTTTGGGGAGTTTGCCCTCCTGAACCTGTGCAGGTATGCTCGAAAGCATCCATGTCCAGTCAGGAGTTGAGTGATGTAGAACCCAACCTCCCCATGCTGGCGGTTGACCCAACGACTGATGTTAGGTATCAATCGATATGTCCACCGGCATTTAGTAGAGCTGTCCCACCTCTCCTGCCATTGCCCTAGACTCATGGCTCTTTCATCGCTGTTTCCTGTCGGTTGGTCTTTCTCTAACTTTCTGCGATAAAGCCGTCCCCTTTCTGCAGCCAGGATGTCGATTGGTAGGGTAGAGGCAATCACACTCACCGCCTCGTAAGACACAGTGCGGTAGGATGATGCCACTCGAATCGCTGAGAGCCGCTGGACTGATTTCATTTTCCGGCGGTACGATGGTAGCTCGAGCGATTTCTCCCATACCGGTGCCCCGTACAACAAAACAGAAGTAGTAACTGTTGCCAGTAGCTGTCTTCTTATCTGTCTAGGGCCTCCGACATTCGGCATTATTCTAGATAATGCCCCCTGTACCCCAGCTGCTTTCTTGCTGGCCGCGATTATGTGCTCTTTGAAGTTGAGCCGTGCGTCCAGGAGCACCCCCAAATAGCTGATGAAGGGCTGCGACTGTATGTAGGTGTCGCCTATTTTGAGGGTGATGGTTTCCCTTGCCTTCCGACTGCTAACAAGAAGTGTTTCGGTCTTTTGCTCTGCTAAACTCAAGTCCGCTGCGAGCATCCAATGCTGAATTGTGGCTATAGCGAATGAGAAGGTTGTTTGTATCTCCTCTATGTGCTTGCGCACTATGATCAATGCCACATCATCGGCGAATGCCACTAGCCTGACGCCCTCAGGCAGACCGAGCAGGAGCAGGTCGTTGTACATTACGTTCCACAAGAGGGGGCCAAGAACAGAGCCCTGAGGTACACCTCCTGTGATCTTATAGTCTACTTGCCCATTTTCAGTTTGGTACAACAAGATGCGGTCCTTGAAATACGCTGAAACCATTCTGCGCAAGTACTGCGGAACTTCCATCCTGGCAAGAGCCTCCAAAATGCGGTCCCAGCGGGCCGAGTTAAAGGCGTTCTTGATATCCAGGGTGGCTATTAGACAGTACTTTTTTCCACCTCTTCTCCATCTCTTTCCCGAGATAGCCTCTCTGGCGATGTTGGCAACGAGTGTCACGGCATCGATGGTTGATCTCCCCTTTCTGAACCCGAATTGGTTGGTGGAAAGTTTTGGCTCAACGTAGGGCTCCAGCCTATCTGCTATTATTCTTTCAAGGAGTTTTCCCGCAGAGTCCAACATACAGAGGGGACGATATGATGACGGTTCGTCTGGAGGTTTCTTTCCTCCTTTAGGTAGGAGCACAAGCCTCTGCTTTTTCCACTTAGTCGGGAAAACCCCCTGCTTTAGGCAGGTCTCATACATGTGTAGAAACATGTCAGGCCTATTGGCTATGGCGCATTTTAGCGCGATGTTAGGTATGCCATCTGGACCGGGAGCCTTACCGTTTTGGAGCCGGTTGCACGCGCCCATCAGCTCATTCATAGTCACTGATGGTATATCTTCGTCCCTCACCTGCCACGAAGGATAAGCGGGTAGCTCAGGCTTCGCAGGAAACAAGTGAGTGACAATGCGGTGCAATGATTCGGGGCAGTTCGTTGATGTCATGGGGGGGGCCTTGATTTTATGCATCACGATTTTATACGGTTTTCCCCATGGATCTTGGCCAACTTCATCACACAACTCCTTCCAGTAGGATCTCTTGCTTGAGAGAATGGCTTTTCGTAATTGTTGTCTTTTGATCTCATAGTCGAGCCTTAGTTCTTCTGTTGTGACCCTGTCGCGTCTTCGTGCTCGTTGATGCAGCCTTCGTGCTTTGAGACACTCTCGTCGGTGTTGTGAGATCGTGTCGTTCCACCAGTAAACTGGTGGGCGGCTGTTGTTCTGCCGTCTCCTTGGCATGGAAGCATCGCAGGACTTGACAACGCTTGTCATTACCTCTTTGACAGTGGCTTCTGCGCTTGTTGCTATTGACAATGGTTCCTGCTCCATTACCAAGGCGAATGAATCAGCATCGAAAGCATTTTTGTTCCAACCGACTGGCTGTGACCTCGCACCACTGACACACAATCTTCGTTTGGGAGTGGTGTTGATTTCCCATATAATAGCTTGGTGGTCGCTATTAGTAAACTCCTCATCGACCCGCCACTCACAGCCCCCTTTAATTAGGTTGCTGCTAACGAATGTCACATCGATAATGGAGCTGGCTGCGCCTTTGCGATATGTGCTTACGGCTCCTGTGTTGAGGAGTACCAGGTTGAGCGAAGACATGGTCTCAAGGAGAGCTCGTCCTCTCGCGCTCGTTTCCCGGCATCCCCAGTCAATTGCCCAGGCGTTGAAATCTCCTGCGATGGCGACCGATTCACGCTTCCGTACATCCTCCGCCAAGGTGTCCAAGAATAACTCGAACTCCTCGAGCTGTGCACTAGGAGGTGCATAGCAGCTATAGAAGTGAACCCCTCCCACTTTGGCTCTCACAAGCCATGGTTCGGGGGTATTTGGGAGTTGTTGGAACGGAAGTTTACCGCAAGCCCATATCGCTGCTCTGTCCGTTGTGTCATTTACCCAGGACAGGGTGTCGAAGTTTTTGTACTGCTCGCAGATTATGGCTACGTCGCAATCCAATTCCCGCACCCGCTGTACCAGTAGGTCTTGGGCTGCTTCGCAATGGTTGAGGTTGAGTTGCAGTACTTTCATTTACGGGCTTGTGCTGCTCTCATCGCCTGTTGGTAGATCGGACATTTCCAACTACCCGCAACGTGCCGGCAGTCTGACCTACTATCTTTCTCTTTGCAGAGTAAGCACTTGGCAGGTTGTTGACAAGCCGAGGCATTGTGACCAGCGCCTCCGCATCTGTGACAACAACTGCTTCGGTCAGTCTTGCCTCTGCACGCCTGGGCGCTGTGCCCAAAGTGCCAGCATTTGAAGCACCGTCGAAGGCTGATCCTCTCGCGAACACGTACTGTGCCCCACGCAAGTTTCAGCTTTCCAAGTGCGATGGCTTTCTTGGCCTGGACCTCTGGGAGACAAACAACTGCCGTTTGTGTTGATCTATATGCCCGTCGAAATGATTTCACTGCCTCCTCAGTGATCTCTGCCAGGCCGTCGATATTATCTTTGAGCAGGTTTAATACGTCTTCCTTGGTACTGATCTCGTCCAAGTCTTTAATTTCAATCTCGATTTGCGGTATTCGAGATTGTACAGTGGCCCCGCTTGGGAGCTTATTCTTGATGGCGTTACAATAGCGCTCCATCTCCTGAGCGTCTGCCTTGGCGAATAACAAAAGTAGATCTCCCTTAGCTGTTCGTCGGATCTTATTGACTTTTTTGCCTATATCCTGCAAGGTGGGATCATTCTTGATACCTCGCAAGATATCTGCATGGGGGCTCTTCTCGCCTTTCTTTATAAGCAGCGTACAATGTGGCGCTGGTTTTTGCTTATTGGTCCTCGGGCCTTTTTCCTCTTTACCACTTGCCAGTCAGTCGACTGGTTTGCAGGTTGGTTTTTGGTCTGCGGTTTAAACTTGGATTTTAATCCATTGTTTCTCTCCGCTTCTGAATTGACCACCCTACTTGTTGTTCCCTGGGTGGTTTGCCCGATGTTCTGGCGACCTTCCTTACCGGGCTTTAGCTTGCTAGCTAGCACCGGTTTAAGCGTTTTAAGTGGTGGTGCCTTACTTGATGAGGCTACTGAAGGCGAGACCTTCGGTGGCGAGGTCCTTGCTACAGAGGCTACTTTTATTGAAGCCGCCTGCTTTGGGGCCGCCGGTGTTGATGCAGCCGGTTTTGAGTTTGCTGCTTTTGAGGCAGCCGCTTTTGGGACCTCCTTTTGCTGTCCACCTTGTGTCTGAGTGTTTGACACCTTTACTGGCGATGTCTGTGTTGTAGCAGGTTTCGCTACAGGAGGAGGCCGCGTCGTTGACGTCTGATATTTGTCATATTCTGACTTAATGGCGTGTGCCAGTTTCTTGATCTCTTGATTTCTTGTGTTTTTTTTTTATCCGAAGAGGGGGGAAATACATTGCGTACTTAGCTAGCACGTGCTAGCCGTCGTGCGGGACTCCCGATGCAATGACTTCAAAGCAAGAGTAAATCGTTGCCTTGAAACCAGTATACCGTATACCCGCTAAAACCCTAACCTCTTTCTCCTACAACCATGGTCCCTTGCGGCACTCTTACTCAATACTACTTCGCAAGGGTGGTTCATTGCAGATGTTTACTGCTCTTACATTGAAAGCCTCTAAAGCCTACTCCTCGAACGTATTGCGGAGTTCTTTGAGGATAGTCTCCGCCTAATCTGATACCAAGTTCCAGGCTTGGGGGCCCTTCAGCATGGCTTCTACTAATTGTTCTGGAACGATATTAGTCTCCAGAATCCTCTCCACTTCAGCACGTTGATCCTGAAACCGGGGTCAGGAGAAGAACACGTGTTCCGCGTCCTCTACCACGTCCGTACAGTGTGGGCAATTTGGGGAGTTTGCCCTCCTGAACCTGTGCAAGTATGCTCGAAAGCATCCATGTCCAGTCAGTAGTTGAGTGATGTAAAACCCAACCTCCCCATGCTGGCGGTTGACCCAACGACTGATGTTAGGTATCAATCGATATGTCCACCGGCCTTTAGTAGAGCCTTGTGTGTGTTTTTTTTTTTATTTTTTTTTTATCCGAAGAGGGGGGAAATAAATTCCGTACTTAGCTAGCACGTGCTGGCCGTCGTGCGGGACTCCCGATGTAATGACTTCAAAGCAAGAGTAAATCGTTGCATTGAAACCAGTATACCGTATACCCGCTAAAACCCTAACCTCTTTCTCCTACAACCATGGTCCCTTGCGGCACTCTTACTCAATACTACTTCGCAAGGGTGGTTCATTGCAGATGTTTACTGCTCTTACATTGAAAGCCTCTAAAGCCTACTCCTCGAACGTATTGCGGAGTTCTTTGAGGATAGTCTCCGCGTAATCTGATACCAAGTTCCAGGCTTGGGGGCCCTTCAGCATGGCTTCTACTATTTGTTCTGGAACGATATTAGTCTCCAGAATCCTCTCCACTTCAGCACGTTGATCCTGAAACCGGGGGCAGGAGAAGAACACGTGTTCCGCGTCCTCTATCACGTCCGTACAGTGTGGGCAGTTTGGGGAGTTTGCCCTCCTGAACCTGTGCAGGTATGCTCGAAAGCATCCATGTCCAGTCAGGAGTTGAGTGATGTAGAACCCAACCTCCCCATGCTGGCGGTTGACCCAACGACTGATGTTAGGTATCAATCGATATGTCCACCTTCCTTTAGTAGAGCTGTCCCACCTCTCCTGCCATTGCCTTAGACTCATGGCTCTTTCATCGCTGTTTCCTGTCGGTTGGTCTTTCTCTAACTTTCTGCGATAAAGCCGTCCCCTTTCTGCAGCCAGGATGTCGATTGGTAGGGTAGAGGCAATCACACTCACCGCCTCGTAAGACACAGTGCGGTAGGATGATGCCACTCGAATCGCTGAGAGCCGCTGGACTGATTTCATTTTCCGGCGGTACGATGGTAGCTCGAGCGATTTCTCCCATACCGGTGCCCCGTACAACAAAACAGAAGTAGTTACTGTTGCCAGTAGCTGTCTTCTTATCTGTCTAGGGCCTCCGACATTCGGCATTATTCTAGATAATGCCCCCTGTACCCCAGCTGCTTTCTTGCTGGCCGCGATTATGTGCTCTTTGAAGTTGAGCCGTGTGTCCAGGAGCACCCCCAAATAGCTGATGAAGGGCTGCGACTGTATGTAGGAGTCGCCTATTTTGAGGGTGATGGTTTCCCTTGCCTTTCGACTGCTAACAAGAAGTGTTTCGGTCTTTTGTTCTGCTAAACTCAAGTCCGCTGCGAGCATCCAATGCTGAATTGTGGCTATAGCGAATGAGAAGGTTGTTTGTATCTCCTCTATGTGCTTGCGCACTATGATCAATGCCACATCATCGGCGAATGCCACTAGCCTGACGCCCTCAGGCAGACCGAGCAGGAGCAGGTCGTTGTACATTACGTTCCATAAGAGGGGGCCAAGAACAGAGCCCTGAGGTACACCTCCTGTGATCTTATAGTCTACTTGCCCATTTTCAGTTTGGTACAACAAGATGCGGTCCTTGAAATACGCTGAAACCATTCTGCGCAAGTACTGCGGAACTTCCATCCTGACAAGAGCCTCCAAAATGCGGTCCCAGCGGGCCGAGTTAAAGGCGTTCTTGATATCCAGGGTGGCTATTAGACAGTAGTTTTTTCCACCTCTTCTCCATCTCTTTCCCGAGATAGCCTCTCTGGCGATGTTGGTAACGAGTGTCACGGCATCGATGGTTGATCTCCCCTTTCTGAACCCGAATTGGTTGGTGGAAAGTTTCGGCTCAACGTAGGGCTCCAGCCTATCTGCTATTATCCTTTCAAGGAGTTTTCCCGCAGAGTCCAACATACAGAGGGGACGATATGATGACGGTTCGTCGGGAGGTTTCTTTCCCCCTTTAGGGAGGAGCACAAGCCTCTGCTTTTTCCACTTACTCGGGAAAACCCCCTGCTTTAGGCAGGTCTCATACATGTGTAGAAACATGTCAGGCCTATTGGCTATGGCGCATTTTAGCGCGATGTTAGGTATGCCATCTGGACCGGGAGCCTTACCGTTTTGGAGCCGGTTGCACGCGCCCATCAGCTCACTCATAGTCACTGATGGTATATCTTCGTCCCTCACCTGCCACGAAGGATTAGCGGGTAGCTCAGGCTTTGCAGGAAACAAGTGAGTGACAATGCGGTGCAATGATTCGGGGCAGTTCGTTGATGTCATGGGAGGGGCCTTAATTTTATGCATTACGATTTTATACGGTTTTCCCCATGGATCTTGATTAACTTCGTCACACAACTCCTTCCAGTAGGATTTCTTGCTTGAGAGAATGGCTCTTCGTAGTTGTTGTCTTTTGATCTCATAGTCGAGCCTTAGTTCTTCTGTTGTGACCCTGTCGCGTCTCCGTGCTCGTTGATGCAGCCTTCGTGCTTTGAGACACTCTCGTCGGTGTTGTGAGATCGTGTCGTTCCACCAGTAAACTGGTGGGCGGCTGTTGTTCTGCCGTCTCCTTGGCATGGAAGCATCGCAGGACTTGACAACGCTTGTCATTACCTCTTTGGCAGTGGCTTCTGCGCTTGTTGCTATTGACAATGGTTCCTGCTCCATAACCAAGGCGAATGAATCAGCATCGAAAGCATTTTTGTTCCAGCCGACTGGCTGTGACCTCGCACGGCTGACACACAATCTTCGTTTGGGAGTGGTGTTGATTTCCCAAATAATAGCTTGGTGGTCGCTATTAGTAAACTCCTCATCGACCCGCCACTCACAGCCCCCTTTAATTAGGTTGCTGCTAACGAATGTTACGTCGATAATGGAGCTGGCTGTGCCTTTGCGATATGTGCTTACGTCTCCTGTGTTGAGGAGTACCAGGTTGAGCGAAGACATGGTCTCAAGGAGAGCTCGTCCTCTCGCGCTCGTTTCCCGGCATCCCCAGTCAATTGCCCAGGCGTTGAAATCTCCTGCGATGGCGACCGATTCACGCTTCCGTACATCTTCCGCCAAGGTGTCCAAGAATAACTCGAACTCCTCGAGCTGTGCACTAGGAGGTGCATAGCAGCTATAGAAGTTAACCCCTCCCACTTTGGCTCTCACAAGCCATGGTTCGGGGGTATTTGGGAGTTGTTGGAACGGAAGTTTACCGCAAGCCCATATCGCTGCTCTGTCCGTTGTGTCATTTACCCAGGACAGGGTGTCGAAGTTTTTGTACTGCTCGCAGATTATGGCTACGTCGCAATCCAATTCCCGCACCCGCTGTACCAGTAGGTCTTGGGCTGCTTCGCAATGGTTGAGGTTGAGTTGCAGTACTTTCATTTACGGGCTTGTGCTGCTCTCATCGCCTGTTGGTAGATCGGACATTTCCAACTACCCGCAACGTGCCGGCAGTCTGACCTACTATCTTTCTCTTTGCAGAGTAAGCACTTGGCAGGTTGTTGACAAGCCGAGGCATTGTGACCAGCGCCTCCGCATCTGTGACAACAACTGCTTCGGTCAGTCTTGCCTCTGCACGCCTGGGCGTTGTGCCCAAAGTGCCAGCATTTGAAGCACCGTCGAAGGCTGATCCTCTCGCGAACACGTACTGTGCCCCACGCAAGTTTCAGCTTTCCAAGTGCGATGGCTTTCTTGGCCTGGACCTCTGGGAGACAAACAACTGCCGTTTGTGTTGATCTATATGCCCGTCGAAGTGATTTCACTGCCTCCTCAGTGATCTCTGCCAGGCCGTCGATATTATCTTTGAGCAGGTTTACTACCTCTTCCTTGGTACTGATCTCGTCCAGGTCTTTAATTTCAATCTCGATTTGGGGTATTCGAGATTGTACAGTGGCCCCGCTTGGGAGCTTATTCTTGATGGCGTTACAATAGCGCTCCATCTCCTGAGCGTCTGCCTTGGCGAATAACAAAAGTAGATCTCCCTTAGCTGTTCGTCGGATCTTATTGACTTTTTTGCCTATATCCTGCAAGGTGGGATCATTCTTGATACCTCGCAAGATATCTGCATGGGAGCTCTTCTCGCCTTTCTTTATAAGCAGCGTACAATGTTGGGCTGGTTTTTGCTTATTGGTCCTCGGGGCCTTTTTCCTCTTTACCACTTGCCAGTCAGTCGACTGGTTTGAAGGTTGTTTTTTGGTCTGCGGTTTAATCTTGGGTTTTAATACATTGTTTCTCTCCGCTTCTGAATTGACCACCCTACTTGTTGTTGCCTGGGTGGTTTGCCCGATGTTCTGGCAACCTTCTTTACCGGGCTTTAGCTTGCTAGGTAGCACCAGTTTAAGAGTTTTAACTAGTGGTGCCTTACTTGATGGGGCTACTGAGGCCTTCGGTGGCGAGGTCCTTGCTACTGAGGCTACTTTTATTGAAGCCGCCTGCTTTGGGGCCGCCGGTGTTGATGCAGTCGGTTTTGAGTTGGCTGCTTTTGGGACCTCCTTTTGCTTTTCACCTTGTGTCTGAGTGTTTGACACCTTTACTGGTGATGTCTGTGTTGTAGCAGGTTTCGCTACAGGAGGTGACCGCGTCGTTGACGTCTGATATTTGTCATATTCTGACTTAATGGCGTGTGCCAGTTTCTTGATCTCATGATGTACATTGTGCCTAGGCCCAATGAACTTCAAGAGCTCATCGATCTTTGCTCCTAATTTGTTTGGAGCGCCACTCTCAGTTGTGGCCCCTTGGGAGGCGTCAACTGCACTATCCGCCTTTTGGAGGACTTGGCTGAATAGTGTCTTGCTGCCAGCTCTAGTTTTAATGGTCGATGTTGTACCATTAGCAGTGTTCTTATTCTTCTTGTCACCATGTGACGGAACCAGTGATAATTCGCTCCCCCCAGAATCCGTGGAGCGTGCACCGGCCACCGAGGCTTTCACTCGATCGGAACCGGTGGTGGGATTATCCTCTGCAGAGGTACCCATCTGGGGTATTAAGTTGACCTTATCACCCATCAAAACAGATTTTTGTTTCTTACAAGAGAATATCCCAATGAATAACATGTCGTTTTTTCTGTCACCTGTAACTGTGCAAGAAGTATTGTCGATAATAAAAGACTTAAAGCCCTCATATGCCAGCGGTTTCGATCAATTCTCAAATAACTTGCTCAAAAAAATTGCCCTTCATATCAGCACCCCGTTAAAACATATAATAAATTTGAAGACGCGAGATGTAAGACCGACATCTAGGATTTTCAAGACATCTCGCGTCTTCAAATTTAACGAAATGCATCAAATGCATAAAGAAATGTTCGAGAGGACATTCAATTGTGGGAAGCGCAACTGATGAAGGTTCCCGACCAGAAACAATATATATATTATATTTATATATAATATTTATTGTCTTGCGTACAAAGGAATGACACCTCGAAGAGAGTATATAATAAATTTGTCTTTTGAAAAAGGAATGTTTCCAAGTTTGCTAAAACTAAGCAAAGTTTTACCACTATTTAAAAAAGGTGACAGAAATGTATATTCAAACTACAGAGCTATTAGCTTAACCTCCAGCTTCTCAAAAGTTATTGAAACTGCTTTTTATAATCAAATATGGAAATTTTTTCAAAAAAATAAACTTTTGTCATCTTTTCAGCATGGTTTTGTAAAGAACAAGAGTGTAAATACAGCTCTCGTTGAATTTTACAACAATATTATAAATTCGGTAGACAAAAAGCTGTGTTCGATAGGCCTTTTTGTAGATTTTTCTCGTGCATTTGACTGTGTCAACCATGACATTCTGCTTATCAAATTAGAACGTTACGGGATACGTGGTATTCCGCTTAGTTTCATTTCTGACTACTTAAAAAATCGCTCACAAATTGTATGTGTTAATAACTCATGCAGCAAAAAATTAGAAGTTACCTCTGGTGTTCCTCAAGGTTCGATTCTTGGACCATTTTTGTATGTAATCTTTGCCAATGACCTGCCCGCTTACATTCTTAAGAATCTGGATACTACCGTAACTTGTTATGCAGATGATACCAATTTCTTAATTGTTAAAAATGAATATCTGTCAGCTCAACATACTGCAGAGCAGATTTATAGAGATGTAATTAAGTGGTCGCAAAAGAATGCCTTACTCTTAAACACAGATAAAACTATAGGTGTAGCTTTTAAGAAAAAGAAAAATGTAATTGATATTCCTGATGTTAAGCTAAGCTCGGAAGTTAAATTACTGGGTGCCGTTATTGATGATAATCTGACGTGGTCAGCACACATTGACAAACTTTGTGAAAAGTTAAGGTCAAACTGTTACGGCATTAGGCAGTTGAAAAATCACTGCAATAGGGCTGTTCTACTTTCGGTGTATTATGCTAATTTTCATTCCTATTTGCGTTACGGGATTTTGCTATGGGGTCAATGTTCCCAAATAAATAGAATTTTTTTGTTGCAAAAACAAGTAATTAGAACTATCTGTGGTCTATCATTTCGTGAAACATGTAAAGAAGCTTTAAGACAATTAAAAGTTCTTACTCTTGTGGGTATTTACATTTATGAGGTCGCTTGTTTTGTTTATAAGCACAAACCCATATTTCTTGAAAATCAGAGGACTCATCTTTATTCTACTAGGTTTAGGGATCTTCTTGTGCCCGATCAGCATTCAACATCTCTATACCAAAAAAGTGTTATCTTCAGTGGTTGCAAAATATACAATCTCTTACCAAGTGATATCAAGGAAGCCAAAAATTTTTTCACCTTTAAAAGAACATTGAAAGTATTTCTCTTGGCAATAAATTATTACAATATTGCTGAATTTTTTTATTCATAATTTATGTTTTTTGTCTTTATATATTTATATTTTTATTATATTTGTTTGTCTTTTGTATTGTACGTGACCTTCTATTTGCGATGGAATAGACATTTAATGTAAAATGGACGCACTCATCATACATCAATGGATATATTTTATAATTTAAATGTATCTTTTGTTTGTTTGTGAATAAAGCTATTGAATTGAATTGAATGTCACGTGATGAGACTGTGTTGTGATTGGTTGGGTGTTGGTGGGCGTGTCTGCTTTGTTTAATCTGGCAATTACGGAGGTCCATGCTGTGGGAAGGAGAGAGGTGTCATCCCGTCGGTTTAGACAGAGGGGTCTTTTTTCTATTGCTATTGCTTCGCGAATAGTAGATGCCCTAAGGGAGTTAAGAGATACGATAGTCCTACTGTCCTCGAAGTTGATAGAGTGTCCTGTTTGGATATTATGATGCGCGAGAGCTGAAGTCGGATCTTTTTTGCGAACTGACAAAGAATGTTCATATACTCGATGGTTGACGCGCGTATTCTTCCTTTCTAGATATGTTAGGCGGTTATAGAATTTCAGAAAATGATATCCTGGATAGCTTTGATGTTGTATCTCTTTTCAGCAATGTCCCCATTTCAGAAACGTTAGATATTCTAAAAACTAAACACAATATCTTTTTTGACATTATCAAACTGGTACGGCACTGTTCTTCTAACACATATTTTTCATTTCAAGACACTCTGTTCAAACAAGTACGTGGGGCCCCGATGGGTTCACCTCTTTCTCCAGTGCTTGCTAACATTTTCATGGAACAAATAGAAATCCAGGCCCTAAACTCGTCTAATATAAAACCTTCCTGCTGGCTTAGATATGTTGATGATACTTTTTGTCATTTGGCCTAATGGCAGAGATTCGTTAGACTTCTTTCTACAACACCTCAATGATATACATTCTAACATTCAATTTATAATGGAAATCTAATCCGATTCTTCGCTCCCGTTTCTTGATGTCCTCATAACAAAAACCAGCCATGGCAGATTCTCACATAGAGTCTATAGGAAACCAACCCACACCAATCGATACTTAAATGTCCAATCACATCATTACCCTGCCCAATTAAGTTCGGTAATTAAATCTTTGGCCCTTAGATCTATTCGCCTAACAGACATTGACAATAGACAAAACGAACTTAATAATCTTCAACAAATCCTTCGACAAAACGGTTATCATCCAGACCACGTTGCACGCATATTTCGTCAATCGCAACAACCCCCCAGAACACCAACCCCATCAGAAACAGACAAAATAGCACGAATCACACCGACATCAAATAAAGACGGTCTTCAACACTAGTCAACCTATAGCTAACTTAATCGGGACCCCTAAGGATACAGTACCTAACGAGGATCAAGGAGTTTATGAAATTCCATGTCGCGATTGCCCACAAAGCTACATAGGTCGTACAAATAGGCGCATCAACCATCGAGTATATGAACATTCTTTGTCAGTTCGCAAAAAAGATCCGACTTCAACTCTCGCGCATCATAATATCCAAACAGGGCACTCTATCAACTTCGAGGACAGTAGGACTATCGTATCCCCTAACTCCCTTAGGGCATCTATTATTCGCGAAGCAATAAAAGTAGAAAAAAGACCCCTCTGTCTAAACCGACGCGATGACAGCTCTTCCCACAGCATGGGCTTCCGTAATTGCCAGATTAAACAAAGCAGACACGCCCACCAACACCCAACCAATCTCAACACAGCCTCATCACGTGACATCCCCTTCTAACCCAGCGCTAACTATAAATAAAAGAAGCAGAGCAGACTCAAATTCAGTCCAGTTACCTAGTGACTCTTGGGGAGTAGGCAGATTGAGGCCCCAAGCTCGATCTAGACTCTGAAACTCTTTTTCACTTTTGTCTCTTGATAATGGCTCCAAAGCAGGAGTCGAAACGTCGAGTATATAATAAATTAATTTAGACGCGGTTCTCACCCGGAACCTAGCTTTGTTCATATATATATATATATATATATATATATATATATATATATATACGAAACGTACCCAAAGCCGACCCTGTTTCATTTCAGTACGACAATCGCTTTGAGATAAAATAATGGTTCTCGAAATGACTCCACAGCTGTAGGAGTGATGACTGATTTTACTGGAGAAAACCACGCTGGTTTTATAAAGGAAGCAGGCCGCGATCGCGAGTTCAGTTGATGGAGCGAAGAGCTTATATGTAAAATTGTTATTGTGATATTTGAATCAGCTGTTGTACATTTGATGTAAATAAAAGTTTCTAGAAAAGTGAAAGTGAATATTAGTTTAATAATTTTAAATTGAACCCACAGACTTTACAAAAATTTGGTGATCAGAAGTAAATGATTAAGTGCAGTTAAAATCGTCATTTGAGTTATGGAAACACGGAGCATGGAAAAAATGGACGAAACTGCCAAAAAATAGTCAAGCAGGTTACCGAGGGACTAGACGAAAAAATGGCCCAGCTTCTAGAAAAACGTGACAAGAAGGAGAAACAACATCAAGAAGAAATACAACAAAGGTTAGTAAAATATTTTGATGAAAAACGTAAAATAGAATTAGAAAATCTTGTCACTACGATGAAAAGCGAACAACACAATCTTGTTTCCACGATGGAAGAAAAACAACAAAATTTAATGGAAGGATTATTCTCGAAATTTGTAGAAAAACAAGATCAACTTGAATTAAAACGACAAAATGAATTTAAATTATTAGAAGAAAAACGACAAAATGATTTTAAAGTATTTGAAGAGAAACAAGATCAAAGTGAATTAAATCGACACGAAACTGAAGAGAAAAAAAAGACAACTGCAATTTGAACAATTAATGCAAATAGTAGCACAAGTTAATGAAACAGTTAATGACAGAATGCAAATAGTTGAGTCAGACATAAAAGAAATAAATGATGACATTAAGACCATAAAAAATACGGTGGACACTCTTGAAACCAAAGTTGATGGCCTCGATTCCATCCAAAGCCAGGTAAAGTTTGAAATCAGTTCTATTCAAAACACAGTTCAAGATAAAATCAGTGCCACCCAGAATAAGGTAGAAACAGAAATAAAAAAAAATGCAACAGGACTTACAGCGAGGAAAATACCAGCACACAGTGAGTACCAAAGGTTCCGTTAGAAAACCACCCACATCTGATGGCAGCTCATCTTGGCCCATGTATAAACGGCAATTTGAAGCCGTGGCTACAGCTAATGGATGGGACAACTAAGAAAAATCCACGTCTCTGGTAATTTCGTTAAGAGGTCCGGCCCTAGAACTCCTCCAAAGCATTCCAGTCGATGAACAAGGCAATTTCGACAATATCATCGCCATCCTAGACAAACGCTACGACAATCAATATTGAGCCAGGTATACCAAGTCCAACTGAGTGGAAAAACGCAAAAATCCGGTGAAAGCTTCCAAGAATTCGAAGCAGACATTAGACGGTTAGTTCACTTGTCCTACCCAGACCTGCCTGAGGAAACGAAAGACCAGTTGGCCACAGAGTTTCATAAACGGCATCAGAGATGTTGAAGTACAACGAAATCTAAGACTAAGTGGCGTCAAGAAAAGTAATGAAGCTCTACTTCGGGCTTTGGAAGTCGAGGCCGTCATAAACATGTCAAAGCCGAGGGTCCGAGAAGTTTCCTTCAACCAGGAAGAGTCAGAGTCACCATTTCAAGCGCTGCTGTCTGGTCTGAAGAAAATATAACGGTCACAAAGAACTGGCACCAGGGGGGCATGTTACCGCTGCGGACGGACAGGACACTTCCAACGTGACTGCCGAGTAAGGCCACCGGAACGATCACCAACCAGGGGTAGACAACAAACCGACCTTACAGGACAGTATCCATCCGGGGATTTTGTCGAGAAAGCGGCAGCCTAGTCATCAGAGGCACCATCAATGGGCGAGCAGTTACCATCACCATCGACAGCGGCGCCGCTGTGTCCATTGCCAAGTCCAGGGTTTTGAGAGCATCAGGAATTCGGCCAGTTACCAATAACATCCAGCTCAGAACAGTCACCGGCAAGTCCATGTCAATACAGGGTGAGGCAGACGTCGTGCTACAGATAGGGGACAACATGATCCGGCATAGGGTCCTGGTAGCGAATATTGAGGACGGTTTTATACTGGGAATGGACCTAATTAGCCAGCATGGATTTATGTTCGACCCGAGATATGATGTTCTTCGGTTCCTAAATGAGGAATTTGTATTGACACGGCCCGTCAACAGTTCAGTCACCTCCATAAAAATTGTGGCAAAGTCTTCAGCTAGAATTCCCGGTCGAACGGAACAGATTATTCATGGGCAGCTAGACAGCAATCCTGGGAGCTGCGTTGGAATGGTGGAGCCCGTACACTCAGCTCATGACTACTTAGTTGGACGGGCTATAGTTAAAACCGGACGAGATATACCCATCAGAGTTCTGAATTTGTCTAACAACGACATTAGAATTGCCAACGGTCAAGAGATAGCTTGTTTCGAGCCAGTAGAGACTATCATCAATTGCGAAGAAGAGTACCAGACGTCAGTGAAGGAGACAGGAAACCAGTAAAGAGTTCCTACAACAGTTTGCTGACCATTTGACACACCTGACACCAGAGAACCAGAAGAAAGCCAACCAATTTATCATAAAGCACTGGCAAATTTTTAACAATCAAGATGGAACCACCGGTTGCACCAACATCATCCAGCATCGAATAGATACCGGAAAGGCTCAACCCATCAGAATACCACCTAGACGACTATCAATGGGGCAGCAACAGGCAGTCGAGGAAAACATCGAGTCCATGTTACAAAATGGAGTTATTGAGCCATCCATCAGCCCATGGTCTGCTCCCGTCGTGCTAGTTAAAAAGAAGGATGGAACCACCCGATTTTGCGAGGATTACAGAAAGCTGAATGACGTCACGAAGAAAGACTATCTACTACCCCGAATCGATGACTCTTTGACCACACTAGCAGGCTCCCGTTGGTTCTCTACACTAGACTTAAAAAGTGGATATTGGCAGGTTGGTCTACACGCAAACGACAGAGAGAATACAGCGTTCTCCACCAGTAAAGGGCTGTTTCAGTTCACGGTCATGCCCTTTGGGTTATGTAATGCACCCGCTACATTTGGCTAATGGAGTATGTACTGAGCGGGTTAACATGGAGGACGTGCTTAGTATACCTCGACGACATTATAGTCATGGGTCAGACATTCGACGACCATCAAGAACCTGGACGAAGTATTCTCCAGAATTAATAATGCCAATCTGAGACTCAATCCGAAGAAGTGTTCCTTGTTCCAAAAAGAAGTACAGTTTTTGGGCCACGTAGTGTCCGAGTCAGGAATCCGCACCAACGAAGACAAGATAGAAGCCATCCGTGATTGTCCAGTCCCAAGAGACAAGCATGAACTTCGAAGCTTTTTGGGCCTCTGTTCATACTACCGGCGTCTTGTTGAGGGATTTGGCACCATCGCCGCCCCTCTACATCGGCAGACCACTGAGAAAGAGACCTTCCGTTGGAATCAGGATTGCGAAACATCATTCAGACGACTGAAGGCAGCACTATGTTCCAGCCCAATCCTAGCCTTTCCTACCCAGTCCGGCAAGTTCACTTTAGACACAGACGCCAGCAACACAGGTTGGGGGCCGTCCTATCCCAGGTGCAAGATGGTGAAGAGAGGGTGATCGAGTATTACAGCCGTGGATTCTCGAAACCGGAAAGAAATTATTGCGTCACCAGAAAAGAACTTCTTGCAATAATAAGGGCTGTAGACCATTTCCACAAATACCACTATGGTCGTCATTTCTTAATCCGAACAGATCATGCCGCACTCAAATGGCTGCTGGACATGAAGACACCGGAGGACAACTGGCCAGATGGATGGAGAAATTACAGCAATACGACTTCAGTGTGGAACACTGTGCCGGCCGTTTGCACAATAATGCCGATGCCCTATCCAGAAAACCCTGTAGAGCGGAATGCGGACATTGTCTGAAGACGGAACAGCGAGAGGGTATCTCCATCAGGCAGATCCGAGTGCAGGCCAATGAAGACTAGACAACGGAACAGTGCATCCAGGACCAAATGGCTGATCCAGACATCGAACCAATCCTTTCACTCAAAATGAGAGGGGTACCTAGGCCCCGATGGGTCGATGCCGTGCTGAAATCGTTATGGGCTCAATGGGACTCTCTAAGAGTAGACAATGGAATGCTCAAGCGAGTTTGGGAAAGCGCTGATGGACGAGAAACCAAGTCCCAACTGGTAGTTCCGAAGAAAAAGGTACCAGCCATCCTGACCGAAGTACATGATGGAATTACCGGAGGCCACCTGGGCATGAATAAAACCCTTGACAAAGTTCGCCAGCGGTACTACTGGGTGAATTACCTCGAAGACGTCAGAGGAATTTTGTAGGGGGAGTCCTCGGATTTTAGTATCTTACTGAACCTATTGAAAAAACGTTATCCTGAGAGTTACTGCCCTCTAGAGACCTTAGGGCCCTAGATAGGGCCCATCAAAGACACAAAAAGGCCGTTTTTACCCTATATTTGACAGGTTGTATCTCGGAGTCTGTCTCGATTTCAACTCACGTTATTTGTTTTGTAATTTTAAGTAATTTTTTCAGTAAAAAGTTCAAGTCTCTAGTTAATAACGCTGATTTTTGGGAGCCTTTTAAGTAAAGTTAAAAATTTAAAAAAATTGTCATTTTCAAAAGTTTGCCAAAAATCGGATTTTAATCCGATTTTAGTTTTCTCGGCGGCATTTGATAAGTTTTAAAAAACACCTTCAAAATGAGATGTGGTGCGTTAAAGTCCGTTCAGTACATTCGGAGATACAGCGGATTGAAAATGGTCATTTTTGTAAATATCGCGTTTTTACGCATTTTCAAAGTGCTGGTACTTCGTCTGGTAAACTTTAAATTACACAACAATTTTTTTGGAGGTTTTTTTTTATAAAAATAATAACGTCCTATTGGAGATTTTCTTGGCCCGAGCCTCTATCTACCTCATTTAACCCTCTAAAAAACGAGTATTTTGCTACTGAAGTAAGCCAATTTAATAAAAACTTAGGGCTTATTTCTATCAATCAAAGAGCCTGAAGACATTTATATGTTACAGATTATAAAAGAAGAGATTAAAACCTTTGATTTAAGGGTTTCTACAAACCTCTAGGTAGCCTAGAACGACAGCTAATTTTACCTAATTGTGAAGTTCCTTCTCAAAATCTTCTATCTCCGTTCTAGATAATCTAGAACTTTGTTTAACCTTCAAATTACAAATAGTTTGCTAATCTTTTACAGTTTTGCATTATATCTTTGGAAACTTAGAGCTCACGCCTTGTACTGTAGAAATTTTAGTTTGAATGGTATTGATTCCAATTAATTAAAATTTATCAATCCATTATATTTTTTGTACGATTACACTGACCCTCTATGGACAAATATGAGTTAAAAAAAGTCAAAATATTGGGGAAAAGTAAAAGTATAATGGGATTCAAACAGTAAATTAAAAATAAAATGAAAACGTATTTTAACAAAATTGAAAATAAAATACCAATTAAAAAATTAAATAAGGTAACGCAGAAAAACCTGTACCTCTTCAATTTTAAGATCCATTTTCAATTTACTTTCAAAAATTTCTTTATATTTATACGTTAATACTATTTCTTTTAAGTTACATTACTCACTTTTGTTCTAAAAATAATGTTTATTTTATGTTAATAATATAACGCAGTGTTGAGGTTATGGTATCTTAGTAGCTTGCAGCGTGGTAGCAACATCAAAGCAACTAAGCAAGAATTTATATGTCCAGACCCTGACAGCAATTCTACATTGATGGTATAAGTCGCGACACGGCACGACAAAACAGAGTCAACTATCGATCTATGTTTATACTTAATGGTCTTTGTCATGAAACGGACGCATGTAACAAGGCAAGGTCAACCATCTATGAATTCACAGCTAGCCTTGTTTTAAACTAAGGCCCGGGACAGACAGAGATACGAGATACGAATGGAGATAAGCTTAAAAACATGCGCTAAGAAAAATTTTGCTGCGCACATGCTCCATGTCTTACGAAGTTTTCAGACTTAGGGATGGTTTCAAAAATAATTTAATATGGGCACTTCTAGACTGAAATTGCTGCAGCTGCTCGCAGTTACTAGTCTATAAAGTTTGTAAGCCATGGAGCATGCGATCAGCAAAATTTTTCTTAGCGCGGTGCTAACTTTTTATCCCCATGTTTTTTAACTTCTTATCATTCGTATCTCTATGTCTGTCTCATTTAGTTAGTGAATTTTTAAAACTTTTCAAATGCCGACGAGAAAATTAAAATCGGATTAAAATTCGATTTTTGGCAAATTTTTGAAGATGACAATTTTTTGAAATTTTTAACTTTACTTAAAATGCTCCCAAAATCAGCGTTATTAACTAGAGACTTGAACCTTTTACTGAAAAAACTAATTAAAATTACAAAACAAATGACGTCTGGTGAGTTGAAATCGGTTAACTGGGCTCCGAGATACAGCCTGTCAAATATAAAGTAAAAACGGCCTTTTTTGTGCCTAAGGGCTCTAGAGGGCTGTAACTGTCAGGATAACGTTTTTTCAATAGGTTGAGTACAATACTAAAATTTGAAGAAAATCCGAGGACCCCCCCTACAAAATACCTTTAAAAGTAGAAATATTGCTCATATATATATATATACATTCAGTGTCCGGCTTTCGAAAAGGTAACACCTAAAACTCGGGGTATCCCAAATATCGGCATTTAGAAGTAAAGTAAATAGTAGTGAATCCCGGTGCTCGCAACAGTGTGCGGTCATAAAAATCGTCACAAAGACTTAATAGTAAAAAACATCTGTGCTAACTGTAACAAGAGACTATAACAACTGTGCGTGACAATTTTATAGAACTTAAATGGTGTATTAAATTTGGTGCAAAGAGCAAAAACCACAGAAACTATAAAGTTTGTGAACATTTTTTTAAAATAACCTAAATACAAAAAGTGTTTTGAACTAAACCACTAAATAGAAAGTAAATATATAAATGATATAAAATTCTGGTAGTAAACAAACATAATACAAAGAAGCTGAACAAAAACAATCTAGGAAGTGAAACAGCAAATCCTTTGCTGCGCTTATATGAACAATTGGCCTTAACTAAACAAAAATGGAAGGAAATGAAGAAAATAATAAATGTTACAAGTGTGAAAATGAAATTATTGATGATTAATATTACAGATGTGACTCCTGCTTCAAAAATGTTCATGAAAACCGTGCTAATTAATCAGCGTCTGAACTGAATTTTACTCTTCTTATGTGACGATTGCCGAATTTTATTGGCTAGAATTCCTTACCTTGTGAAGCTAATTGAGGAGATAAAAAATGATATTGTTGAAATCAAGTCAACTAACTGCCTTGCCAAACACCAGTCAAATGCGTTCTTACTCTGGGGCTTTGAAAGCAAAGGAAAACGAAACTAACAAAACCAAAGCAATAAACCCAACCTTAATTATCAAACCAAAATCAGGCCAAGGTATAGAAACCACAAAGAAGGAACTTCAAAAGAATGTGAACCCAGCATTACTAAATATTGGAATTAAAAACATGAAGGCCACTAAGCAGGGTCACATATCTGTTACATGTGCATCGAAAGAAGACATAGATGTGTTACGTGAGTCAGCATGAAAGACCCCTTTGTGCAACATTGTATCTTATCTTTCATATTTCCTTTCAAGTAATTGATATTTCTGTTTATTCCAAAATTGCTTATTTAAAGGTGAGCTTAATAGCTAACAATATTCTATTGTTCATGTAAAACTGCACGTGTTATAAAATCCACCTTAGTCATCTTGACAGAACCTATGAATTCTTTGTAAAGCTGTAGGAGAGTTGATATTAACACAACCATTATATTAGTTCATTTTTGACATCTCTCTCCCGCGACTGCAAAACTCGGCATAACTTAACAATAATTTATTGTAATAATTTTTAATAATTAATTTCAAGTAACAATTCAAAGTGTAAAAGTTAAAAAGTGTTTTAGTAAAAATAAAATTTTTTAAAAAGTTTTTAATTTTGTTATCGACGTAACAGAGGTACTAAGAAATGCTGCTTAAAAAACAATGAGAAAAAATTATACCATCGAGGCAATCAAATTAAGAAACTCAAAAGTTAAAATTACGGGTTACAGTGGTAAAAAATCGGCAAAGGAAATTGAAGATTTGATAAAAAAACAGAATAAATGGATTGAACCAGATCAACTACTAAAAGTAGTATAAATTAGAAATTATAAATTTAAGAAAGAATCAACAGTATATGTGGAATGCTCACCCAAAAACTACCATAAATTAATGGATTCAAAAAAAGTTTACATCGAATGGGAATGCTATCCCGTTTATGAAGATCTAAGTGTACCTCGTTGTTCTAATTGTCAATTGTATTATAACAAGAGAGATAAATGTGTTAAGACTACAATATGTGCAAACTGCTCTGGTGATCATGATACATTAACATGCAGTAATCAAATCAAGAAGCACTACATAAACTACAGTATGACACTAATTACGCTGCATCTGACAAGAACTGCCCACCTACAAACTACCTTATTCAAATTTTGAAAAGTAAAACGGACTACTCACTGTAAACCTTTTTAATGGTAAGGTTAACACAGGATGAAATACTGCAAGAAGTAAATAACGAAACTGATTATGAAAAAGGTGAATTTGTGGATGAAGTAAATATTCATAATGTGATGAATTGGGACAAAAAACTGGTAAATATTTAACATTTAAATATACGTAGTATTAATAAAAATATAGATGAATTGTTAATTTTGTTAGAAATTTTAGCTTGCAACATACTGATGTTATAGTTTTAAGTGAATCTTTCCAAATTTTAACAACTAATCACTATCATATTCCTAACTATAATATATTTTATAATGAGGCTGACTTTAATAGGAATGATGGAGTCATCATTTATGTAAAGTCACATATCAATGTTGAATTTGTCAAGCATAAATTATTAACGTCTAAAGCTACAGTTGGCAGAATAACATTCCAGATAAATAATATAAGTTTGGTAACAGCAGCATATAAACCACCACCCATATCAAAGAAAGACTTTATAAATGACATTCATTACTATCTCCAATTAAATACAAATAAAAATATTGAAATATTTATGGGTGATACGAACATGAACACATTAGACACAAGCAATGATGTTGTAAATTATTATCTTTCATGTATGAGTGAAATTGGATATACCTCGTATATAACCTCTATTAGTCGTACTGAAACAAATACATGCATTGATCATATATTTGTAAATCAGCGACTGAAACTAAGTTCTCTAAAGATAAAATCCTTTATATTGGATACACAAATCACTGACCATAATCCAATTATGCTCAATATTAGTCAGGAACAAAACCGCAGAACCAAAACTGAAAATAGTCCAAATCCCATAATAAACACAAAAAAGATATCAAATTTAAAGATTTATTAAAAAATCAAGACTGGTCATCGGTATTAAATATAACTGACCCAGAAACAGCAAGTAAATGTTTTATTGACAAGTATCTTAACAACTTAATGAATCAAAAATTGAGTATTCAGTCTCACACTTTGCTCGTAAAAAAATCAAAAAATGGATAACAAATGGCATTATTACTTCGATTAAGCACAGAGATAAAATGAAAAGAAGAAACATTGTATAGACCTTGAGGCTGGTTATAAAACTTATAGTAACTATGTGAAGAAAGTAATACGTATCAGAAAGAATGAATATTATGGAACACAAATTGAAAACAATAAGAACAATATAAAAAAAGTATACAAAATAATCAAAGAAAATTCAAACGAAACCCAGAAACTTAACATAAATGATGAAAATGGTCAAAAGTTGTACACAGATTACGACATGGTAAATTACATTAATCACTATTTTGTGAATATAGGTATTGAAATGGAAAAAAAATCCAATTCCGGATCAAGAATATGATTTTGGGCCTGCTGTACATGTTTCTATGTTTCTCACCGCTTACAAAAAACGAGTTAATTAATCACATATATTCATTACAAACTAATAGTTGTCCGGGCTATGATGGCGATAACGGGAGAAATCATAAAACAAACTCATTTAGAAATAATGGATGTCCTACTACATGTAATTAACTTAATTTTCCAAACTGGTACTATTCCAAGTGTTTTTAAAATGTCTATTGTTACCCCAATAAATCTGGATCGCCCAAAGAGATTAGATATTACAGACCTATAAGCCTCATTAGCAACTTTGCCAAACTATTTGAAAAAAGTTTAAAAGATAGATTATATGTTTTTTTAATAACCAACTCAATCCTCTCTAATAAACAATATGGTTTCATTAAGAACTGTAGCACTAGTGATGCAATGCTTGGTCTGGTTTCAGAAATTGTCAAAACCCTAAATAATGGTAACAAGTGTTTGAGTATTTTTAGCTAAAGCCTTTGACACTGTTCCCCATTCCAAACTACTTAGTGTACTAGAACATTACGGTATTAGAGGCAAAGTATTGGAACTGATAAAAAGTTATCTGAATGAAAGATATCAGATAGTTAAAGTAAATAAAAAATTTAGTCAGAAACAAAAAATTAAAATAGGGATACCACAAGGCACCGTATTAGGTCCAATTCTGTTTATACCATATACAAACTCTTTATTGCAATTGGACACGGGTGGATTAACAATTTCGTATGCAGATGATACTGCTCTTGTGTTTGAAGCAAAAACTTGGGATGAATTAAAAACCAAATCAATAAATGAATTCCTAAGCGTACAAAACTGGCTCCACTCGTTCAGACTATCATTAAATTGGAGCAAAACTAATTATATCTTGTATTCTTTAACATCTGAAAATAGACCTAACTTTCCTGATATAAGGATAAATGATCATACTATACAAGAAACATCCCATTCAAAATACCTTGGTATAATTATAGATAGACACCTTAAGTGGGGCCCTCATGTTGATTATTTGTCCAATAAAATTCGTAAACTGATACATAAATTTTATTTTTTGAGAAAATTGATTTCTAAGTATTAAATTCTTAAAAAATGTATATGGGACTTTAATAGAATCTCTTATATGATATGGAATTTTAGTATGGGGGCATGTATAACAATTCAATACATAAATTGAAAACAATTCTTTATTTTAAAACTTATTAATTGGAAAAGCAGAATGTATCACACACTCTACTTTACTCTGAAGACATTTTAGATATTAGATTAGAGTATATTCTAACTGTTTGTTCATATGTGCATAAAGCAAACAATACATGTAATTATGTTAAACATATATACCATACACGTAGTTAGAGCAAAGAGAAATATTCAAATACCTATTAGCCATAATAATATTAATCTAAAGTTTGCAACCTTCTTGGGTCTAAAATTTTATAATATGCTGCCTAGAGATATAAAAAATACTGGAAATAGTTTTCATCAAAGTATGTAGGAAATTCATCTTTACTAACTATAATATATTAAAAGAAATATTTAACATTTAGTTTTAGTTTATATTATTATTCATATTTTTAATATGTCTTGCTATTATTTTTGTCCGTAGGATAGGTTATGCCTTTATATTATTATTTTGCTTGTAATGGTGGGGATGATGACACACAAGTGCAACAGCACTTAGGTGTCAGAATTACCGATCAAACACAAATTGTTGTAATGGTAATTGAAATTGTATATATGTATATATATATATAGTTTCATATGTTGTATGATCGTTGTTCAGGTGCGGTGTTCAGGTTTTTACTGCTTTATCGGCTAATCCCCTTGGGTTATGATCGTCCATGGGGTAGTGGGCCCTCCAAGTTTTTGGCAAGTTTCGGTGATTTTCTACGTTGGCGATTTCCTTGGATGTTTTAAAGTCTATTTTCTGTCCTTTATTGAGTTCGTGTTGGAATAAGCTCGATGCAGTCTGTTTATTCCTGATGTTCCTCTCCTCCTCTGCTTTTACGTAAATGCATCGGTTAGTACTTCCCACGTATGACTTTTGGCAGTTTCCACAAGATATACTATAGACTCCGTGGTTTTCTAACTCGATTTTATCTTTCGGGTTACCGAGTACTTTGACTATGTTCTTGTGAGGCTTGAAAATTTGCTTTATGTTGCGCTATCTTAGTAGACTTCCTATTCTATCGGTAGTACCTCTAATATAAGGTAGGATAGCTGCATGTTTCTTCTCCTCTATATCTTTGTTGTTTTCTGGTCGTTTTTTTCGGATTATTGCTTGTTTTATTGTATGTTTTTGTATACGTTTTTCTTTAGCTCTTATTATTATGAACAAGCAAAGCGCCAGATTCCAACCCGAACGGTATGTACTTCGTAGAAATGAAGATAATTTAATTCCAGCTGATAAAGGTAACGCTACCGTGATGATGAACAAGGAAGAATACAATCGAAAGATGACTGATATACTATATGACGCTATCTACAAACCAACAACCCGGAACCCATCAGCGTATTGGAAAAAGTTACAAAAACCAAAATACAGGAATCACCAATAGATAACGAAATCAACAAACAATTGATACCACGCGAGAAATCATCCAGGTGCTTAAGGACTTCCGAAAATACACAAAGACCCATCATAAGTGCTGTAAACTCAGCAATCCAAAAACTGGAAAAATACATAGCCAAGTTTATACAGCCTAAGGTGGAGGAATTCCTATATGAGAAACTCTGAACATTTCATTAGGAAAATACAACACCTAAAAACGAACAACACAGACATCACTGCTAGATTAGATGTTAAGTCACTGTACCCAAGCATTCCAGTCAACGAAGCTATAGAGAAGATATCCACGAAAGAAAATTTCCCAATTCACATCATAAAATTCGCTAAACACTGCCTAAACAACACATATTTTACATACAATGGACAAATATACAAACAAATAGAGGGTGCTCCTATGGGCTCATCGCTGTAACCAGTAATAGCGAATGTCTTTGTTTTACTTCGAAGAAGAAGCCCTCCAAAATCCCTTTCTTAAACCAACGTTATGGATTCGTTACGTAGATTATATTCTCATCATCTGGCAACATTGAGAAACCGAATTAGGACATTTGTTGACATATCACCTTACATCCTAAAATACAGTTCACCTTAGATTAGAACAAAACCACTAAAAAGGAAATTTCAATTTACAGTTTACAGAAAAGAAAACCAAGACACACCAATAGATACCTGAACGCCATGTCACACCATCACTCAAATTCAACCAGTCGCCAATATTCTTATTTCCAGCTCATTTCATTTCTACGACGATGAAACATTGCATGCCGTTCGGATGAACTGAGGTTGCAATCTGGCGGTTTGCTTGTTCGTCATATTCATTCATTTAGATTCAGACTTCAACACCAAAAACAAAGAAAGTAAAATCATAACAGAAGAGCTAAAGAAAAACGTTTACAAAAATCATACAACAAAACAAGCAACGAAACACATCACCAGAAAACAACAAAGACATAGAGGGGAACAAACATGCAGCTATTCTACCTTATATTAAAAAAAGTACAACATAAAGCCAATTTTCAAGCCTCACAAGAACAAAGTCATCGGTAACCTGAAAGATAAAATTGAGTTAGAGAACTACGGAGTCTATAGTATATCTTGTGGAGACTGAGTGATACGTGGGATTTACTTACCGAGGTTTCCGTAAAAGCAGAGGAGCATAAAGTAAGCATCCGGAATAAACAGACTACATTGGCCTTATTCCAACATATAGGACATAACATAGACTTAACGTGCAAGGAAATCGCCAACGTAGAAATTCACCATAACAGGATAATACGGGAAGCTATCGAAATTCAGCAAATTGGTGGGTTAAATAAACGAGACACGCTCTAAACCTGCCAAAAACGTCGAAGATCCTTCTATAAAAATTCCACCATAAAACTACTAGAATAAATCTAATCTTAATGAAAAATACTCACAAGGGACCATAGACATAGCAGGTAAAGCAATAACAACCATATAGTCTACACCCTCGAAGGAAACTATAAATACAAAGGCACTTTCTAAATTTCTTTAGCCTGTTCTTTTGAGTAAAATCTCACCAAGTTTGGGCTCTTAATCTTAATTTTAAGTATTTACAATTTGCATTTGAAGTTTTCCCATTTAAAATGCATGTAAAAATTATTTTTTTCAAATTTCTACCTTTTACAATATTGTGAATCGGTTTGATGGACCTTATGGGGAATTCCACGCTCTTCAAAATTGCTCTGGTGTTTTTTTTTGTGTAACTCGCACTCGTTCGCCTGTAGGAGACATCAAAGTACAATTTTTGGAATGAATAGTTTGTTTTTAATTTTTTTGAGCAAACCGCAAAAAGTAAGGAGAAAAAAAATGCTGATTAGTAAAATATAGTTACTTTTTGTTTTTTTTTTGGGCAATAACACCACAATCGAAATAAAACGACGTATATTGAAGGAAAACCAAAAAAGTCTAGTCTGACTTCGTTGTCAATGGATTTATATTTATTGATGTAAATTGCAAAACGAAAATTATGACATTTAAATTGACATTAGAAAATTCGTTGTTTTTAGATATACAGGAATCTTGTATATGCAGTTTTTTGAGTTCTGGGTTTTGTTGGTTGGTTTTGTTTTCGATACTAGAGATTTCAGTGTATTTCTTGTTTGGAATGTTGCTTTAATATTAAATCTGTTGCCCACTCTTTTCAATCTTTCTGACAGACCCTGTATATATGGTATAGTTGTAATTGTAATGTAGTCCTGAGTAGTAGTAGTGTTAATAAGAGAAGTTCTGGGTTGATTCGGAAGGTTTGTTTTCTGTTCAAGTCTGTTTAACTCTTTGTTGATAAATTTTGTAGGGTAATTGTTTACAGTGAGAACACTTTTTAATAATTATTTTTTCTTTGTTGAATTTATTATCATCAGAACTGTTGGTCTTTGCTCTATCATATAATGACTTCATGACACCTTTCTTTACTGTATTCGGATGATTTGAATTGAAATTTAGGTATCTGTTTGTATGAGTTGGTTTTCTATAAACTTCTGTTTCGAATGAAGATTCTGTTTTTGTTATTAATATGTCTAGGAAAGATAGTTTGTTATTTTCTTCAATTTCTAGGGTAAATTTGATAGTTGGCTCTTTGTTATTTATGTCATTTAATAATTTATCTAGTTCTTCAAGCTTGTGTTCCCAAATTACGAAAATGTCGCCACCAAACTAAAGGTTAAGATTTCTTTTGATAAAATTACTTGTTGTTCAAAATTTTCCATAAATATGTTACTTAATGCTGGTGAGAGACAAGAACCCATGGCCACGCCAAAATGCTGTTGGTAAAAGTCATCGTTTAATTGAAAGTATGTAGTTTTGGTACAATATGTTAGTAGTTCCATTTAGGGATGTTATGGAGCTCCGCAACCGTAACCGAAACTACCGGTATCCGAAATAAAAATCTATCCGAAACCGTAACCGAATCTGATATAAAAGTTTCGAATAATTTCGGATAAAGTCAGATTTTTATCGAAATGAGACACTTTACAAGAATGTTCGAAATTCGAACCCGAAAAACGATTGACAAACTGTTCTCGAAGTGAGCGCTGACGAATTACAGTTTACAATAACGGGTTGTATCCGGTTGTTCATCAGGTATTTATCGCGTTCGAACAAACCTCATTTATGCCTGGTTTTGATCCGGCCGAGCAGATACAGTAGCTGCATCGCTTGCATTGTTCCAAGTTTTAATATTTCTATTGCATCCATAATCCATATTAGTGAGTGGTCAATTCTTGTGATATTCTAATTCCTTGAGAAATCGACTTTGCGGTGATAAAGCTGCAAAGTTGCTTTCTGTTAAGTATAATTTACCGTTGCTCAGTTTTGACTATTTTGTATTTAAAAAATTTACAAAATTGGACCTCGTAAATATTATAAAATCGTTTCTTTTCTAACAATCACTAATTAAGAAGAAAATTATGGCTTATTGGCTTATTTCAAAGATGGATGGTATGGACCAATTCCAATGTAATTTACTTTTTGTATCTACTATTTAATACAGAGTAACGCTCTTACAATACAGATTAATAGAATGGTTTGTTAATGTTGAGTTCCATTATGTCAATTATTTTTGTCTTCTTATAAACCCAGAATTAGTTGATATTTTTATTACATGGTAGGAACTAATATCCTTATTTTGTTTATTATAATTTTAAGACTGATTTTTTTATTATATGTGATTGTAACACCAAATAATCTAGAAATAAAGTAAAATCGTTGCCTTGTTTTTATTTGTATTTACCTTTCTCAATTCAAAATAAACCAATATCCGTAACTGAAACTATCCGAAACTATCGGATAATCTGAAATAATTTCATATCCGTAACCGTAACTGAAACCGATATAATATTATTCTTATATCCGTATCCGTATCCAGATCCGAAATTACATATCCATAACATCCCTAGTTCCATTACTGTTTCAATTTATAACTGAGTTCGTTGATTTAATGAAGAGTCCCGTTCTAGTAGTTATTTACTATTGGAAGTGTTTTGGAAACAGGAACATTGTTATAAGGATTTACTATATCAAAACTTGCTATTGTAAAGGTATTTTTGTATTCTATATGAGACAGTTTTTCCAAGAAATTTGCACTGTTTTTTAGATGAGAAACAGAACTTCCTGCAAGAGGACGAATAATGTTTAATAGAAATTTTGAAAGTTCACTACACGGCGAATTTATAGAACTGACAATTGGTCTTAAAGGAATATTAGGTTTATGAATTTTTGGTAACCCATAGAAATGTGGTGGTTTAGTATAGTGTGGAGTGGGTGCTTTACGTTCTTGTTCTGTGAATTCATGTTTGTACAGTAAACGGTATAATTTGTTTTCTATTGAGTTTGTTGGATCTTTTGTTAGTTTAGTGTATTGTCCTTGGTTTATTATATTTTGAATTTTGTCATCGTAATCAGTCTTATTTAAAATTACTGTTGCATTGCCTTTGTCAGCAGGTAAAATTTTTATAGAATTGTCATTTTTTAAATTTGTAATTGCACATAATTCATTATTAGTAAGGTTATTTTTAATATTCACAGGTTCAATTTTTGCTCTTATTCTATATTCCTGAGCATCACTAGAATTTAGTTTATTTGCGGTTTGTTCTATGGCACTTATTATATCAAATCTAGGAATTGTTTTTGGAGTAACTGCAAAGTTAAGTCCTTTTTGTAATACTGAAGTTTCAGTAGCATTTAGCTGTTTATGTGAAAGATTTATGAGAGTTTTTGTTACAGTAAAGTTTTTTTCATGTCTGTTATTTTTTGTTATGTTTCTATTTAAAAGTTGGTTAAATTTATGTAAATGTCTTTGTTTTTGTGAAAGGAATTCTTTATTGTAGCTATTAAGGGTGCTGTTTTTAATTCTATTGAACTCATTCTCTGATATTCGACAAGAAAGGAAGTTGTGTACATACCCAATATCACGTTCTTAAATTTATTATATCAATGAAAATTTATACTGTCTCTAATATTCTCTGAATTCTCCACCGATGTAGGGCTGACGAAATCTTAAACTTTTAAAGCACTCACTCCACACTATACTAAACCTCCACATTTCTATGGGTTGCCAAAAATTCCTAAACCTAATATTCCTTTAAGACCAATTGTCAGTTCTATAAATTCTCCGTGTAGTGAAATTTCAAAATTTCTTTTAAACATTATTGGTCCTCTTACAGGAAGTCTGTTTCTCATCTAAAAAACAGTGCACATTTCTTGGAAAAACTGTCTCAAATAGAATACAAAAATACATTTACAATAGCAAAGTTTTGATATAGTAAATCTTTATAACAATGTTCCTGTTTCCAAAACACTTCCAATAGGAAAACAACTACTAGAACGGGACTCTTCATTAAATCAACGAACTCAGTTATCAATTGAAACAGTAATGGAACTACTAACATATTGTACCAAAACTACATACTTTCAATTAAACGATGACTTTTACCAACAGGATTTTGGCATGGCCATGGGTTCTTGTCTCTCACCAGCATTAAGTAACATATTTATGGAAAACTTTGAACAAGTAATTTTATCAAAAGAAAATAAATCTTTAGTTTGGTGGCGTTACGTTGACGACATTTTCGTAATTTGGGAACACAATCTTGAAGAACTAGATAAATTATTAAATGACATAAATAACAAAGAGCCAACTATCAAATTTACCCTAGAAATTGAAGAAAATAACTATCTTTCCTAGACATATTAATAATAAAAACAGAATCTTCATTCGAAACAGAAGTTTATAGAAAACCAACTCATACAAACAGATACCTAAATTTCAATTCAAATCATCCGAATACAGTAAAGAAACGTTTCATTAAGTCAGTATATGATAGAGCAAAGACCAACAGTTCTGATGATAATAAATTCAACAAAGAAAAAATAATTATAAAAAATGTTCTCACTGGAAACAATTACCCTACAAAATTTACCAACAAAGAGTTAAACATACTTGAACAGAAAACAAACCTTCCGAATCAACCCAGAGCTTCTCTTATTAACACTACTACTACTCAGGACTATATTACAATTACAACTATACCATATATACAGGGTCTGTCAGAAAGATTGAAAAGAGTGGGCAACAGATTTAATGTTAAAACAACATTCCAAACAAGAAATGCCCAAAAAAACATAAAAGTAATCAAGAATATGCCACAAACAACGTTTAGAAGACAAGTAAAATATAGCTCTCTGGCCAAGATTTAATAAATTTAGAGCCATTTTCATACCTCACAATGTAACAGTCAGAAATCATAACAATTCGAGAAAAGTTATTATTGTATATTTGATATGATAGTAATGAATAAGAAAGTTAAATTTAAATAGCATAATTATTTAGTATTTATCAAGTCGTAATGTTTTGAGGTATGAAAATGACTGTAAATTTATTAAATCTTGATCAGAGAACTATTTTTTACTAGTCAGCCTTTTTTCTCCGTACTTTTGGCGGTTTGCTCAAAAAAATTGAAAAAAAACTATTTATTTCAAAAATTGTACTTTGTTGACTGACGAACGAGTGCGAGTTACACAAAAAAACACCAGAGCAATTTTGAAGACCGATTCACAATATTGTAAAAGATGGCTATCTATATACTATTATAAAATTGTAGTTGTCTGTTTGTTTGTTACCTCATCACGTAAGAACTACTAAACTGATTTTGCCGAATCTTTTTTGTTGCAAAGCTTATATATAGTTTGACTTAAAATCTGGTAGACATTTTTGTTCCTAAATTGACTGAAACGGTAGATATAGCGAAAAAACTTCTACCATGTTTGGTAAAAGAATTACTCAATTGGTTCCATCGCACGCACAAATATTAGATACTGTTAGATACTGGCATCAGCTTAGCGTTTATTCAAAAAAAATCAACAGTTATAACAAGCGTAAATATAATTATACAGGATGTTCTGTATATAGGAAACTTAGTGCGGAGTAGAATTACATGGATTTAAAAAATCTAAGAAATAGTTATATTGGGTATCCTATAAGAAGCTCCATATATACAATGTGGCTGACATAAAGTGAAGTAAATAGAGTGGTCCAAAAAAGTTATATTGAGTGGGCCATAAATAGCATAAAACAAGTAGTTGAAAAAGGGTAGAAATTTATAAAGTTTGGATAAACAAATCTTAGAATAAAATGTCTTATGTAAGAAGTTAGGATCTTTCAATTATGTTCAGAAGATATTATTGTTATGAAATGGGTTGAAGAAATGTTAGAAGCAGTTGTTTATAGAGGGTTGTTGAAATATAAGATGGAGTCGAATATAGTTTATGGTGTATATATATATATATATATATATATATATATATATATATATATATAAATCTAATTATAATGGTAACGGCTGTTAAAATTTAGTATTCAAACGAATTGCGGGTAGCAGCCAAAGATTAATAAGTGTACTCTTTTTTATATGAGAGCTTTCGGAATTTTTTTATTCCTTCGTCAGTCAAATACTGAAAAAGTTACAAATATTGTTGTTATTATAAGTACTATAAATGAAATAAATGGTAACTTACTAAAGTTGAGGTTCAAAAAATAAAATTAGCATCTCTAGAGAATTTATTTATTTATTTATTTTCTTAAACATAAAAAAAAACTCTCATCCCTTATAATATTACCTCTGACATTTCTATGGTTTCACATTTATATTTGTCATCAAAAAATTCAAATTTAGATCTATTTTCATGAAACTACAACCATAAAACTAAATGTTACACTTTTTTTAATTCTCTAGAGATGCTAATTTTATTTTTTGAACCTCAACTTTAGTAAGTTACCATTTATTTCATTTATAGTACTTATAATAACAACAATATTTGTAACTTTTTCAGTATTTGACTGACGAAGGAATAAAAAAATTCCGAAAGCTCTCATATAAAAAAGAGTACACTTATTAATCTTTGGCTGCTACCCGCAATTCGTTTGAATACTAAATTTTAACAGCCGTTACCATTATAATTAGATTTATTTTTAAATGGGATTTTTCAATGACATCACCATGACATATGGCATAAATGTTACAAGAAACTTAAAAAAATGGGCAACTTTAAACATCAAATTAGCATCACAGAGAAATCGCAGAATATTCCTATTAAATTGCAGAAAAAAAGGACTAATACCATTACATATCTCCAATAACACCAAAAGTGTATCTCAACTAATAGAATATCAAGATGGACACCATGGCCAAATGGTTGAAAACTGCAGACATAGATTTAACATGAAATTACTTAATATAGAAATTAAGGTAGTAAATGCAACTATTTCTAAATTTGAATCTATTATAAATGGTTCACAACAAGCCATAAGAGGTTTATTACCAGATATAATTATTAATGAGTTTTCTGGCAGACTTTTAATTAATTATAACAGACATTTTCATAAAATTAAATTAAGTAATTTGAAAAAAATTAACTCTCTTATGAAAGATAAATCTTTTCAGATTAATATCAGTGATCAATGGTTCAAGAACCTCACAAATATACAATTTCCTAAAGAAGCTGTACATATGCTATCATTAGGACCAAAATTTTGCTTACCTCCACCTACTTCAGACATTTCATTAAAAAAACATTTAGCTGATATAGAATATGCGATCCAATTTGTTAAAGATAAGAAAACCCAAAATATATATACTTCCAAAATAACAAATATTCTTACAAATCAGTTTAATAATAACAAAAATCGCTATAATCACTTTAATCATATGTTTGAAATAACCAAGCATTTTTTAAGAGCAAATCCTAACATCTTAATAATCAAATCCGACAAGAGCAATGTTACAACAGCTATAAAAAAAGATACTTATATCAATCTTTGTAATGACTTATTAAATGATCAAAACTATTACATAACTATTAATAGAGATCCATCCTCTACTATCCAACAAAAAGCATGTAAATTTATTACCAATCTAAAAAATAGCGGACAAATTGATAATATAACAGCAAAAAAATATTCCATTTATAATTCTATATGCCCAAAATATTACGCCTTACCTAAAATACACAAACCAACACTTTGTCTAAGACCTATTGTTTCTTCAATTGACGCTCCAAATTCGGGCATTGCCAGCTTATTAGTTGATATCTTAACTAAAGCTTATAACAAGGAAAACCAATATTACACTGAAGATTCATTTACTTTCTCTAATATGTATAACAATTTTAGTATACCTCCGAATTATGTTATTGTCAGCTTAGATGTCAAATCGTTATTTACTAACATTTCTCTGGAACTTGTATTGCAAAGCATCAATAAACATTGGAACACCATTTCTTTACATACTAACATTAATAAAAATAATTTCATTCAACTCATTCAATTTATTTTTGATTCAACGGTTTTTTCATTCAATGGAGGTTATTATAAACAGATTTTCGGTTCACCAATGGGATCAAGTTTTTCGCCAATTATAGCACAATATGTAATGGATGACCTCATTGACAGTTGCCTCTCCAAATTAAGTTTCAATATTCCTTTTTTAAAAAAATATGTTGATGACATCATTTGTTGTATCCCGTTAGGAAGTAACATTGAACTATTAAGAGTATTTAATAATTATAATAAATTTTTACAATTTACAATAGAAGAAGAAGATCATCAACATGGAGTTCCTTATATATATATACGCCATACGTGATGTCAGAAGAGATTTGGATGTTCTTAATACTAAACTCTAAGATATCCACCTACAGGTAAGCAATACATTCCACCCGATAATATGGGATAAATTCGATGAGATTAGCGAATTTAGGGCCGAAACGAATGCAGAGTTGACAACAATGCATCAACAGACAAAATTTAACAAACTGAAGCTCCAACAGAAGCCCAAAAACGAATTTTTCTCAGAAAATAACGGTCACAGTCTAACCTCACGGCAATTGGAAACGAATAAAACCGTTTATAACATATCTTCGGTCCATTTGAACTCTACCTCGATTGGCGTGTTGACTAAGGGATTCAATTACGCTATTGCTCCCTCTCACATACCAACAGAGAGCATAATATGTGGTGTGGAAAGAGCAGTTTCAAAATTAGATGCGAACACCGCTGAAATAATTAGACAAGCCGTGTCACATGTTCTAAGAAAGTCTAAACCACCCAAAAGGAACCTATCTATAGAAGAAAATGAGGCCTTGAAACAACTTCGCCTCAACAATGACATTGTCATTCTACCTGCTGATAAAGGAAATGCGACTGTAGTTTTAGATACAGCGGATTATTCAAACAAAATTCAAAAATTGCTACAAGATCCAGCATATAAACAAATTACTACTGACCCAAAAACTTATCTCGAGAAAACAACCAAGGCCAAAATCCAAGCAAGTAGGATCGACAAAAATCTCCAACTGCAACTCATTCCACGTGAAAAGTCATCGAGATGTCAGAAATTCTATGGGTTGCCAAAAGTACATAAAGAAGGTGCACCTTTGAGGCCAATAGTAAGCTCAATTGGATACCCAACACAACAGCTAGCCAAATACCTAGCCCAACAACTTCAACCGTTCGCAGAGGGTGCAGACTCATGTGAAAAATTCGACACATTTCATCGAAATACTTAGAAAAACGGTCTTACAACCAGAGTGTCTTCTTGTAAGTTTTCACCAACATCCCTATCGACGAAGCCTTGGATATCATAATAGAAAAATACAAACCACCTCAACACCTTGTAGACTTAACAAAGCACTGTCTGATGAACACCTATTTTGTTTACCAGAACCAACAATACAAACAAGTGGAAGGAGCTCCAATGGGATCGCCATTCTCACCAGTCATAGCGAACCTTTTTATGGAGAACTTGGAGGAGTTGGCAGTAAGAACAGCAACTCTTAAACCCAGTTTATGGTTGCGGTATGTGGATGATACATTTGTAATTTGGCCTCATGGGAGGGAACACCTCAACACATTTTTAGACCACCTTAATGGCATCCATCACAAAATAAAATTTACCATGATGGAGGTTGAATGACGAAACTGACAGGTGAATGACGAAAAAATGTCAGTTGAGACATAAACTCACAACGTTATGGTGCTGAATTAGTTGTGTATTTTATTGATTATTTTATTGTAACTTAATACCAATGGACCTTCAGTCTTAACTCGAGAATTTTGCTGCCCTAAAGAAGAAACAAACTGCTTCGAAAGCTAGGCTTGTAAATAAAGAGTTCAAAACAATAACAAGACAGTAGTCAATATCCCTTAATATATACAGGGTGTAAACGGTTTGAGTGCAAAGATTTTGAAGAACAATACTTCAGGCAAAAACAAATCAAAAAGCTTTATAACATTTTCTAAAATAAACTATAGTTTTACCAAAAAGAACACATAAAGTTAGATTTTATGTAGCCCTTGCTACAGTGAATAATACAATAATTTCGATTTCAAAATGTCGGTAAATCTAAATATGTAAATACTCAATAGCTTATACATCTTTAATAGCCACATTAAAAATGAAAATTGATTATTTAAACTCGAAATATGCTTTTATAATTTAGTGTAAGTTTCTCCGAATAGATATGGCAACGTGGCATACAGACCAACTTATTTACTACATTTTTTACTTTAACGACGACTGAGAGTTACGATTGTTTTTTGCGATTTCGATTCTTGTAAATAAGAATAGATAAACGGTAAAGTGATTTGAATGATATCTATTTGATGTAGACTTCGTTGTTTGCTTTCCATTTGATATATTTTTTAAATAAATAAAATCGGTTGTGATTAGTGTGTAAGTTCGAAAATTAAGAATAGTGTGACAGTATTTATTTGTGATAAATAATGGCCGATTATACAATTATGGAAAGACATGACATGCTCTTAATTTATGGGGAAAGCAGACGTAATTGCAGAATAGCAAGAATGTTATACAGGGAAAGGTTTCCAAACAGACGCCTGCCCAATGCTAGGACATTCGTAGCTGTTTCGCAGAGGCTTCTGGAAACAGGTAGTGTAATACAACAAATAAACAATCGCGGACCACAGCGACATAATCGTATCTTAGCTGCTGATAATCAAATACTAGACCTTATCGACATCAATCCATATCGTAGCACACGGAGTATTGGAAGTGAGCTGGAAATTTCTCACACTGTTGTTCATAGAACATTACGGGAACAATTGCTCTATCCATATCACATGCAGCGGGTTCAAGGGCTTTCAATTGATGATTTTCAACCAAGACTCAATTTATGTCGTTGGTTCCTCAGAAAACATCGACAATTTCCTAATTTTGTGAACAATATTTTAATAACAGATGAAGCAAGTTTTAATAGCAATGTTATAATAAATTTTCATAATACGCATTCGTGGTCTGAGGTAAATCCGCACGAAATACGCCAGTCACTATTTCAACACCAATTCTCAGTTAACGTGTGGGCTGGAATAGTTGGTGAATACTTGGTTGGGAAATTTATACTGCCTGCACGTTTGACAGGTGAGAATTACCTTTATTTTTTGAACAACACGCTACCAGATTTGTTAGATGAAGTGAACCTACAAACACGTTCCAATATGTGGTACTTACATGACGGAGCACCTGCCCACGGAAGTCATCTAGTTGTCGACTTCTTAAATAGAACATTTCCCCGTCGTTGGATTGGTTTACACGACTCCAATTATTGACGAGAATGACCTTAGACAACGCATTTTTGACGCTGCTGACGAAATCCGAAATATTCCAGGAATTTTTTCTCGCATACGTGAAAATTGGATTAAACGGTGTCGTGCTTGTGTCGATAGTAATGGTGGGCATTTTCAACATTTGCTGTGAATAATCCGTTGTTTCAACTCAGTTCTATCATTATAATAAATTCGGTAAGTAGGATTACATATTTACTTGTCTAATATAAATAATATTAATTAAATCAGTAATAATGACTCTTCGAATAATTTAACTGGTAAATAACTACATATACAGATCTCTTGAGTTGCATATCATATTTACCCAACTTTGTAAAATTGCATAAAAGAAACCGCCAAATACAAATTCTAATTGCAATACCTTGTATTAAAAACGTAAATATTGTTACGAAATTTACCCAAAGCCGACCCTGTGTCATTTCAGCACGACAACAAACGCTTCAAGATAAAAAAATACGATTCTCGAAAAGGCTCGGCAGCGGAAGGAACGATGTTGATTTCTACTGGAGAATTCTACGCTGGTGATATAAAAGAAGAACGCCACGATCGCCAGGAGATATACCGCGACGACTAGCTTATATGAAAATGTATTGTGAATCAGCTGTTTTAAATGTAAATAAAGTTCTAGAAAAGTGAAAGTAAATATTAGTTGTTATAATTTTTAAATTGAACCCACGAAGTACATTGCAATTTGGTGTCAGAAGTGGGATTAAGTGTAGTTAAAAGCGTAATTTGATTTATGGAAACTCGAAGTATGGAAAAAACCGACGAAACTACCAGAAAAGTTATCAAACAGGTTACGGAGGGACTAGACGAAAAAATAGCACAGATTCTAGAAAAACGTGACAAGAAGGAGAAACAACATCAAGAAGAAATTCAACAAAGGTTAGTAAAATCTTTTGATGAAAAACGTAAAATAGAATTAGAAAATCTTGTCACTACAATGGAAGAAAAACAACAAAATTTAATGGAAGGATTATTCTCGAAATTGAATGAACAGAGACAAATCGATTTTAAAATATCTGAAGAAAAACGAGAAAATGATTTTAAAATATTTGAACAAAAACAAGATCAAATTGAATTAAATCGACACGAAACTGAACAGAAAAGACAACTGCAATTCGAACAATTAATGCAAATAGTAGGACAAGTTAATGAAACAGTTAATGAAAGAATGCAAATAGTTGAGTCAGATATAAAAGAGATAAATGATGACATTAAGACCATAAAAAATACCGTGGATACTCTTGAAACAAAAGTAGATGATCTTGATTCCATCCAAAGCCAGGTAAAATTTGAAATCAGTTCAATTCAAGATACAGTTCAAGATCAAATCAGTTCCATCAAGCAAACAGTACACACTGAAGTACAAGATAAAATCTGTGCCATCCAAAATAAACTAGAAACAGAAATTAAAAAAATGCAACAGGACTTACAGCGAGGAAAATACCAGAACACCGTGAGTACCAAAGGTTCCTTTAGTAAACCACCCACATTCGACGGCAGTTCATCTTGGCCCATGTATAAACGGCAATTTGAGGCCGTGGCTACAGCTAATGGATGGGATAATCAAGAAAAATCTACTTCTCTGGTAATTTCGTTAAGAGTCCGGCCCTAGAACTCCTCCAAAGCATTCCAGTCGATGAACAAGGCAATTTCGACAAGATCATCGCCAGCCTAGACAAACGATACGACAATCAATCCTTGAGCCAGGTATACCAAGTCCAACTGAGTGGAAAAACGCAAAAATCCGGTGAAAGTCTTCAAGAATTCGAAGCAGAGATTAGACGGTTAGTTCATTTGTCCTATCCAGATCTGCCAGAAGAAACGAAAGACCAGTTGGCCACACAGAGTTTCATAAACGGCATAGGAGATGTGGAAGTACAAAGAAATTTAAGACTGAGTGGCGTCAAGAAAAGTAGTGAAGCTCTACTTCGGGCTTTGGAAGTAGAGGCCGTCATGAACATGTCCAAGCCGAGGGTCCGAGCAGTTTCCTTCAACCAGGAAGTCAGAGTCGCAATTTCAAGCGCTGCTGGCTGGTCTGAACAAAATATTAGACCGGTCACAAAGAACTGGCACCAGAGGGGCATGTTACCGCTGCGGACGGACAGGACACTTCCAACGTGATTGTCAAGTGAGGCCACCTGAACGATCACCGACCAGGGGTAACCAACAAAACAGCCACATGTCCAGGGACCGTCAGTCAGTCAGCATAGGGGGGCGAATGCTGACTGTTCCTCCACCAGCCCCCAAAACGTTATCCATCCGGGGATTTTGCCGAGATAGCGGCAGCCTAGTCATCAGAGGCACCATCAATGGGCGAGCAGTTACCATCACCATCGACACCGGCGCCGCTGTGTCCATTGCCAAGTCCAGGGTTTTGAGAGCATCAGAAATTCGGCCAGTTACCAATAACATCCAGCTCAGAACAGTCACCGGCGAGTCCATGTCCATACAGGGTGAGGCAGATGTCGTGCTACAGATAGGGGACAACATGATCCGGCATAGGGTCCTGGTAGCGAATATTGAGGACGATTTTATACTGGGAATGGACCTAATTAGCCAGCATGGATTTATGTTAGACCCGAGATATGATGTTCTTCGGTTCCTGAATGAGGAATTTGTATTGACACGGCCCGTCAACACATCATTCACGCCCATAAAAATTGTGGCAAAGTCTTCAGCTAGAATTCCCGGTCGAACAGAACAGATTATTCATGGGCAGCTAGACAGCAATCCTGGGAGCTGCGTTGGAATGGTGGAGCCCGTACACTCAGCTCATGACTACTTAGTTGGACGGGCTATAGTTAAAACCGGACGAGATATACCAATCAGAGTCCTTAATTTGTCCAACAACGACATTAGAATTGCCAATGGTCAAGAGATAGCTTGTTTCGAGCCAGTAGAGACCATCATCAATTGCGAAGAAGAGTACCAGACGTCGGTGAATGAGACAGGGCCCGATAAAGAGTTCCTACAACAGTTTGCTGACCACTTGACACACTTGACACCAGAGAACCAGAAGAAAGCCAAGCAATTTATCACAAAACACTGGCAAATTTTTAACAGTAAAAATGGAACTACCGGTCGCACCAACATCATCCAGCATCGAATAGATACCGGAAAGGCTCAACCCATCAGAATACCACCTAGACGACTACCATTGGGGCAACAACAGGCAGTCGAGGAAAACATCGAGTCCATGTTACAAAATGGAGTTATTGAGCCATCCATCAGTCCATGGTCTGCTCCCGTCGTGCTAGTTAAAAAGAAAGATGGAACCACCCGATTTTGCGTGGATTACAGAAAGCTGAATGATGTCACGAAGAAAGACAGCTATCCACTACCCCGAATCGATGACACTTTGACCACACTAGCAGGCTCCCTTTGGTTTTCCACAAATACCTGTATGGTAGCCATTTCTTAATCCGAACAGATCATGCCGCACTCAAATGGCTGCTGGACATGAAGACACCGGAAGGACAACTGGCCAGATGGATGGAGAAATTACAGCAATACGACTTCAAGGTGGAACACCGTGCCGGCCGGTTGCACAATAATGCCGATGCCCTATCCAGAAGACCCTGTAGAGCGGAATGCAAGCATTGTCTGAAGACGGAACAGCGAGAGGATATCTCCATCAGGCAGATTCGAGTGCAGGCCAGTGAAGACTGGACAACGGAACAGTGCATCCAGGACCAAATGGCTGATCCAGACATTGAACCAATCTTGTCACTCAAAATGAGAGGGGCACCCAGGCCACGATGGGACAAGGTAGCTAGATACTCCGGCATGCTGAAATCGTTATGGGCTCAGTGGGACTCTCTACGAGTAGACAATGGAATGCTCAAGCGAGTTTGGGAAAGCGCTGATGGACGAGAAACCAAGTCCCAACTGGTAGTTCCGAAGAAAAAGGTACCAGCCATCCTGACCGAAGTACATGATGGAATTACCGGAGGCCACCTGGGCATGAATAAAACCCTAGACAAAGTTCGCCAGCGGTACTACTGGGTGAATTACTTCGAAGACGTCAGAGCTTGGTGCCGCAAATGTGCCACATGTGCCGCCAGTAAGGGCCCGAAGACCCGGACCAAGGGCAGAATGCAGCAGTACAATGTGGGCGTCCCATTTGAGAGAATTGCCATCGATGTCGCCGGTCCGTTTCCCGAGTCTGAGAGGGGGAACAAATACATTCTGGTCGCAACGGATTACTTCAGCAAATGGCCTGAGGCATATGCGATACCCAACCAAGAGGCAACCACGGTAGCGACGGTGCTAGTAGAACAACTATTCAGCAGGTTTGGCGTCCCGATGGAATTACATTCAGACCAGGGGCGTAACTTCGAATCGAATGTATTCCAGAAGGTCTGCACGATGTTGGGGATCAGGAAAACGAGAACAACACCATTACACCCACAGTCAGACGGAATGGTGGAAAGATTCAACCGGACCTTGGAACAACACCTATCCAAGGTCGTCAGCAATAACCAGCGTGATTGGGACGAGCATATTCCCCTATTCCTGTTGTCATATCGCTCTGCTGTACATAATAGTACAGGCCTGACCCCAGCCAGGGTCTTATTCGGAAAGGAGCTGCGATTACCATGCGACTTGGCATTTGGCTCCCCCGAAGAACCTCCCCAAGACATCGACGATTATGCCGACCCGCTCCGACATAACATGCTGGCAATACACGACTTAGCCCGAACGCAGATGTTGGCCACCAGTGACCGGATGAAGACGCGATACGACCTCAAGGCCAATTCAGCCGGGTTCCAGGAGAGGGACAAAGTCTGGCTGTACAACCCCCAACGGAGCAAGGGTAAATCCCCAAAGCTTACACCCGCCTGGGATGGTCCATACGAAGTGGTCAAGAGGCTGAATGATGTCGTCTACCGGATCCGTCGAAACCCCAAGGCTAAATTGAAGGTGGTTCACTTAGATCGACTCGCTCCCTACCATGGAGGGGATGTTTCTGATCGGGACGATCAAAATTAAAGGGGGGGCAGTGTTACGAAATTTACCCAAAGCCGACCCTGTGTCATTTCAGCACGACAACAAACGCTTCAAGATAAAAAAATACGATTCTCGAAAAGGCTCGGCAGCGGAAGGAACGATGTTGATTTCTACTGGAGAATTCTACGCTGGTGATATAAAAGAAGAACGCCACGATCGCCAGGAGATATACCGCGACGACTAGCTTATATGAAAATGTATTGTGAATCAGCTGTTTTAAATGTAAATAAAGTTCTAGAAAAGTGAAAGTAAATATTAGTTGTTATAATTTTTAAATTGAACCCACGAAGTACATTGCAATATTTTCAACAAAATATTTCATACACTTTTATTTAATTCTAAGGTCAATGTCATCAGTCAATACAAAAACACAGGTGTTTATTTTTTTTGTCGGCGTAGTCATTCCTTTATTATTCGCGCTAAGAGTGAATCTGCTTCGAACGCGAGCGACGTTGACGGATTGACAATAATTTACTTAATATGTTTTAGGGATTTTCTTGGTTATTAAGGCCTACTGACCATAGTGGTATAAGAGTTTTTTGTATACTACCTCCACCTAAAATATATGCACTCAAACTATTTACACCCTGTATATATATATATATATATATATATATATATATATATATATATATGTTCTGAGAGGCTTCCGCGGTCATTATTATGAACTAAGCTAGGTTCCGGGTGAGAACCGCGTCTGAATTTATTGAATACTCGACGTTTCGACTCCTGCTTTGGATAGAAATAGACGCGATGACAGCGCTCGCCTTCCCACAGCTTGGTCCTCCGTAATTGCCAGATTAAACAAAGCAGACACGCCCACCAATACCCAACCAATCACAACACAGCCTCATCACGTGACATCTTCTTCTACCCCAGCGCTAACTATAAATAAAAGAAGTAGAGCAGACTCAAATTCAGTTCAGTTACCTAGTGACTCTTGGGGAGTAGGCAGAGAGTAGACTGTGAAAAAAAAAACAAGGTTAGAAAAAGTTGCAAATGAAGGATGGTTTAAATGAAGTGTGAAGAGAAATTATACGTTATATAGTTGGTGAAAAAATATGAGGAAAAATTGTGAAATAGCGTAGTTCATAATAAGTTGCAGAAATAGGATAGTTGAAATAAAGGGTGGAGAAGTGTTATGGTTAATTATTTAAAAAATGTTATATGGGTTGACCAATAAGCAGTAGCGTATACAGGGTAGGTGTAATACAGCTGTTGTAGTTTCGGTGAAATATAGGGCATTGATGGATTTATAGTTCTACAGAGTGGTACAAAAATGTTACACTGGGTGGGCGAAAAGTAGTTTCATATACAAGGTGGTTGAAATAGCGGGTGGAGTAGAATTATAGTTAAACAAGTTGGATACATTTTTTTTGCAAGATAGAACATGAGCTGTTGCATATATGCAATATCTGAAACATGGATGGAAGTAAAATTATACAGTGTGATTAAAAGACTGTTAGAAAAAGCTGCATATAAGGAGTGGTTGAAATATAAGGTGAAGATAGATTATACTTTCAAGGGTGGTTAAAAGAAATAGATATGTAGCGTAGTCCATAAGCAGTTGCGTATATAAGATAGTGGATAGTCCAGAGTTATAGTTAAGAGTTGAAAAATTGTTATATTTGGTGGCCCCTAAGCAGATGCACATACCAGATGATTGAAATATTTTGTACAGTAAAATTATGGGATGGTTCAAAAATAAGTTGTAATGTTTGACAAATTGGCAGCGGTGTATAAAGGATGGTTTTATTGTAGTTGGAAGTAGAGTTAGTTATACAAGGCAGTTTAAAATTTTTTTGAATATAATTGTTATATCGGGTGGCCAATAAGCAGTTGCAGTTTGGGTGAGTGTTTAAATAAAAGTTTGGTTAGGGTGTGTTTTTACATTTGTGACACATCAAGGGTTCCACAGGTATTTCCATTAGGGTGGATCAAAAAAAAGTTACAAAAAATATGTTATATAGGATAGACCATGAACAGTTGCATTCTACTATATGGAATATCTGAAATATGGGGAGAAGCAAGATTATAGTTTTAGAGTGTGTTTAACACAATGTTAGAAAAAGTTGCATATAAAGGGTGATTAAAATATAGGGTAAAGAAAAATTGTACTTTAAAACGTGGTTCTAAGAATATCTGAAATAATTGTTATTCAGCATAGACTATAAGCAGTCGCATAGCTGAAATACAGGATGGTTGCAATATAGGATGAAGTAGACTTCCAGTTATTCAAAAAATGTTGAATAAAACAGTTATATGGGATTACCCATAAGCACTTGCAGGTTGTGTGAAATATATTCGGGATTGGTGCACATTCTGTACGCGGGTGAAACCGCGGTTAACGGCTAGTAAGTAATAAAATCCTGAAGTTAACAAGTATCTATATATAAATAGGCAAAGACAAAACCCTTAGGTACCACTTTCTCCTCTGTCTCTCAACCGATTTTCTTTATTTTTGTTTTGTTTAGTAGCAATTGACGATATTCAGTGCAGAATGCTAAAAGTTATTTATAATATTGGTTCATTCATTAAATAAAATATAATAAAAAAACATTATTTACGTCCATACTGTCAATGCCAAACAGGTAAGTGTCGCCAGATTGCTTGGAGAGAAACCCGTATGATAGACTCAAATGTGAAAGACGAATTAAACTAAAAAGTAACAAATTTTGACCAGTTCCTAAAGTTATGCTATTGAAATACAACCCAGGAAAATTTATATCACATAATAATGACCATTCATTTGGCTCCCGCAAGTTTGAAATTTTCATTGCTTGGTAAATATGGTTTGTCAACTAAAATAAGAATTATGTTGCAATTGATGAATTTATTTCTGATAATATTTTATTAATTGTAATGTTATACTTTCATTTTAAAGATTATTTTAATTTTTATTTTATAAATTTCATATAATTTGAATAAGATTACAAAAAATGTGAATTAATGTACTGATTGTAATATTTAAGACAAATAGTTAGATCTGGCAATCCTGTATTCATGGCTATCTTTGATGTAGCGCCTTGATTTGAGTTTAGACATTTCAGAATTTTCTTTGGTGTAAGATTATTATAGCATGATGGTAAAGGTAAGTTGTACATTCAATGTGTAAAGTTCAAGATTTCAGCTTCATTCACTGCGAAAAGTTTTTAACAAATGTGAGTATTACTTATTTATCATTAATTAACAGCAGGTGCTTATATGTCCTTATATTTTCCATAAAAATAGAAATAGTCATTGCTTACTATGTGTTTCATTTAAGTTAATTAAATTATATTGAATCTTAAGATTTTGCTTGAAGGTTTTTTAATATGTACTTTTGTGTTGTAGTTATTTTGAATTGTCTTCTAAACGTTGTTTGTGGCATATTCTTGATTATTTTTATGATTTTTTTGGGCAATAACACCACAATAGAAATAAAACGAGGTATATTGCAGGAATACCAAACGTTTCAAAGTCTATTCTGACTTCGTTGCCAATGGCTTTATATTTATTGATGTAGATTGCAAAATGATAAATCAAATTTTCATTTTCCACTACTAGTACTAGTACCACTGTAAAAGGTACAGAAGAGAAAGCAATAGACTTATGTCAACTAGATGTTTCGGGATCGCAGTTTTTAGTATTAAGAAGCAATCTGTATATTATATATAAAGACAGGCTATGGATATGGAGAGTCGAAACATAACATCAAAAAACGTAGATCTACGCAAGGTCCTACATTTTCTACCATCGGATCTCGCTGAAATAACTTCAATATATCAAAGACCGTCTGGTGAAATAGTTGTGATTGGAGATAAGAAAAGATTATTCTACATATCAGATGAGAATTTTAAACTACTGAAAAGTCTCAACATTAACGATTTCAAGCTCTCAATACCAGCTAATGAAATTATTGCCACTGTTACCAGTTATACAGGACAAACTATTTTTTTCCTTTCAAATAATATGTACGCCGAAATCAATGAATGTTCTCTTGAAGGGAAAAATTATTGTTATATAAGCAGAGACTTTATCGGTATACCAGAAAATATTAGAGGTGCATTTCGGTATACCAACGGAAGAATCTATTTTTTTTGAAAAGGATAGGTATTTTGAGTATAATGAATTTTCAAATATTCTTGTACAAACTAATAAGTTAACATTAGATTTGTTTAATATTAAATGTCCCGATTTGACATTGTTCGAACAACTGAGAGAATTGTTGACTAGAATTTTGGCTAGAGAAAATATAAATTAATAACAAATTACTATGTGCGTATTATTTTCAACTGATTTCCAAGATGAGCCCGTGGAAACTAATTTCACAGCATTTGCATGAGCCCAGTTTTGGTATTTATCGACTAGGTATGAGAGAGAGAAAGATACCTTCTTGTTGAAATTTATTTGTAACCAGCAATTCCAATTGAACAAAGAAATGCGAGTATGAACCAAACTTAAAACCACAGACGAGAGCAAGGAATAAAAATTTAACGGGGTAGTACGGTGAAAAGAAGGGCAACAGAAAACAATTTGTTTGAAAATATGGTTGACTTCAAAGCATCTACTGAAATCACTGATATCTTGATAGGTTTTTTTTTAAATATATGTACATGTTAGAATATAATTCCTCTCCGAAAATAAGGGAAATGTTAAAATATTGACAGAATTTCCTAAAATCCAGAAATCATTTATATTGATTACTTATTTTCACCCTGTAAAATTCTTTAAGCTATAACACGCGAATTAACTTTATGTTAAAATCTCACGGTACAACCAAGCCATAAAAGTATATCGGAGGAATTTTCACGGATCTACCCACGAGAAACAAGTTCTCATATTCACCAAGTGTTCGCAAAAGCAAATTCACATAGGAATTAATTACCTTGTCTGGGTGGTGCAATAAGTAAAAAATCTTTCGTAAGGTAACAGCTTGGTCTGCAGGCTTGTGCACACTCGATGTGGTGAACGAAATTGTATAAAAGCAGACGCAATTTCGAAAAGTAGTCAATTGCAAATCTGCTTTACTTGTGAATACTAGTTGTATAGTGTTGCAGTGAATTGTAAGGTAAGTTATTTTTTGGTTTATATTATTTTAAATATTTTTTCTTTTGCTGTTTTTTTTTTGTTCTTTGGAAAGCGGTCTAATGCTATTTCGATTTTATATGTTGAAAAAAAATTTTTGTTTCTTCCAAATTATTACTTATGACAATTATTTTTTGGTTATGCTAGTTACTTCAACGTGTTGGTGAAGCTGTCATTGCTCAGACAAGTTTTCACTAGGTTTTCATATCTCTCAATGTAATATTTTAACCTAATTTTAAATATTTGTTCTTTTGTTGTTTTGTGTTCTTTAGAACGCGGTCTAATACTATTTCGATTTTATACATTGTATACATTGTTGAAAAAAAAAAGTTTCTTCCAAATTATTACTTATGAGAATTATTTTTTGGTTATGCTAGTTACCTTAACTTGTTGGTGAAGCTGTCATTTCTCACACAAGTTTTCACTAGGTTTTCATATCTCTCAATGTAATATTTTAACCTAATTATATATATTTGTTCTTTTGTTGTTTTGTGTTCTTTAGAAAGAGGTCTAATACTATTTCGATTTTATATGTGGTATACATTGTTGAAAAATTTTTTTGTTTCTTCCAAATTATTGCTTATGTTACTTGGTCATGCTAGTTGCCTCAGATTGTTGTTGAAGCTGTCATTGCTCACATAAGTTTTCACTAAGTTTTCATATCTCTCAATGTAATATTTTAAGCCAATTTTATAATCAGTGTACATTGCTGCAAATTACTTTTGATAATTTCTGTTGTTGCTTTATTTATGATTTACACTACACTATTTGGTTCTAGTTGAAGCTCAGAAAAACAAAAAGCCAGGCTCCTACACTCAATTAGTTCCTGTTGAATCTCAGAAAAAACAAAAGCCAGGCTCCTACAATAACAGCTGCAGAAGCGGTAAAGAAATATTAAGATTTGGTTTCCAGCTGAAGCTAGAAAATCAAAAGCCAGACACCCAAAAGTAGAAGCGGTCAAAAGTATAAACAAAGGCTTAAAAGTAAGTTAACTATTATTTTCCATAGAATTGCTATATAGCGTTATTGTATTGTTTCAGACGAGTTTCCTTAATGATATTAACAGTGTTTCCTCCACAGAGGTGGTCAATAAACCTGTGGTAAAGGTGCAACACCTACCGCTGAACGAAAGCATTCCTCCTGAAGAGCGTCACGTCAGTGTTCAAAAATCACATTGAGAAGTTCTCCACGGGCAAATTCCACCTAACATTCACCGGCTTACAAGAATTGGGAACTCAGCACCCAAGAACGCTGTTCACCATCGAAGAGGCGGAGTAAACACCACCAATAACACACAACAACAACAACAACAGTAAGCTTTTAATTCATTTTTTATTTTACTTTGTACCGAGGAAAAATGAATTTAGATGAAATTGCCTGTGTTAGTGATGAAATTGTTTTAAAAATTAGGGAAGTAGAAGGTATTTTGGTAGAAAAATCTAAACCGCTATCTCAAAGGGATGTTGAGTCTTGGTTGAAAAACGTTAAGAAACTCATTTTTCTTTGCAATGCAGCTATACGAAAAGCGGATTTAACAATGGGAACGTTACGTAAATTACAAACTAATATAGGCCACCTTAAAAGATTTAAATTGTTGCTACAAAATTATAATGCTACTGGCATGGAGCTTTCGAGACCTAGTAAAAATATTCATAGTAGGGTGAAATGGGAAGATGTGGTTACGGCATTTAAAAGCAGAGTTAGGACTGGTCTCATAGTAAATAAATCCCATAAGGATATTTTTGACTTTCTTAAGGATAGTGAGCAGCTTTTTACAATTAGGATAAAAAATATTTTAAAAAAGATGAGTATGTTAAAAGTTAACGTAATTTTCTCTGGAGAATTCTCCAAGATGTGTGGTGATGAAGAGATCCTGGATAAAAAATATTTCGGCACAAAGAATGAAATAATTGATTTTGGTACAAATTTGCAATATTGGTTTGAAACTTACGTAACTGATCGTATTTTAAATAAGCTTTCGGAGTTTGCTAGCGAAGGGTCGGGCTGGTGTTTAAAGAAAATAATTTCGTTAGAAGTTAACATAAATAGGTATGCTGTGGGGGCTGGAATATTTGCCTCATCTTTCATTGATTTACGTGAAAAAATTAAATCATCAAAATCCTGTATTAACGTCAAAAACCTACATGATGAAGCTTGTTTTATGTGGGCGATAGTGTCAGCTTTATTTCCGACAGAGAGTAACTCAGATCGAATCAGTTTCTACCCTCATTATAAGGATGTATTAAATCTGAAAGGGTTATCCTTTCCTGTGAAAATAAATCAAATTCCTGTGTTCGAAATGGATACACATTCTAAGTTTTCAGTAGTCCGCGTACGCCTCACAAAAGAAAAGAGAGAAAACCATATTAATTTATTAGTAGTTCAGGATAAATATTTTCCTAAAAAGAATGATTTTGATTGTATTTATGAAGATGAATGTGGTGGTAATAATGATGAGAATGAAAATGATAACAATCATGAAATTCGATATCATTATACCTGGTTAAAAGATATTTCACGGCTTTTAAATAACCTAGTTTCAAAACACCATGGGAAAAAGTATGTTTGTGATAGATGTTTAAATTACTTTCACTCACAGCAAAAGTTAACAGAACATGAAGTTTACTGCACCCAGTTAAATGAGTGCAAAATAGAATTCCCTAAATATTCACATGTTGAATTCAAAAATTTGATGTTCAAATAAAAGGTTCCTTTCATTGTTTATGCCGACTCTCTTAGAACCATATAACGACAGAAATACCAGCAGCAAAAGTGTGAGGTATCAAAAGCATAGAGCTTATAGTGCAGGGTATTATTTCAAATGCAACTACAATGATAAATATTCATTTTATAGAAGTAACAGAGGTCTAGATTGTATGTCTTGGTTTGCGATAGAAATGGAAAATGTCGCCAGATTTGTTGAATCAAAACTTATTAATGTGGAGCCAATGAACACCGAAGTGAACTTAAAGGATGCTAGTAAGGATTGTCTTATTTGTCGGAAACCCTTTAGCTCTGGAGATAAAGTGGTTAGAGACCATGACCATCTTTCAGGGAAATTTAGAGGGTTTTCACAATTCATACAATATATGCAACATTTTGTATCGTAAATCTTTTGTAGTACCCATAGTTTTTCATAATTTAACTGGCTATGAGTCACTTTATCATTAGAGATTTGGCTAAGCGCAATAATGTTTCTTTATTACCTTTAAATAAAGAAAAATACATTAGTTTCACCGTACATGATCAAGAAACTAAAATAAAGTTTAGATATATTGACTCCTTTAGGTTTATGGGGAGTTCATTGGACTCTTTGGTTTCCAGACTCGCTAATAATAATTTTGAAATTTTACATAGAGAATTTAAGGATATTTCTGAAGAAAATTTAAAATTATTACATAGAAAAGGTGTATTTTTCTATGATTACCTAGACAGGATAGAACGATTACAAGAGGTGGAATTACCTAAGATAAAATTTTACAATAGACTTACAGATGAACAAATCAACGATGAAGATTATGAACACGCTAAATTAATTTGGACGCAGTTCAATTTGAAAACTGTTGGAGATTATAGCGACTTATATATGAAAACCGATATATTGCTACTAGCTTGTGTTTTCGAAACGTTCCGGAATACTTGCCACAACACATATGGTTTAGACCCAGCTCATTACTATACCATACCAGGATACACATGGGATTGTATGCTAAAATACACGAACTGTAGGCTGGAAACAGTTCAGGATGTAGACGTCCTGCTTTTTATTGAACGTGGTATACGTGGAGGTATCTCGATGTGTTGCAACCGCTATGGGGAGGCAAATAACAAATATGTAGAGGGTTACGATCCCTCTAAACCCTCAAAAAACATTTTTTATTGTGACGTGAACAACATGTACGGTTGGGGAATGAGTCAGTTCCTCCCCTATGGAGGGTTCAAATGGACTGACACAAATATCGACATAACCAGCATCCCCGATGATTCGCCCACAGGGTACATCCTAGAAGTAGATTTGGAGTACCCTGAAAGCCTCCACGATCTTCACAAAGATTTACCCTTCTGCGCCGAGCATAAAAAACCAAAAAACTCCAAAATTGAAAAACTGCTGACTACACTAGATAACAAGGAACATTATATAATTCATTATAGAAATCTGAAACAAGCTGTGTCGCATGGCTCAAAATTAACAAAAGTACATAGAGTTTTGCAATTTCAGCAGTCTGCTTGGCTAAAACCATACATCGATTTGAACACACAATTGCGAAGCCAAACCAAGAAAAAGTTTGAGCAGAATCTTTACAAACTTATGATAAATGCAAAAGGCAAAAGGAAAAATTCTATTATTCTTTGTAGGGTTACGCTCGAAACAGTATACCTATAAGATGCAGGGTACCAAATGCATTAAAAAGGCCAAGGGAGTAAAGAAAAATGTAGTTAAACGTCAAATAAAATTTGAGGATTATTTAGATTGTTTAAAAAATTGTACAAAAGATTCCACACAAAATTGCATTCTTAACAAGACTCAACGCTGTATTCAATCAAATCTTCATGAAGTTTATAGCGTTGAGCAAACAAAAATTGCCCTCAATCCCTTCGACGATAAGCGTTATCTGCTCCCTAATAGTTTTGACACTTTGCCATGGGGGCATTACAACATCAGGTAATTTTAATCTGATTTTATTTTTTCTTGTAGGTAACTTGACTACAACACTGCAAGATGCAAGCATCAGGACAATTTGTCAAAATCTTAAAAGTGCAACTTTATTTATTCGCCTGTCTCCTTTACCATGGGGATTAACTGGAAAAATTTTAAAAAAGTTTCCATTTTATAAATACGAGCAGTTAATGGCTGAATATGCTAACTTAGCAATTGACTGCGATGCTGTATTGTACAATTTTGAATACCAAAGTGAATTTAATTTCCCCCATAATTTGAAATTGGTCCTACTAAATTCCGGTCAACTAGAGCCTTATTGTGACCATGACCAATATTGTATGTGGTTTAAATACTTTGAAATTATTGATTACAACTTTTTTGTGTGTAAATCATGCATACTTTGTTTAAGTGATGCCTTTAAATCTAAAAATAAAGAATTGAGATATAAAATTAGGAAATCTCAAGGTATAAATCTATACACATACATCAGTTATATCAGGATAAGAGTTCTTGGTGTTCCCTTTGTTGGGACCCCATCTTTGAATTAAAAAACAGGGAGGAATGTGATGAAGATTTGCATTCACGGAAATTAATGAAATGGAAATGATTTCTAATGTGGCAGTGTTGTAGTCATGTAAAACAATGTATTGCTGTTGTTGTTGTATAATATTAACATTTATTTTTATATAGTATTGCAGTTAGTTTTAAGATGTAGTATTAATATTTTGTATATTGTATCACTTTATGTATTAAAATAAAAAAGGTATATAGGGAAAAAAACTCTATATTTTATGTTTAAATATTATTAATAATATTAAAAATAAAATGATATATAGGAAAACTGCTTTTTATTTTAAGAAATAAAGACCTTTAAATACCCAACCGTCTCACATCTGCAGATACAACATTTATCAATATCTATAAAACAACTTGAGCAGCAGGCTAAATGTCTACATGGAAGAAGTACAACAGATATTTCATTAGTTAAACAAATTTTACAAGTTAAGTTAGTAGCTTTTGAATCTTCTATTGTTTTTTGAATCATTAGACAGCTGTTGGATATCATCAAATGTCGTTCAGCAACATCATCGTTTGGCAGCAAGTTTGAAATCTGTATGCCACAACAATAACATATGATTCTATCTCCTGAACCACTATAAAATAATCCAAGTTTTGCTAAATTATTAGGTCTCTGCTTTAGAGCTATAGGCCAATTGCCAAACGTAGAAAATCTGCTGGCAACACTTATTTTATCTTTATGAACAACAGGTTTTTTTTCTATTTATTAAGTATACGCTAACTGTATCGAAGAAGGAACAATTTGGATTCCAATTTAAATGGTCAGCTACAGGATCGTCTGTCATTTGCCAGTTGAATCCTTCAGTCCCACAAAATGCACATTTTACTACATCATTTTGACCAAAATAAATATGATGGCCAGTTTTCAAAGGTACGTAATCTGTTTTCGTATACTTGATACCAATCTCTACACTCCATGATTGTAATATGTCAACTGAGGGAAAATTAAAAACGGGATGATTTTATATATTTTATTGAGGTTTTCTCGCTACAATGTCGGCTACAATTTTTTCTCTGTAATAATAAAGATATTCTCTTAAAGCAAGACCCAGTTGAAATGTATTATCAAAACAAAAAGATGATAGTAGTCGTTCAACTGGTTGCGAACAAATTAAATGTTTCCATGAACCAACTTCATTTAAAACTTTGAAATAATATTTACAAAAGTTAATGTCTAAATATGCTTCTACTCGACTAGAAATTATATGTTCAATTCTAAAAAGTTCCACTACATCACTATGAGAGAAATATAACGCAATAATATTTTGCATCAACAAGATTAGTTTCTCGTCATCCTCAGATCTTGTTTGGGTTATATGTAGAAATTCTCCACATGAAATTGGTGCTGCAACCTCGTGACTGGTAATATTTGGGTTTTCTAAATAATTCTGATTCATCAACTTCAGAACGCACAAAACATCCGCCCATTCGAAGCTGTTCAAGACCATTTTCACATTCTTTTTTTGTAGAATAATTACTGGTGCAAACATTCGAGCTGGACTTAATGCACATTGGATTTCCAACTCAGAATTGATGAGAGGAAATTTGGTGTGTAACAGGTAAAACGGTTCTGTTTTAACTGCTTCTTCGTACATGTTTAAGATTCTATCTAGGTCGGCGTTGCAGTCAATTTCTTCAAAACTAGTATCACTCATACTGCTGCTCACCAAATTGAAGTGCTCTTACTGAAGGTAATGGTAAATTCAGAAGGGTTTTATAACTTCTCCGCCGTTGTCTTCCCTCCTACTCCTGTTTTGTAAGTTGTTGCTGGAATCAATCCAGCTGTCGTGACTTTTATCAAAACCTAACCATCGAACTTTGACTTTATTACCTTTTTTCTGTAACACTTTTTCCACGAGATAAACGTCAGGGTTGGCGGTCTTTTGCAATTCTTCCTCATAAAATCCCCCCTCAATTGGTCTACCACTCATGTCTTCCAACAGGTAGGTAATGGGATTCGTTAACTGATACTGACCTACTTTGAATAGCTCTGTAGTCCAATTCCTAGTATGTCCTTTTTCAAACACCTGTTTCACTTTACTTATTCGCACCACATCACCTGCCTTGAGTTTCCTAGGTCCCGCGATTTTCAACCTATTGAATACTTTAATGTCTTTAGCATTACCAGCAGTTACGTCGCTAGGACGCATTTTCGTTGTATGATGTTTTTGATTATTATAAGACTGAACGATATCAGGCAAAACGTCAATCCACTTGTAGCTACCATTTAAACTGAAATATTTGAATAACTTTTCCTTTAGTGTCCTTATCACGCGCTCACATATAGCTGCTTTCATCCCACTAAATGTACTATAATGGTTAATCGAATATTTTTGAATTAGTTTCGTAAAGTGACTATTGTAGTATTCTTTTCCATGGTCTGTTTGCAAGTTTTTCGGACGGCGCCCACCATTAGCAGTGAGAATACTCTCGAAAGCCTTTGTCACCTCCTCTCCTGATTTTGATTTTAGCGGCCTCGTCCAAACGTACTTGGAAAAAACAATCAATTACCACTAAGATATACTTAAAATTTCTATTAGTTCCCGCATAAAGATCTAATTGTCCTAAATCAGACTGCCATAAATCATCGAAACCCTTAATGACGGTGTGACGTCGTGGAATTTTTTTTCTCACAGGTCGATGCAGCTCCTTTACAACTTGAACTTTTTCCTTGGAATAATTCATGATGACTACTATAATTTAACACGGCTGATAACTTTTTATTTAGTCTTTAGAGCAGATTGCTGTTACTGTTGAATGGCTACAATTTTTGGATTAATCATCTTTAGTTGATTGTTGATTTGCGAAGAGACTTCGTTTTTGTGAGATCGCAATTCGCTCTTGATCCCATCTGACAATTTTTTCATCTGTGTTCATCTTATTAACTTTATCACTCATTTCATCGTGCAATTTTTGCATATCCACATATACTTCGGGTACAACTTTTAGCATTCTCTCTTTGATGGCCTTCACTTCATCAATATCGTTTTTCAATTGCAAAATTTCACCACTTATAGTCTGTCTTAGATTCTCTTCAATTTGCTGTGGCAATTTAGTATGCTGGCTAAGCTGGACGTTGGTATTCGACTGAAATTCCAGAAAGGTCTGTTGATTAACCCTTAAGCTGCTATCAATCGTATGTTGATTTTTCTCAAGTTTTCGCATACTGCTGTAAACCTTATCGCTGAAATCATTGAATGCCACTTGAAAGTCCTTTTTAATAAGAGACAACTTATCACGTACTCTGTCATCGACATAGAGTTTATTGGCCGCATCCATATCCGCCTGGGGATCTCCAACATTAGAAATTATCACTTTCTCTACATCGATATTTCCATCGGCTGTGAAGGAAAATGGTATTTCTGCGCGTTCATAATCACTTGGATGCTGTTGTTGAACACCACTTCGACCAAATTTATCGAGAGACATTTTACTAATGACTACTTTGGTTATTTGTCGCGTATAATATTGGCTTCTTTGAGCTCATTTATTATCGCTACAATTTCGTTGTCGTCGGATGTGTTGCCAGCCTCTTTTGATACAACAAGTAACCTTAAACGATCTACCAATTCATTGGGATCGTCCCAGTAGACGTATTCCATAGGCTTTGTATTGTATTTCAACTTCATACCTCTTCCTTTGCTGCTGCTGCTTGGTTTAATTGGTTTTATAAACATAGGTTTAATGACATCCTTGTATTTGGATATTCCTGAGGGTTTCAAATGTCCTTTTACATTCCGGTGTACTAATGCCCGCTCCAAAACTTTTTGGTACACGATTTTGTCATCTGGAGTGTATGCGGGGTCCTTGTAGAATATCAGTTGGTAAAGACCAGGTGATCCTCGAAATACAGCGTCTCCAACAGTAAGACGTCCTGTCCTCATATCAAAGTTGATTTCTTTGTTACCGAGATACCACTTGGAGGTTTTCGAATTGTATGAGGGTCCATAAATGTTGTCAATTTTATCACTCTTGTGGAAATATTCGGTTACATACTTTTGCACCATTGCTGGATACTGCTCCATATAGGACTCAAAGGTTTTGTCAGAGTAATTAGTCGGATCATCATTCTCTTCTTCCGTTTCCTCGGCTTCAGCATCGGTATAAAAACTAGTCTCTGCAAGTGGTTCTTCTTCGAGGAATAGACTGGATTTTGGTGTTAACGGCTCTAGTTTTTCTTTTTTCACAATTGTTTCTCGTTTGATAGATGGCAACACCGGAGGTGATTTTGTTGGCGCTGGTGGTATCTGGGTGAGAACTTTGGATGTAGTCGAAACTATTTGTTTCAAAGGTCCGACCACCGGTTCAAAGAGCTTATTGAGGGTCTCATCGTTTTCCGATTTACCCAGTTTCAGACTGAGGTACTTCTTGCGAATAGACCGTGCTAGTTGTTTGATTTTTTTCTTGCGAAAAGCTTCTGCAATGCTGTTGCTGCTCACTGAAGACATGTTTGTTGACTGGCTGATTATTTTTCGCTTTGTAGTCTTATATATTTATCGAAACCTTTGCGATATCGCCCTTCATTTAAATTGATTTCTGTAACAATAACCACGAACCCGTAGCGATCCTGCCAACACTTTGAACACAAGTCTTTAAACTGTTCGAATGGCATATCCGGAGACACGTATTCATCATGGGCGTGCTTTAAATTGATTTAATCTTGTTTGAATAGCACAATCACATTACAATTGTCTCGTATTAGTTGTTTAGGCATTTTACTATACGTCTGCAACAAATAAATTGAATCGATGTGTCGGTGTCGTCCCATGGAAAAGAAATTCTGAATCTTTTTTTGTTTATCACCAGCCACATCATCAAAAATAAATACTGAATACTCACAGGCGTCTGATGGATCAATTACATATTCGTTTTCGCTGAAAGGGAAATATGACACACATTTAACGCTTTTGAGAACCTCTTGTAGTAGTTGGTATTTTGGTTGGTACAAAGATTTCGAGTACACGTAGACATTTTTAAATCGCAATCCGTTTTCGTTGAACAAAAGCGAGAGCAGCGCATTGGTTTTCCCGCAGCCGCTAGGGCCGCAGAACGCCGCCCGGACGGAATTTGGCCATAGTTTCCCATTTTTCGATGGCACACTACCATTGCCACCCCCTTCCGCCACAAAATCTAGATTTTCTATAGGCATTTGAATATCTTGCTGCTTTATGTGCATCTCAAAGTAAACTGATGTACAAGGGTTTTGGGTGGACGTTTAAATATAAAATTTACTTTCTGAACTTGCTGAACGTCAGTCAGTCAGTCAGTATTATGTTAACCGCTGAAGGTAGTGGAAGTGTAGTGAACACTTTAATCAACAAGTTACCCTTTGAAATTCACCTTCCTGGCTATCAATTTTGTGGGCCTGGTACGAAACTCGAAAAACGCTTAGGTCTAGGACACTAGGACAGCGAGGTATAAACAAAACTGACGCAGCTTGTCGGGATCACTATATTGCTTACAGTAAAAGCACTTCTCTAGCAGACCGTCATAAGGCAGATTTTGAGTTGGAGAATAGGGCTTGGGAGAGATTCAAATCTAAGGACGCTTCACTCGGTGAAAAAGCAGCTGCTTGGCTCATAACAACGACTATGAAAACCAAACAGAAACTCGGTCTTGGCATGAAATCTGAAAAGCGGAAGAGGAGTAGAGGTGTGAAAAAATCTTCCCGTAAGCGAAAATCTTCAACACGCAAAACCCTTTTACCATTTCGAAAGCATGTCATGCTACCTACGAATAAAGCTATCGCTAACTCTCCTGCAGGACAAAGTCTACGACAGTCATCGCTGATGGCTTTGAGAGCGGCTAGGATGGCAATTAAGAAAGCTGGCGGTCGTAAGAAAATTCGAGTTCCTCGTGTGATACCTTTCGAGTCGAAAGTTGGTGGAATTCTCCCATTACTCCCGCTATTTGCAGGACTCTCAGCCCTTGGAACCCTTACCAGTGGAGCTGCAGCTTTGGGTAAAACACTAATAGACGCAAAAAATGCTAAAAAGAAACTCGAAGAGGACAGATGACACAATCAAGCTATGAAGGAGATAGGAAAGAAAGGGTCCGGGCTCTACCTGAAAAAGTCCCGCAAAGGAGGCTTCGGTCTCTATTTGAAGAAACAACAAAAAAACTCCCGATAAAGCTACCCAGTCGAGCACTTTACACCAGTGAGCTTGTTGAATACGCCAAAAAATGGAAAATACCAAATTTTAAAGGTGTATTTATGCGTGATGCCTTACCTAAAAACAAACAACCATCAAGAACCGAGTCGGCAATCATCAACTTGGATTCTAGTCGCAACAAAGGCACACACTGGGTAGCCTACATTAAAAATGGAAACGTTGCGCAATATTTCGATAGTTTTGGTAATTTGAAACCGCCTCGTGAATTGGCTGAGTATTTAGGAAGAAATGTATCGATACTCTACAACAACGACTCCTACTAAAATTATAATCAATCTAATTGCGGTCATTTGAGTCTGCAATTTCTCTATAATAACATCTAACATTGAGGGAAATCTTCAGTCATATATTAACGCTGAAAGGACGCAGTTCAATACTGTCCATTGATTTTCAACCACCTATTCAACTACATCCTGACTACAATTACGTTCTAGCCTTGCTGAGTTTCCACTCCTACAACACCATCCCGAACATTGAGAAGGGTAGCAAAGTGCATTTAATCGACTCGAAAAAGAAAGCAACCACCATCGAATTACCTGAAGGCAGCTACGAAATTGGTGATATTGAAGCGCACATTAGAAAAGTATTGGGTGTGCAGCATTCGAAGGATGTGGATGAGATTTTCTCATTGAAACCTAACAATAATACACTCAAGTGTGAAATATACAGCAGTAAATTCGCAATAGACTTTCAACCGGAAAACAGCATCGGTACCATACTGGGTTTTTTCAGGAGACTGCTCACACCTCTTCAAGTGCACAGCTCTGATTTACCAGTCAATATCATAAAAGTGCGAACAATCCATCTCGATAGTAACATCACATCGGGAGCATTCTACAACGACAGACCGTCACATAAGTAGATAGGCTAACGTGGTACTGGGACACTTTTCATGTTTTAGTTGAAGATGGCATGAGGGGGTTACCATGAGATCACATAACTAGATGTGTCAAGTCTGCTGAAGAATCAGCAATAGCCAGTAGGTGACATTAATAATATCTGTGACACTTTGATTTTTATTAGGTGATAATATATTTAACAATTTTGATTTATTAGGTGACATTAATATTTGTGACACTTTTAATTAGGTGACATTTGTAAAACTTTGAATTGTTAAGACAAGTGTCATCAAAATTTGTTTTATTGAAACATGACAAACTTTAACAATTAACATTTGGAGACAAGTGTCAGCTAAATGTAACTCTTGATGTGAGCAACATCCAAAACACGCAGATCACGCGTGATGTGCATGATATTTAAACACTCTGTTCACTCGTGATGTGTATGACTTTAATATTATTGTTTAACTTATGTGTAGACTGGGATAATGTAAATTAATTTTATCAATACATTTAGTATAAAAGCGAGGTAATAAATAGTCAATAGAATAGCAATAAATAATATAAAATGCCTCCAAAATAGATGTATGTTAGATGGGAATTATTAGAACGTGCTAGAGCGAATAATGTCGAAATTGAAAATGGTTATACATCTAGTGAGCCTGAGGAGGAAGAAGAAGAAGAATTGCCGTGGCTGCAAGAAGAAAGAGACCAAGTGAATATGTTGAGTGATAGTGATGATACCGATAATGAAATGATTGATAATGACAGTGACAATGATATAATGGACAATGATTTAATGAACAATGACAGTGACAATGATATGATGGATGATAGTGACAGTGACTATGTTACAGATAGTGATGAAACAGAGATAACATCTGATTGGGAATTCCAAGACATTAATGATGATTCTGGAGTATGGTTTTAAGTTCTACTTATCGCTAAGAAAATAAAAATGTTTTTATCATTTAACTTATTTTTATTAGTAAGAATGAATTATAATTGTTGTTTACATATGTTAATAAAATTTTCAATATCTGTCAACTTTACAAGACCCTCTTCAATTTTAGCGAATCGTCTTCCATCCCTAAGGCGATAGTCAACTACCTTTTCCAAATGTAATATAGGTAATGTGAGTTTGTCTTCATCATATAGCTGATAGAATTTAAATTGATTATCAGGTTCATAATAATAGAAACCATCATAGTAATGGCGATGATGAATATGAATTGGTAAAAAATCCTTATGTGTAATAATATTTTCAGTCTTCATTGTAGGTGTAAATAGTTTAAATATGTTTGAACATTTTTTACATTGTGTAGATTCTAAACTGACATCATTATTGAAACACCAAATAAATTTGAATTCTTCTTTACACGTTTGACAATTTACTTTGTAACTGAAAGTCTCTAAATTATTACATCTATTTAATTCCTGAATACAACTGGTATAATTGCACTGTAATAACGCAACATATGTATGTGTTGTAGAAATATTATTAGATGATGTAGTGCAGGGGGGAACTCTAAATCTTAGTTCAGCATACTTGGATGCCCATATGTCGCTATCTGCTTTAAATCCTGCACTGAGTGAAAGACATGCGGCTAAATCTGATCGAACTTCAAGTAGATTTGTTTTAGATTCATTTAGAGAATTTTTTAGAGTAATTAATTCATTTAAAGTAGCCATATGTGTTTCCTCCAACTGTTTTATGGTTGCTTGATACTCTGTTTCACTTTTCATCATGCTAAGGGTCGTGGTCATGTTCTCGTTTTCAATTAATGATTCAGATACTGCTGCTACAAAATTACCAGTTTTATTTCTTAATTCTGTTATGTTTCCTTGTCTTGTAGAATATAGCTTAAATTCAGGATACTTTGATAACAGTTTACTGAAACTGATTTGTAAAGAAGTTTGGTTTGCCAACTCATGTGTTATATATAAACTTCCATTATGTGGTGAGTATTCAGAGAAAAACACTTCATTTCCAATAACAATACCCAGTGAACATAAATTAGGAATAATGTTTATAAACATTTTTATTATTATTTATTCTTCGTTTAATAACCACAACGTGCACTGTTGACAAGTACTACAATATTTATATTTCGATCTTCTTGGTTTATTTTGGGTGAAACTTCTTGTTGTATTTCTTGCACACTGTAAAGTTACAATAGTAAAGAGTACACTTTCAGTGTTTCTAAAACAATTTGTACAAGTATAAGAAATGGATACGTTCATACTGTTAATTTAATAGACTGTATTTGATATTTATTTAAGATTCCCCTCCCCTCTTTTAGTCTTAGAAATAGAGTAGCGCTGTTACAAAAATTGTAATGGGTTAAAACAAACAGTTATTATTATTTTTATTTTTATTATTACATATTTTACATTGTTCTTACAACATTAGTCAAAGGATTATATTTTACAAGACGATCATGAAGAATGAGACAATATGCAGTAGTTTTTTTCCGATATATTCTTGCTTGTTTCAAATTCTAATCTGACATCAACAGCTCCACCTTTAATGGTATATATTTGTCGGCTACAGTCAATTACAAATAATGTGATTTGTTTGGAAAAGTCTTCTGGTGTTATAGAAACTTGTATGAATTCTCTGTTATAATAAACCGCTTGGAAGTTGGCAAACATTTCATAAAGTGTTGCAAAATTCTTTTGATCAAAATTGAGATTTAAATTATCATATGGGTAAACTTCAGAATTTAAATACAATTTTATATTTGTGATGTTACAATGATCAAATTCTGACATGGTCTTGTGAATATTGTTTTTTCGATCAGTATGAAATGCTACAATAACAAAACGAGGTTTTTCCAGTTGACTTGTCGTTTTCACTGCCCATGTATGTTTTTGACTTTGCTGTAAAAGTGGATACTCTAACAACTCCCAGGAACGAAAGCCGATAGGCAAATCTTTTCCACGTTCTATATATTGTAAAAATTGAATTTTGTGAGCATCAGATAATGACACATGAGGTACTTTCCAAACAACTTTATTTAGTTGAACTTTTGGTTTTTCTGTAGCTACAGAACTAACTGCAGCGTTGGTGTCTGTATTGGCACGTACCAAAATTAAATTTTGACTTGCTGAAATCACTAGACGACGAAAATCCTCACAAAAGCCAAGCAGTAATTTTAGAGGAATGCATACTGCAAAATTTACATTAGCATCGCACATATTTGGAGTACCTTCCAGATTCCATCCTGCATTATACCATCGAATTATTTCATTTTTTGAATTATGATAGATAGATTTTAATCGTTGATGTGATTCCAGGATTTCTGGTTCGATCTACTACTGTTCCATCAAGTTCGTAACGAATTTCTTCAAAGAGGAATGCAAAACCATTATTAATGAATCGTAATGTTGGGCTATACTTATTGTCTGAGTTTAATAGTTTTCCTTCTAGGTATAGAAAACTTTGAGAAGGTAGAGTGTACACGTCTTGAGTTTGTATAGGAATTCTTATCATCATTATTGAAAAATGTAGTATTTGCATAAGGTGTATAGGAATGATATTCAAAATTGGTTATAGCATTATCCACAAGCACATTATCAGCCACTCGTAGTATGTTAAGCATTATTTTTTTGTTTAAACACACACCGGAACAAACAGAAAAGTTTTTTGAGTCTTACACTTATATTTAATTTTATCCTGCAAATGAATGTTTTGAATTGCCCCCTCTTTGTAGTCTTCTTATTTTTTTCTTCTTTATGTTTAGCCGTTGTTAAGTGTGTACCTTAAAACCCAATGATACTAAAAACTGTGTATTGATAGGTGTTAACTGTTTCACTTGTTTCTTGATACTAACGTTTTTATAGTTTGAGTGTGAATATTTTATAGGTTGTTCCTCCTGTTGTGTTAAATAATTAGATGGATTATCGTATATGAAAACCATATTAATTAAGTCGTTTTAAATGTAATCTTATCGTAACAACTTCACTTTTAAAATTAACTAAATTTCCATTTTGATCTGTTATTTTAATAATAATCTCATTTATATATCTTGTATTGATTGGTAGATAAATAACGTTGGTGGGGTTTTCAACAATTTTGTAACCAGGTGGAATATTAGGGTAAAACATGTGTATTATATGAACTGGCATATCATTACTGAAAGAATTCTGAATTAAATTGCATTCAATGCAAATAGCATTTACTTTTGAAATACTGATTGGATATTCTGAATAGTGCCATTTTTTAGGTTTTAATTTTCTATTTTTAAATCCCAATAAAGGACCAATGGTGTCAGATTTCTCAAAATCAATTTCTTTGTTACATTTTATTTCACATTTAAATGTGTTGTGATTAGCTCTCAATATTAAAACAGGTTTTTCTATTTTTTTATTTTTCTTATTGTCATCTTTTTCCACAGGTTTCACATTTTTCTGACTAGCTTGTTGTGATGATAATATAGGTGGTACAGCTGTCTCCTTTTGTTGTTCTTCACCATCAGCTAGCAAAGTGTGAAGCGTTTTTTCAATATCTTGTATTTCGTAGGTGCCCACCGGTAATTCTAATTTTATACTGTTAATATAAAACTTGTTGTTGGTTTCATCAATATTTGAGATGGTATTAAAGGTCATAAAATTTACCCCATCACATAAGTAGCATCATCTTCTAGAATAATTGGTTGGTAAATCTTGTTACTGAGAATAGAAGCACGTTCAGAGAACGTAAATGTATATGAAGACATCTTAATCTGTCAATGGTTATTAAATAACTAAAACTACTGATATGGTTTTATTAAATATATTCACTTAAATATTTTTTACTATTTATAATTGAATTAATATGACTAAGTTCCTTTTATTGAGATAAAAAATATAAACATAAGTGTCCACAATTAAAAATGTTATAGTTTTGAAATGTATTATAATTATATACTATTTTACACTGTCCAGTTGAATTAAAATATTTTAAAACTTCTAATGGAGGTTTAAGATTACTAAAACTATCAAAATAGGACATTTGTCTATCATTTCTCTTGTAAGCTGTCCAATGAGTTCCAGGACCTGTATTAGAATCTAAATTGATAATACCTCTTTCAGTTTTATAAATTTTCTTAGGTAATTTATCTCTCATGAATACACCTCGAAAATTTGGAATTTGCCATAATTTTACATATCTAGCTAAATCAATATTAGTTAACGCTCGTTGTGGTAGCTTCCTGGAGGGTATAAAAAAAGACCATAACCTTTTTTATATGGTTGCAAATAAAGCCCCTTTCCACCTATTGCTATAGACTCCATTTTTATATTATGACGTTTCGCCTCCTCTAATTTCTGTTTTGCATTTCTAGCGTCTGTTATCGTCTTGGCTATGGCTGCCGATCCACCAGCGATACTCCCCAAGGCTGAGAGTCCAGCAAAAATAGGAATAAGAGGTAGCAAACCTCCTGTCTTTGGTATAGGTATGATACGAGGAGTGGTTGACTTCATATGCTTTTTAATTGACTTAGCAGAATTCAAGGTAATTTTTATGGCATTACCTAAGGTGGTAGGTTTCTGTTTCAACACCTGTTTTTTTATATGTCCTATAGATTTTATAAACCCAAAAATTTTTCTCGGTGACTTTGACTTTGTAACTCTTTTTTTTCTTAGTCTTCTTGTTTAACACTTTGATTTTGTTTTATAATTTGATTTTGTTTTAACCATACTTCTCCTCTAGTGCTAACAGTATGTGTCTATCTGAGTGCAAATACTAATACAATTTTAAGATTAACAATTTTTATATCAATGAAATCTTGCTGCTTTTTGATTTGGTGAACTATCATTGTCTGAATCACTGTTTTTATCAAGTTTACGTTTTCGATCATATTCAACAAAATCAAGAGGTACATCTAAATTAAGTTTTAATTTTTTAGAAGCACTTTCTTCAACTTCATCTATTTGTTGTGGTTTTAGTTTTCGTTTAGCTGCTCGAAATTTACCCCTTTTCCTCGGAGGTGCTAAGTGTTCATTTATTTCTCTTTTACGTTTCATATTATATTCAACTTCCATATCAATGTCATCATTACCATTTAGTGGGGGGTTTCGATAGTGCATTTAGTTTATTTCCCATCATTTGAGATCGTGGTAATCGTGAGGACTTTTTAGTCTTATCCTTTTTTATTCTAGATGTAGGTTTAGGTTTGATAACTTCCATATTACTACCTCGATCATGTTCAACAAACTCGAGAGGTTCATCTAAATTAGGTTTTAGTTTTCGTTTAGCTACTCGAAATTTACCCTTTTCCTCGGAGGTGCTAAGTGTTTTTCATAAAGATCATCATCATTTATTTCTCTTTTACGTTTCATATTATATTCAACTTCCATATCAATGTCATCATTACCATTTAGTGGGGGTTTCGATAGTGCATTTAGTTTATTTCCCATCATTTGAGATCGTGGTAATCGTGAGGACTTTTTAGTCTTATCCTTTTTTATTCTAGATGTAGGTTTAGGTTTGGTAACTTCCATATTACTACCATTCATTAAGTTTATGCTATCCTGTATATTCTTAAGTATACCTTCACTCATAGTTTTAGTTTTTCCCATAAGCTTAAGACATTTTCGAATTGTTTGTTTGTTATTAGGTCTTTTCAAACCCATACCTAATTTTACTTTGGCTTTCATTGCTCCTGCAACTCCAAGTGCTGCTATACGTTCACCTATAGATGAGTCTTTTGAATGAAATCTCTGAAGAGCTTCTTCTGCTAATGTTTTATCTGCCTTATGACGTAATTTTGTATCACTTTCTTTTTCATAGAATTTATCATGTTTTAAACAGCTGGTATCTAGCAGATTTGTTGGTAGACTTCCTTGCAACAGACGTTGTTTAAGTTTTGTTCCAGGTCCGCAATAATTATAACCTGGTATATGCATTTCAAATGGTAAATTATTTATAGCTGAATTTAATAAACCTTGACCTGAATATAACTTCATGATGTTATTTCATTAACTATCAACTTAAAACTAACACATATTATTTATTTATGAATATTTATCTCATTTTATAGTAATGTGTCAAAGAATGAGGGTGGTAAAACAAAAAACTTCTTTAGCTACTGAAAATGATAATTTTAATAGTATTTCTGATAATAAAAAGCATGGTCCATTGTTTCCGTCAACTGTGAGGTGTATTCTGGTGGGACCAAGCAATTGCGGTAAAACCAATGTTATGGTTAATCTAATTGAACACTTGAATGGACTGAGATTTGAGAATGTTTATGTTTATTATATCAACCTAAATATATTTATTTAGAGAAGTTACTAAAACCAATACAAGGTATTGGTTATTACCCATTCAATGCTAGCGAAAATATTCTACATCCTTCAGAAGCAAAAAAAAATTCAATCTTTATATTTGATGATGTGGCTTGTGACAATCAAGATGTTATACGTCAATATTTCTCTATGGGAAGACACAGTCTAGTGGACTCGTTTTATCTATCTCAAACGTATGCGAAGATTCCAAAACATCTCATTCGAGATAATGCAAATTTGTTGGTTCTTTTCAAACAAGATGATTTAAATTTGAAACATGTTTATAATGATCATATTGGTAGTGACATGTCGTTTGAACAGTTTAAAAGCTTATGCGCTCTGTGTTGGTACAAACCACATGGATTTTTATGTATCTCTAAAGACAGCAACATCAATGAGGGACGTTACAGAAGAGGTTTTGATCACTATATATGTTTTGAATAAGACAATGAATTTCAGTATAATAATTAACATCATAAGTGTAAGAGATATTATTTTTTAAAAAACCAAATAAAGTGGAAAGTGCAATTCAAAGTGATTTTAGTTCAGTGAAATGAATTTCCAACAAGTATCGGCTGAATCAATCCAGTATTTAAAGAAAGCGGACACTAGCTTTTTGGCCACATGGTATTTCAAACTTCAGCGAAGAAGTTCTTTTGCAACCCAAAATATATGGTTTTACAACAAATGTGTAGAAAATGACGTAATACCCAAATACATTCAATTAAAAACACAAAATAGAAGTTCAGCAGCACAAAAAGGAATGAGGCTAGGAATGAAGAAATGGATGCTCTAGGACCGCAGACTGCAATTCCAAAAACGAGAGGTGTGCAACATCTATTTAAAGGTAATCCACACTGAGTTATTATATAGACTACATTACATAGAATTTTCCGTTCTCGATGCTTCAATTAGAGATAAAATTCGCTACTTAGTACAGGAAAAATTTTCTAAACAAAAACAGAAACTTAATACTCTCATAGCAAATAAACCTAAACAACCGTCAAGTAGTAAAAAGAAATATACAGATCATACATTTTTTAGTAGATTTAAGAATTTAACAGACACGGAGTTTACTTCCAGCGAAACATCACTATTAGAAAAAGGTTTTAAACATAATATTAAAAGTAATTCACCCATAAGACCATTTGAAATGTTAGGAATAGAAACTGAAATGGCGTTAAATACACATCCGGATAATATAGGTAACAAATTTATTGCTTCAAATATTATAAAATCTCAATTTATCAAAGATAGCTGTTACACTGAAGACCATAAGATCATAAAATCAATTAATAATAAAATTGAAACTAACAACATTATCCTCACTCGCGCGGATAAAGGTAATACAGTTATCGCTATTAAAAACACCGATTACATAGAAAAAACTGTAGATTTTTTAAATTCGGGAACATACCAAACCCTTAAAAAAGACCCTACAGATTCGTTCCAAAAACAAATAAAATCCCTGTTAAGCAATACTACAATATTCAAAAATTTCTCAAAATCTGCAATCATTGAAATGAATCCTCAGCCACCACAGTTATACTCCCAGATTAAACTTCACAAAGAGAATCTACCCATAAGGCCGGTTGTCTCATATATGACCGCACCAGCATATAAAATTTCAAAAATTTTAATAAATATAATCAAGGACGAATGCAAGTTTTGGCCAAAATTCAGTGTGAAAAATTCATTGGAAATTATAAGAAAAATTAAAAATGTTAGTCTACCACATAATGCAAAATTAGTTTCGTTTGATGTTCAAAATTTGTTTCCTAGTATACCACCAGCAGAAACCGTAACTATAATAGCTGATTTATTAGATAAAAACAATAGTAACCCAATAATAAAAACAGAAATTCTTACAGCATTGAACACTTGCATTAAACAAAATTATTTTCAATTTAATAAAGTAATGTACACAAGTGACAATGGACTAATTATGGGAAACCCTATGAGTCCGTTATTAGCAGAAATATTTATGGACAAAATTGAACTGGTAATTCACCAACACCCACTTGCGAAAAAGTTCATTTATTGGCATAGATATGTGGACGATGTGCTGGCATGCTTTGTAGGAACAAATAGAGAATTAGAAACTTTTTTAAAATTTATAAATACTGTTCACCCTAATATCAAGTTCACTATAGAAATGGAGCAGAATGACAAAATCAATTTCTTAGACTTGACAATTAATAAAATAAACGGAATACATGATTTCTCAATCTATCGTAAAACAAGCCAAACTGACATTACTATTCATAGCACATCTATACATCCTTATCAACACAAACTTGCTGCGTATCACAGTATGATAAATAGGTTAATTTCCATAGATCAAACCCCGGAAAATTTTCAAAATGAATTAAATATAATTAAACAAATAGCAGTAAATAATGGTTTCGAGGCTGAATTAATAGATAAATTACTTAAAAACAAGAATCATAAGAAAACATTAAGCTTAGTTTATCCAAACGTCAAAACCACGGACGTTAAATACAATAGTTTAACATATTTTGGTAAACCCACTTTAAAAGTTGCTTCATTTTTAAGAAAACAGAACATTAACGTAGCGTATAAAACAAACAATAGCTTAGGAAAATTAGTCAAAAATAACAAATCCAAAATAGATAAAAACAACAAAGCAGGGGTGTACAAACTTTCATGTGGCTCATGTGATAAAGTCTATATCGGTCAAAGCGGGAGAGCATGTAAAAAACGCATCATGGAGCACCGTAGTTCTTTTGTAAATCAAAAAACAGATTCAAAATATGCAGAACATCTATTAACAGAATATCACAATTTCCACGAAAACTTCAAATTATTACATGCTGAAAATAAGGGTAGGAGACTAAATCTTTTGGAATCATTAGAGATCAATAAACTCAAAAATTCGGGGAATTTACTGAACGACCAGGTAGATTTAAACCGGTCTCCATTATTAAATTTATTTAACCAGTAATTTGTTTTAATACCTATAGTAATTCTACGTATACAACAGATTATTACGTAAAAGGATAATTGCCGATAGCTTTATGCTAATTGTTCAATTATCGGATTATTATTGACAACCTAAATAAACTATAAATATACGGACTTCACGAAATACCAGTTAGTTCTTTGACAAAGATAGTTAATATCGAAACGCGTCAGAAAAGGTTTTTTAAAAAACCAAATAAAGTGGAAAGTGCAATTCAAAGTGATTTTAGTTCATATTAGAAACTGATTGAATTAAATCAACAGTGGATAATAGCAGATAAAAGCGGATTGAAAACAGATAGAAAGCAGATTGAAAACAGATAGAAAGCAGATTGAAAACAGATAGAAAGCGGATCAAAATGAATCTATCAGAGAAGGAACTAAAAAAACGTCTTATACAGAAACGTAGAATTGTAAAAGAAAAACTACAGCTTCTCAAACATGGTGAAATTGTTAAGGAGAAGTTATTTTCCCCCATAACAAAACATCTAAAGGACATTGAAAGTAAACTTGATCACAGGGGAAATAAAATGGATGGAGCTAGTAAGATGGAAGAAGAGAGAAAACTTTTTTTAAAACTGAGGATCCTAGTCACGTTGATGAGGAAAAAGATTATATCTTTAACGATGATTTGTACCCATCAACATTTTCACATCAAGCTGAATCATTATATCAGGAAACACCGAAGATTCCACGCAAACTGTCAACGAGTTTATCTACCCCTACAGGTCAGTTACAATTATTACAAGATGAAAATGAAGATCCTAGTGAAAATAAAATGACAATTCTTCAAGAAATCACATCTGATGATGAGATAGGATCATTACATTCTCCTACAACACCAGGACGGTTCGCTGATATTGCGGAAAAATCATATGTTGACTATTTAGATCAGTATGATCCTCTACCAAGAAAATATATAAATGATATGTATTATGATGATAACAATAAGGAATTTGATCATAAATATGGTGTCAGATTAGATACTAATACTGAGAAACTAATGATTGGTGACTCAAGATTAGATATTGATGGATCTGATATTATTGTTAAGAAGAAACGATATCGAGGTAGTATTGGGTTATATGAACTATTGTTTAAAAAACAACCGAAACACTACTCTAAAGAAGATGAAGATAATTATAAACAAATTGTTGCAAAAACTAATGCTCATAGACGTTACTATAAACCAAATAAGCAAATAGATGGTAGTAAAATGAAAAAATATAAAAAAAATTATTGCTCCTATGGTGACAGGGAAAGGAATTTCTATGTTGGTGAATAATAATAATAAAATCGATTACATTCACTGGGATGATCCAAACGAACTCGTTGATAGATTGCGATTACTTCTCGCTTCTCAAACTGCGGGGCATACAGGTCATACAAACGAAATAACATCAATAATAGAGGAACTGAGAGAAGCTCAAATTATTGTTTAAGAAAAATGAATGATGTTAAACGGCAAATTGTAGAAGAAATACATAAACCAGCAAGAATTAATTTTAAAAGACGTAGGGTGATCATTAAATCTCTAAATGATCTCTTTCAAGCTGATTTAGTAGAAATGATTCCATATGCAAAAGAAAACAAAGGTTACAAATATATCCTAGTAGTAATAATTTGTTTCTCAAAATTTGTTTGGGCTTTCCCACTAAAATCTAAGACAGGTTTAGAAGTTAGCAAAATCATGGAGCAAGTCTTGAAACAGCAAATACCTAAAAATTTAAAAACTGATGCTAGTGCTGAATTTTTTAATAATTATTTCAAGAAGCTTATGTTGAAATATAAAATAAATCATTACAATGTATATAGTGAAAAGAAAGCTGCAATAGTCGAAAGAGTAAATAGAACTCTAAAAAATATGATGTGGAAAGAATTTAGTTTCCAAGGAAATTACAAGTGGTTACACCTTTTATCAAAAATTGTTATCAAGTATAATAACAAAAAACATCGAACTATTGGAATGGCTCCAATACATGTTACAAAGACAGTTGAGAAAGATTTATTAAAGACTACATATAACCACATAAAAATCTCATATCTAAAGAGAAAATTTAAAGTAGGTGATTACGTACGTATATCGAAAAAGAGGGGAGTTTTTGATAAAAAATATCTTCCTAACTATTCAACAGAAATATTTTCAATAAAAAAAGTTCAGCTTACGAACCCTACAACCTATTTATTACAAGATGAAAATAATCATAACATTCTTGGTGGATTTTATGAACAACAACTACAGAAGGTTAAATATCCTAATGCATTTTTGGTGGAAAAAATATTAAAAAGAAGGGGGGGATAAAGTGTTTGTCAAATGGTTAGGTTTCAAGCAAACATAACAGTTGGATAAATAAAACTGATATCCTTTAATAGTGTCAGTTATTAAACACACCTTAAAGTGAAAAGACATACTACAAAATGTTTATAGTTGATGTGCAAGGTTTTCAGTATGGTGAAAATAATTTCATCTGTAAAGAAATGGCGATTGTTAATACAGATAATTTATGGCACACTCAACGTTTCATAAAAATATCGAATCCACAAAAACATTTCAGTGAAACAGTACAGCAGCATTTTAAGTGGTTAACAAGAAATTTACATGGATTAGAATGGAAGAATTATGATGATTTGGAGTATGAGCAGATATCCGAATTTTTGAAGAATTCTATACCATTAGATGTAGTGGTGGTTGTTAAAGGATCTCTAAAAAAACTGTGGTTACAGAAATTAATTTCGAACAAAATTGTATATTTATCTGAGGAAGACTGTCCAACAATTGAGACCTTAAAATTTTTCATGAAATCTAATCATTGTAAGAAACATTTATTTAATAATGAACTTAGTTGTGCATTAGAAAATGCTCATTATTTAGCTTATTGGTGTGTCTATTGTAATAGAAATAAAACATATGAATAATTTTAATGTATATATATATATATATATATATATATATATATATATATATATTAATAAATTAATATATGAATATTTTATTTTAAAATTTTGTTTTAAACTTCACCTTCCAGACGATCCGAAACCTCCTTCCCCCCGTTGAGTATCAGATGATAAATGCTGAAATAAAAATGTATATTGAAATAAAAATGTATATACATATCTGTATACATACCTCAACTTCCTCCAACTCAGGATAGAAAATTTTCTCGCAAATTAACTGTGCTATCCGATCGCCTGGTTTTACGATGAAGTTCTGGCACCCATGATTGCATAATAGGACTTTCACTTCCCCTCGATAGTCCTCGTCCACAACCCCAGCTGTTGAAAAGTGAATTAATATTATTTAATTAATTTATTTTAGTAAAACTTACCCCCGACATCAATAAAATTATGTAGGACTAATCCCAGTTTTAATTAGGGCTTTACTTTGGGGTGGTATATTGCACTCTTCCAAGCTTTTTAAATCGAAGCCAGCTGATTTATTGGACGCTCTTGTTGGGGTGAAAGCTTTTGGGTCCAGTTTAAAGTATTTCAACGTTTTGGTGTTATGCCCTTCATTACAGTGAATATTAAGAAAAACTTGAGATGATTATTATTTTAAAACCCCCTTATTTAAACATTTTTAAAACCCCAAGGTAATGTATCTGTAGAGATATAATTTACAATTCTTTTATCGTCGAACGGAGTTAAAGTAACTTTTCTTTGATTAATAGAATACACTTCATGTTTTTTACTTCTAATAAGTTTCTCATTTACATTGAAATTAGTTTTATTAAACAAACATTGAAAGTAATATTCAAATGTCATTCTTTTCAAAGATGCCTCTGTTATTCCTTCATCTTTTTTAATAATACCTAAATTATTTAAGCTAGCCTCTACATCACCTTCATAAAAAATTTTTAATTTTATTTTTTCGGCTTCTCTTTCTTCCCTTGTATAAAAAAGTTTTATGGTAAACATTTTTGATTTTAACCCAATAAATTCAATCATAATTCTACCATTATTTTCATCTTTCATAAGCCCTAAAACTTTTTTATTTAATTGAGGTATGTTATATTCATTATTTATAGAATAATCTGAAATATCAAATTTATGGTTATCTTCCTTAATATGCTCATAAATATTATCTACAAAAATGTGATAAATTAATGAATCTGTATCTGTATATAATAATTTTGCTTTATCTCCAAATTTAACTTTTATATAATTATAATGAAAATAATATAAAATTGTTTTCGAAATTTCTAAAATACTGAATCCAACATAAATGGGTTTATTAAACTTAACATTCATTCTTTTCATCTCAATTATTACCATATCATCATCAAAAATGGTTAAACTATGGAAATTTGGTTTTGATATATAATTTTTTACACCATATCTACCATCCCATTTTGTAACTAATTTAACATTAACTGCGTTATTCATTAGTTTATAAAAATTTTTCTCAAAATCATTTTTACTTTGTTTCCTTAAATTTGTATTTAATTCAATATATGATTTCAACCAAGCAGATTGCTTAAATTTTAAAATTCTATGAACCTTTGTAACTTTTAAACCTAAACTTAACGCTTGTTTTAAATTTCTATAATGAATAACATAATTTTTTTTATCAAAAAGTGTTATTAATAATTTGGGGTGTTTTGATGATGACATTGGTGGTTTCAAACTTTCGGGGCATAGAGGAAAATCTTTATGAAAATGATGATGTAGCTCTGAAGGGTATTCTAAATCAACCTCAAGAATATATCCTATATTAGAATTATCTGGGTTATTAAGTATATCTTCTTTATAATAGTCGACATTTTCAATCCATTTAAAATCTCCAACAGGTAAACATTCACACATTGCAGTCCCATATAAATTATTAACATCAAAATACATTAAAAATGAGGCAGGTTGATTTGAATCATATTCATTCCCCATATATTTATTATTTGCCTTTCCATATCTATTACTATATTGGGAAACTCCACCTCGAATTCCCCTTTCTATAAACATAATTTTATCAATATCTGTAAGTAATTCTAATGTAACGTTAGAAATCTTTAAACAACTAGCATAAGCTAAGCCTGGAGCTGTATAATATTTCAAACATTCTAAATTATAAGTTTTTAAACAAACTTTTCTAAAATTTTCAAAAAACATCAGCAAGCAATAGAACATCAGTTTTCAAATATAACTCCATGTATTCACGTAAATTTTGTATTTTAAAAGTATTCCAAACTTTACGTGCATGTTCATAATCACTTTTTCCAACATTGCAATTTTTAAGAGAACTAAAAAATCTTTAATTGATGGTAATTTAGAATCTGTTAATTTATCCCAGTTGTCTAAATAATCATAAGGAAAGATACCGTTCTTAGATAAAAATTTAAATTCCTCATCAGTTTTACAAAAACTTCTAATAATTACTTTTTCAGAATCTTCTAAATAGGATCCTAATTTATCTAAACTAATAGCCATAAAACGGAAGGAATCTAAAAATCTAAACTTTAAATTTGTGTTGGAAATATATTTAGTAAATGATATGTATTTCTCCTTATTAACTGGTAGTAAATCTATGGCACCAGGTATATCTTTTGCTAATGCTCTAATAATAAAATGACTATTATAACCGGATAAATTATGAAAAACTACAGGTATCATAAAATCATCTTTATAATTTAAATTACAGGAAGAATGAGCAGCCCCTCTATAGTTTCCGGAAAAATGACAGTGATCTTTAACCTTTATATAAGTTTCAGTAAAATTTTTCCCACAAATATGGCAAATTTGAGCTAATGAGAAATCATTTCATTGCGAACTCGTTAATGGAATCATTGGAATTATATTTTGGAATATAGGATTTAAATTCATTGCAATCTGTTGTAGACGTTTAGCAAACCAATTAATACAGTCTTTTCCTGTATATAATTCAAATTTGGAAAGAGAATTATCAAAACTACAAACTAAGTAATAAGCAATGCTACATGGAACATGTTTTTGATATTTAATGGTACTACTACTACAATTAGGTTCATTAACCTTCTCTAGTATACATTCTAAATCTGCATATATTACAAAGGGAACTTTCTATTTATTTTTAAAATCAGAAAATGAAACAAATTTTTCCTGTTCAGTTGGAGTTATAATTTTATTCTTATTCATATGTCTACAAGTTATCATATGTTTATGTAAACTTTCCTGAGAATAAAAATGATTCAAACATCAATGGCAATAATATTTTTTATGGCTTAAATCATTGCTTTGTCTATTAAGCAATCTGGATAAATCTTTTATTAATGCAAAATGATAATAATTCTGATGAGAATTTATCCTCTCACTCAAATTCATTTCTATATCATCATCATCATCATCATCACCATCATTATAATTTAATGGAAGCATTAGTAAATTTATGGTTCTCAAAGATTCAATTTTACTTAAACAAACAGGGACATCTTTTTTTCTAGAGTAAATACATTTATAGATAAATTATTCATTTTCTCAAATTTAGAAATAGCTTTTAGTGAAATTGGAAACTTGATATAATCATATTTAAGGATGCTACTAAAATGGGGGAGTGTTTTGAATTTAGATGAGGATGAAGAGCTGCTGTAATAGACCATAGAAAACAGTATTCATCATTATTTTGGATATTAAGAATTGCCCTAGTATTTTGTAAAAATTTAGGTATTTCAATATAAGTTGAGACACCCACATTTATTGGAGTATAATTATTAAAATTTACTTTTAAGTGGAGAATTTCATAAAGACTCAAACCTGAGTCTCTTTCTTGAAATTCCTCTAATTTTGCTAAAATTGAACTTTTAATGTGATCATCATAAAATAATTTCAAATTTGTATTAAAATCAATTACTCTATTTTTTGTTTGGAAATGCTTAATATCTGTTTCACCAGATTGGGGTTTAACAAAATTAGCTAATAGTGTAACATTTACTTTTAACAGTGAATTTTGAAGTTCGGTTTTTACTTTACTTATAAAAGACCTACGAGCTTTATTGAAAAATTCTAAGGGATCTCTTATACCCAAATTAATGATTGCCCCAGTTCTCACGCGATTATTAAAACACGATTCTTAATCTTGCCAAATTAAATTTTGTTTCTTACTGTTTTTAAAATTCATTCTTTTTTGATATGAAAATTTTTGTTTGAAATATTTTAATAGTGATAAGTTTGATTCTAATTTTAAAAAGTGTTTTCTATCTAATACAGATATGTTACGTTTAAAATATTTTTTTAAAATCAAAATAGTAGAATTTAAATATTTTACTCATTTACAATAATCATCTTTAGTTTTAATTAACTTACCCACTTGTTGAATTTTAGACACAACACCTTCAACTAATGTATTTATTTCACTAGAGGTATTCATATTTTATTTTAATAGCGGAATACAACTGATTGCTATGAAGTATAAACGTTAAATGTATTAAAATTGATTAAAACATTTATCATTCCGTATCATATGACGTAAATCATAAATTTCCAATACTTCGATTAAAAACATTCTTGTTATTCATGTTAAATTGCATGTATACATTCTTTTATCATATGACGCAAATCGTAAATTTCCAATAGTCTAATTAACAAATTAAAACATCCTTATTATTCATGCTAGATTGTAACACTTATCATTTATCAATGTAATGAAACATTTCCATTACTTTAATTAACTCAAACTTATTATTCATATTAAATTAGTTTCTGTAAACAACTCAATTAATCTTATTAGATAAATTTTATTGAACTTTGATTTGAAAATTATGTGATTAATTATTTATAACATCATTATTATTTTAATTCTAATAGCTATAATATTCATTCATACCATTCAGTCAACCGTTGAAGAGAGATCTACAAAGAAAAAAAAACATGAATGTGCGGACGACATTTATTATTGAATCGAATAATAAGGAGACCCTATCAACTAATTTGTTGGTGGTGGTGGTATTTTTAAAAAATTTGTTCATGTAAGTATTCATATTACCATATTTTAATTTTTATAGGTTTTAACATTTAAACTGTTATATTTTAGATTTGGAAGGACAAGTATTAATGTCGTTGGAGACAATATATTTGTTACTCAGTTACTGCCCCAAAAAGGAGACAGTGTATAAAAAACTAAGACAACTACCAGTTAATTATATGCGGGTTTTCGCTGATAATGAGGAGAAGTTGAAATTATTGTGTAGCGGCATTGAAAAATTAAAAATTAATATTTCGCAGGACAGTAATAAAACCACGAAAAAGAAAAGTGGAAATATTGGAAAACATAATAGTAACTGCATCCACATCCACAACAGATGAGTCAAATAAAAAATGGAGACGGGAGGATGCAATTGCAACATACAACATTCCGCCACTACCACCACCACCAGTTATGGAATATGCCTATAAGATACCTCCAATTCAAGCAATTAACCCCACAAACGACTGGGGGGAGTTTGAGGAGGGGCAAAATGGTGAAATAATATATATATATATATATATATATATATATATATATATATATATATATTTGTTTTTAAGTTTTCGCGGGCACTAAATGTTTTAGGTGGTTTCCGGGAATTCATCCGCGTAGTTGAGAACTGATCCCTGCCGGGATCGATGGTAAAATGACGACGTTTCGGCAGAGTCACATCTGCCCTCTTCAGGTCGGTTCGCATAATTCTCGTAGCCTTCTGCTTTCGCTTCTAGTTACTCGAGTAACCACGACCTAAGTCAGTATCAACGAAACCTTTGAAGAGATTACCTACGTTCTCCAATAAACTATTTCTACAATCGCTAGGCTATCATGTCAACTCAAGCATTCGATATCTTCCGAAAGCCCAGTTTCGATGACAGCATTCGCAGAATGGAAGTCAGAACCTACTATCCCTATGTAAAGTCATTTGGGAACAACGACATAGTGGAGATTACTGTGAACCAAGCTGATTCCTGGTTATCCATGACGGACTCGTATATCGCCGTTAAGGGTCAAATTAATGTAACGGTATGTGCAGGTGAAGTTTCCCTATCCCCTAATGCAGGAGCATTTTTCTTCGATAATATGGTTTACGAACAGTGCGGTAAAGAAATGGAATCGATTCGCGATCTCGGTCGCGTAAGTACCATACGAGGTTATCTGTGGTATGATCCTACCAGTTCAAGAGAATTAGCTATTGCTGGCTGGAATTTTTCCGGTAAACCAATTGCGAATGCAGCAGATAGATCTTTCCGAATGTACATCCCACTCATTTGTTTTCCCTCTTCAACGACTACCAGCGAGTGACCTGCGGAAAGCAAACAATACGTTTAGTGCGAGCAAGAAATGATGAAGATTGTCTCATTATTACTGATAAATCTACAAAAGCAAGCGTGACGATTGACAGCATTGAACTCAAAGTCAGGATACCGGCATTATTATTCCGTTTCGTAAATGGGAACTTCATGAGTTGCCTGCTCTGAAGACAGGCGCCACACGAGAAATTTGGGCTGTGAAAACTTGTGCTGCTATAGAGAGTCCTCGATACGTCATCGTTGCCTTCCAGACCAATAAGCACAGCAACATAGCGGCTGATCCCACGGAATTTGATCATATCCACATATCTAATATTCGTCTAACTCTTAATGGAGAATTTTGGCCGAACGAAAGAATGCAGTGGGATTTCCCCAGAAACGAATACGGAGAAGCCTACAAACGCTACACGGACTTTTATCCCAGTTTTGCCGACAAAAGACACCCGCTCCTAGACTATCTCACCTTCAAGAATCACACTCTCTTCGTAATCGATTGTTCCCGACGTGAAGACAGCATAAAATCCTCCACTGTGGATGTACGCCTGGATATTGAATCTCAAACCGGGTTTCCCGACAAAACACGTGCCTTCTGTATAATCATCCACGATTGTTTGATGGAGTTTCTCCCACTCAGCGAAATTGTTCGTAACCTATCATAAAAGAGCACATCTGCACATTACAATTCTTAACGGGGAATTTGTTCCCAAAGAATTGGCTATCAAGACACATGCAACGGGTGTCATACATTACCTGTTTAAGCCTCTTCAGCCCTTTGAAACGCTGTGCAAGGAAGATCGACGAACCGTGAGATATTTGAGAATTTTCTTCATGGTCTTAGCTACAATGGTGGAATCTGGGATGTAAGCCAGTTGAATAGGATTTTGAATTTTCTTCTCTCCAGATCTCATGTTTACGTCAGAGGTCACCAAAAATATGACTAACTAGTTAGAAAGTGTAAGAATGAGCTTGGGCTCAATCATGTGAAGGTAGTAAATTTGGAGCATACCATCAACGCCGTAAAGTTGAGAGATGTAACTAAGAAGGACCGTGAGACAAGTAAATATCCTATAGTCTGCGGCTATCACTATGAAGATTCTAATGAAGAATACGCAGAATACAAATGTGCTATAAAAAATTGCAATGATATTTATGATTGGTTACTACAATAAGATTTTACCTTAATAAATGAATGAAATATAACACGTATTTTTATTTCCAAAAATTATTTTATTATCAAGTGTATAGATCTTATGCATTTTAACATAACTTTAACTAACAATAATATCAAAGATATAAGAGCAAAGCATAATAATATTAATAAGTTATTGAGTTCCCTCTGAAGCGAATTTGGTAGCTGTTGCAACTAGTCGTTGCTGTTGCTTCGGCTTCCAGCTGACAATCACAATTTGCTGTGAATCCATCAAAATCCTCCACAGTGCCATTGTAAAAGAAAATTTTAAGTTTGTAGCGTAATATGGTTCCATTTTTTGGAAATTCTGCAAAATATGCTGGTAGTAGTCCATCATTTAGTAATGTCCGCCTCATTAGGGAATAATCAGATCTATTTGAGCAGTTCAGAGAAAAGCACACTGCTACATTTTCCACCCCCTGTGGTATATTTGTGTATAGAATGTATTGTGATATAAAAGTCAATATCACAAAACCAGTAGTAATAGTAGCTTTCACTAATATCATTATTGAAAATGATGTATACGTCTTTATTCTTCAGTTAATAATTTTATAATGCAACACTTATACCTTTACACCCTGTCTTGTATTTACCCAGAAATGGCTGAGTAGAAAGAGCGCCGAGTTAATCACAAAGGTAAGTATATTCCCCATTACAGGTCCCCGGTTCGATCCCATTTCTCGGCTAACATTTCTGGGCAAATTTTTTTTAATATTTAATTTATCTCTGGTGGGAGAGTCAACCGCATTCGTGGTAGTGGTAGTGAAAAACATACATTTCAACGCAAACACGTATCCCCGCATTATCTCTTGAAGTGAGTAAGATGTCTTACAGTGACCTTATGTCAAACAACCATCGCTGTAATTTTACTAACAGAAAAACTACCACGAGAATTACACCCAACTACTTAGTAGCCCACTACAAATTCGAAAATTTTCTGGAAATAGTATTTACTGATGAAAAAGTAGTCCTGCGTTCAAATAATCATGAAGCTGTTCTTCAAGATGAGTGCAATCAACCGAATCCCTTTCCAAAAGACAAAATATCTTGTCACTTTTACATCACGAGGGTTCGAACGATTTCTAAATTTTATCAGTGAATACAGAGACGACAACAACGTAATGGTTTCCGAAGATTACGACAACAATTTACGGGTCACCATATGGGCAGAGGATGGGGAAAACCACTTATTTATTGAAAAAAATAAAAGCAATAATTATGAAATTATAATTCCTCTTAATGTAGTTGCTCGATTAGATTTTAAAAAATTGTATAGTATTTTTTATAATTTTAATAAAACATATTCTTTCTAATACTCTCTTTTATTTGTTCCCTCTAACAATCTACCTGAAATTGCAAAAATCAAATGGCTTGCCGGAATTCGACTAGTTGACCTTCACCAGCACACCGATGATGAGAGCCATGACTTGTGAATATTTTACAAGTATATACTCGCAAAATCAAGACTAATAAGAGGCTCTTGTAGGTTAATTCACTGTATGAAAACCAGATATTCCTCTCTCTGGTAATATCATACCTTTCGAGTCGAAAAGTTGGTGGAATTCTCCCATTATTCCCGCTATTTGCAGGACTCTCAGCCCTTGGAACCCTTACCGGTGGAGCTGCAGCCTTGGGTAAAACACTAATAGACGCAAAAAATGCTAAAAATAAACTCGAAGAGGACAGATGACACAATCAAGCTATGGAGGAGATAGGAAAGAAATGGTCCGGGCTCTACCTGAAAAAGTCCCGCAAAGGAGGCTTCGGTCTCTATTTGAAGAAACAACAAAAAAACTCCCGATAAAGCTACCCAGTCGAGCACTTTACACCATTGAGCTTGTTAAATACGCCAAAAAATTGAAAATACCAAATTTTAAAGGTGTATTTATGCGTGATGCCTTACCTAAAAACAAACAACCATCAAGAACGGAGTCGGCAATCATCAACTTGGATTCTAGTCGCAACAAAGGCACACACTGGGTAGCTTACATTAAAAATGGAATCGTTGGGCAATATTTCGATAGTTTTGGTAATTTGAAACCGCCTCGTGAATTGGTTGAGTATTTAGGTAGTAATGTATCGATACTCTACAACAACGACTCCTACTAAAATTATAATCAATCTAATTACGGTCATTTGTGTCTGCAATTTCTCTATAATAACATCTAACATTGAGGGAAATCTTCAGTCATGTCTTTGATATTAACACTGAAAGGACGCAGTTCAATACTGTCCATTGATTTTCAACCACCTATTCAACTACATCCTGACTACAATTACGGTGTAGCCTTGCTGAGTTTCCACTCCTACAACAGCAACCCGAACATTGAGAAGGGTAGCAAAGTGCATTTAATCGACTCGAAAAAGAAAGCAACCACCATCGAATTACCTGAAGGCAGCTACGAAATTGGTGATATTGAAGCGCACATTAGAAAAGTATTGGGTGTGCAGCATTCGAAGGATGTGGATGAGATTTTCTCATTGAAACCTAACAATAATACACTCAAGTGTGAAATATACAGCAGTAAATACGCAATAGACTTTCAACCGGAAAACAGCATCGGTGCCATACTGGGTTTTTTCTTGTAGGTTAATTCACTGTATGAAAACCAGATATTCCTCTCTCTGGTAATATCATCACATGCCATCTTCGCAATAACCAACCGTGACGTCTTACTTGCAAAAATCGTGAATCCAGCCGGCCGACCTTGACGGGGAACCAATGCTGATGACCCGTGTTTACCGATGACCAAGTGTGCAGGTGTGGCGTATATTATGGTGAATGCGCTAGTACCAGTATGAACTAAATAATAATAATTATCTCAACAATTACACGTGTATTTTTAATTACACATACGTTACCAAACAATACACACATTATTCATACATACACAAGCAATAAATCACCCGCCAGAGGCGATTCCACCGCGTACCACCTCGATTTCAAAAAATGATTTTAGTCCCATAAGAAAAGTGAGCCAGTATTCTCATGTGCATACTACTACTATTGACCAACGAATCTCAATAATGTTTACAATTTGATGAAATAGGGTCGAATTTCGACCACTGGGCGAGCACTAGTGTACATTATTGATTGCTTTATGTTTGTCTATAAACATCTTTTTGAAAGAAATGTCTTTAGACATAGCTATAAAACATGGTATAGGTCTGTTTTGTTACCACAAAGATGTATTTTCAGTTTTATTCAGAAAAATGTTACATATTTGGCTACAAAAATATTTAATAGGTTTCCTGAATGTATTCGAAACCCGCCTGAGGCCAAAATTTAAAAAATTCAAACAAATTATTTACCTAATAAGGACTTTTATTTTATAAATGAATTCCTTAGTGATCCAGACAGGGTAAATATGTGTTTAATTGAAATATGTATGATGGATACTGTTTAATTCTGGGTGTATTCTTTGACATTGTACCTTGCCAGTCTTGTCTTTTTAGTATAAATAAAGGAATATATATTTATATCTATTTTTGGAAATGCTTTAGGATAACAGACAATTTAGTATAAAGTAATATCATGAAACAAACATTAAAAATTTATAATCACATAGAAATGATATTCTAAAAACTAGAATGACGTTTTATTTCAAAGAACACCATCTTTAAACGAGTGCTAATACTCGCACCGCACATCAGTAACAAAACGGTTAATATCTTGCCCCCCTTTTCCGTAAGTAATTTTAAACGGGTATTAATACCTTTAGTCTTCAGAGTCTGAGTGTTCCAGAATTTTTGATTCCAAGCATACTATCACCTTGGTTATTGCAGGCAATCTGCCTGGGCAATGATAATTGCAGTTGTGTATATCAGCTTTAACTCAGAACCAACAAGTGTTTAGTCATGTTGAGTGTTTTTAAGGTTTTGGAATCTTTGATTCCTATAAAATTAAAAGCTTGGTTATTGCCGGCAATCTGCCTGGGAAGTAATAAATTCAACTTCAACCAACTATGTATTCAAGTTGAGTGTCCGAAGGCAAAATACATTCTTGACATTTATTTTGTGTTGATTATAGGTAAAGATAAATCAGACCATGGCTGTGATAAAGAAATGCAGGTTTCGATAGCGAAACCTTATCAGGATGACCGTGTTAGCAATACAAGTCCAGAATGACCCTCTACATGCCAAACTTGAAATGAGTGGAAGCCGATGGCGCAACCAGAACACAAAGGGAAACTATGTTAATAGCACCTATCTATTTATTTTTATGTTTCTTTGGGGAATAACACCACAATAGAAATAAAACTACGTATATTGCAGGAATACCAAACGTTTCAAAGTCTATTCTGACTTCGTTGTCAATGGCTTTATATTTATTGATGTAATAACACCACAATAGAAATAAAACTACGTATATTGCAGGAATACCAAACGTTTCAAAGTCTATTCTGACTTCGTTGTCAATGGCTTTATATTTATTGATGTAAATATAAAGCCATTGACAACGAAGTCAGAATAGACTTTGAAACGTTTGGTATTCCTGCAATATACGTAGTTTTATTTCTATTGTGGTGTTATTCCCCAAAGAAATATAAAAATAATCAAGAATATGCCATAAACAACGTTTAGAAGACAAGCACCTATCTACTACAAGATGGAGAATCGCTTCAAGCATCATTACGAATCGAGGTGCAAAGCTGACCACTAGAATAACTTGTGATGACATCCGCCATTTTGTCTGCAAAAACACATATGTAGAGTTTATACATAATTGCTAACAATATGTTTATTGTGACAGGCAAATTAACTTGTTTTATAAGAGCAGTAACACTAAGACAATAATTTTTATTACTTTCTTTAAAAATCAATATATTTTTTTAAATCAACTTGTATTTTTTTAACCTTGTCATAATAACTAACAGATGACATCACAAAAAAGTTATACCACTAACAATAGACATCCATTTCCCTAATAATAAACATGAGACTAAAGGAAGCAATGAAATAAGTGAAACATTGAAATCATCAAAAAATACTTATTTAAACATGTATCCACCAAGTTTCAATGAAAACTCAAGTTCTTATTGAATCATGTCAATCAACAAAATTTTTAGTGCATTTAAGACTTCAATTATTTGGGATTTACTTGTACTTAAATCATATTTTTTCAGAAGACCAACATATTTGTTGTTGTTTTGTTTCTCCAAATAATCATTTTTTCACACTTGTCATACGTATATCACAATACTTAATATTCGATAAAACTACTTTCCTTCTTCACAGTTTTCTGTTTTCTTGGAGAATTTATGAATAATTTCAATTATGATGCCTCTTTGTTGTTGTTTTTCTCTCTCCTCAGGTGTTCTTTTCTTCTATCTTCCTTTAATTTGGTCTTTTTTGTACTGTGAACTTTCTTGGTATTTTTATCACTGCATGGAAGATATAACACAATGTATTTATTCTATTTTCAAGTTTATTTAGTTGTTGAGCAAAAAAAGACTAGGTATTATATATTAATTCTTATGAATAGCTTTCTGGTAATATATCTTGTCTTAATATTAATGTTTTAATAAGCATTTTAGGATCTTCTGCTAGTATATTTATTATTAAATTAACATTGTTGTCATTTGTACAGCAAGGTATTATGTTATTTGCGTTTATTTGCCTTGTTTTAACAATTCTTTTAACTCTGCCAAATTGATACAACATCATGTCTTATTTTGCACCCATACATTCATCAAAACTTTTAAACAGTCCTGCTTCCATATCATAATGAAGAATCTATCCTTATATTGGATGCATCTTAAAAATATGTGGAATCAATAGAATCAACAGTTGGCATTCTGAGTCCTAATAGTTGACAACCTGACTACTGTTAGATATAATACTGGAAAACAACAAAATTTAAACAGCACTATATTTATAAAAAATTCAAATATACTTGTATTAAGAAGAGCTCAGAAAATCTGTTTGATTTGACTCCAATCAATGGCAGATATGTCAACTTTTATGTTTTTACTTATTTTTAGTACTTACAGTAGACACACTTAAAATTGTTTGAAAAGTTGAAAAGAATCACAAAAGAAGAAACCAACTACCTAGTATGTAAATCATCTTATATATTTTACACCCAAAATACACAGTCAAAAAATGTTCACTTGTTCACATCTTTTATTCCAACCAATGCCATTTTAAATTCCGCATAATTAGGTGGAGGTAAATTTTTATACACATATCATAGATGATACTCAGTCTCATGTATTTGTAGTTAATTAATAATTGTAAAAATATGTCCATTATAAAAGGTTTCTTGTGTGTCATTCTTTAGTTAACTTTCAAGCACTGGATTACAATTTTTTTCCAAATTTATAAATCAAAAAACATATATAAATAAAAGTAACCTTTTATGAAGCAGCGCACAGATCTAAAATAAACAATGGTGTTGCAAAACATTGATAAGGGTTTTGAACAAATATCATAATTCCCAAATTTAAAATCAAGAGAATATTCATAAGAGGCAAGTAGATAATTATGATATGTGTGTTAAGCTAGCATAGCCATTTCATAACGCCCAACTGGGACCTACTCCAGAATTTATTGCAAATTTATTATGCAAAAATTAAATTGTTGCTCCAATTCGTTCCGAGAAACAGTGGCTATGCTAACTTTAGACTAAAGTTAGCATAGCCACATCTATATCTCTGGAATGAACAGCGCTACCGGGCTGATCTTGACACTTGTTTAAATTTTCACTTTTTATTTCTTTAAATTTGACATATGTTTCGCCAATTTTCAATAAGTGGTCCGCAAATGTGGATTTGTTGTATTGTTGATTTTCGAAAGCTCTAGTGTGTTCACGCCATCTTGAACTGAAAGATCTTCCAGTGTGACCAATATAGAAATTGGGGCAACTACCACAGTTCAACCTATAGACACCCGAGTTAGAATTTTTGTCAGTCTTGTCTTTGATGTTTCTTATATATCTAGATAAATTGTTGTTTGTTGTGAAGGCTGTATATATGTTCCTGTTCTGTAAAAATTGGGAGATTACCATCCACAATAGTTCACACCACCCCATACAACATAAACTTGCTGCATATCACTGTATGTTACACAGACTCGTGACAATACCACTTAACAAAACCGACTTTGATACGGAACTTGAAAGAATCAAACTCATACAGTCAACAATGGTTACACCACCCAACTTATTGACAACTTATTAAACAGAAAATTAAAGAAAATTGCTATTAAAGAAGTCTATCCCACTGACCCCAATCCCATACCTAAATTATACCGTACTCTCACATTCAATGGAACCCCCTCACAAAAAATCTCCCAATTTTTACACAACATGAACGTTATGCAGCCTGCACAACAAACAACAATTTATCTAGACATATAAGAAACAACAAAGACAAGACTGACAAAAATTCTAACTCGGGTGTCTATAGGTTGAACTGTGGTAGTTGCCCCAATTTCTATATTGGTCACACTGGAAGATCTTTCAATTCAAGATGGCTTGAACACACTAGAGCTTTCGAAAATCAACAACAAAACAAATCCACATTTGCGGACCACTTATTGAAAGAAAACCATGTACCTCAGAATGCACTTGAAATTTTACATTTACAAAAGAAAAGTAAAAAATTATATCTGCTTGAATCACTAGAAATAAAAACAAAAATTCTCCTAATCTATTAAACGACCAAACTGATACCAATTCATCTCCATTACTTAATCTTAAAATCCATCTCTAAATAATATTATATTATATTATTAACATCTATTGTGAACAATTTCATAAATGTATAATTTAACTGACCTATATCCAGCCCACTTCTTCCGAAATTCCCGAGAATTAAAACCTTTTAATCATTTTATTACCTTACCTGTAGTTCCTTTGTATGTAATATAAATTTAGCATTCATTGTATTTCCAATTTCTGATGAAGCCAGACTTGGCGAAACATATGTCAAATTTAAATAAATAAAAAGTGAAAATTTAAACAAGTGTTTGTTGTTTTTTAAGTAATCTCAAGTATACTTTTTAATTGCTTATTAATTGCCGAAGCTTTACCATCTTTACGTTTTATTGCTCCAACCTCTTCGGATAAACTGGCTATGCCACCTTTATAGTAAAGTTAACATAGTCATATCTATATCTCCGGAACGAACAGTGCTATCGGGATGATCTTGGGGCGTATTTTATTGCTAATTAATTGCTATCAAATGGGATGATAGTCAATACCCAAAAACTACCCCTTTATCTCCGACTGAATTTCTTAACCACTGAAAATGAACAAAAATATTAATTTTAATATTTCTGTTCTTAAATTTGTTGTGTATCAGGAATAAAATTCGAAAAGTAACGTTATCATCACTAGCGGATCCAGGGGGTGAGCTAAGGGGCTGCAGAAGAGATCAAGCCCTACCCAAATGGCAATCCTGGATCCGCATCTGGTTATCATTATTATTAAACAAGTGCTTTAAAGTAGTTGTATTAAAAGAAGTGATTTTTCTGTCAATATTAGTGTTGGTAGTGGCAAGTGGAAAAGAAGTACAAATATGCCACATGGCAGACCTGCCAAAATTTCAGCTGAAGACTTTTTAGATAAAATTATGCCATTAGTAGATAGAATTTTTACTATAAATGTGAAGAAGGTTACTCCAAATTTTAATAAAAGGAAGGTGATAACAAAAATCAAAATATTGACTGTTTATAGGAGGAAAGTATCAGCCCTATTTTAATAAAGCATTCTGGGAAATTAAAAAATTCAATGTAGTTTCAACTACAAGTACAATCACTTAGATTTACGAGGACGCTCGGGCAAATCTAAAGGTAAATTATTTTATGAATATTTTTTTATAAAATAATTTTGAATATGATATTTGAATCCACTTTAAAAACTTTGAACAGCACTTTTTAATATTAACATATCATTTATTATTATGTTATTAGAGGTTTCTTATTGATGTTTCCAATACAGTAGATATATTCATTTGAAACTTTGTTTTCTTAAATGTTTCAAAGAACTAACATTCTGAGAAGCGGTTATCTCTTCATTGGCTGGAAAAAATCAACAGTGATAGACTATCTTCGTATCAAGAGATGCCTTAAGTGCTACTATGGGCACCTCAGTAAAGATTGTAAGTCAGATCAAGTTTGTACGAGATGCAGTGGAAATCATGAAAAGAAAAACTGTACATCTAGGGACAAAAAGTGCGTAAATTGTTTAAATTATAATAAGACTAAAAAGAAAGATTTACCAATGGATCATGCTTGTGATGATAGTGAATGCCCAGTATATAATAATATGTAAGTATATTAAATAGTATAATTAATTATGGTTAACACAGGGAATAATTTGTTGAAGGTCGGTCATCTAAACACAAGATCTTTATTACCTTCTATAATGGATTTATCTTACTTAATTACAAGTAAAGAATATGATGTGTTGGCGGAAACTAAAACTTGGTTGTCTCCTTCTACTCCTTCTCACTTGTTAAGTGTTGATGATTTCTCATTTCATCGCTTTGATAGGGGTACCAGAGGAGGCGGTGTAGGGGTTTTCGTAAGAAACTGCTTTTCAACTGCAACTGTGATCGTACGGTATTAAATTATACAACGTGATTCCATTAAGTTACAAAAAACTAACCAGAAAACAGTTAAAAAAAATAAAATATATATAGTCCAGAACTATGACAGCTTATTAGCCCTTCTAGTAAATGAAAACACCAAAAATAAATTACTCTATTTATAGAATAATACCCCTATTTGCATACCTCTATTTCTATTCATGTTTAGTTATATTTTATGTACCTAGTTATATTTTGTTGTTTTGTTTTGTATATACTTGAATGTTCTTAAGCTTAGGTGTCCATTTTCTATTCGAATATTAATATGTTAATTTTGCTTATTACTGTTTTGTTGGTAATAATGTTAATGATAATCTAATTGTAAAAACAATAATTGTATTTTTTTTGCTAATAAATTGAATTGAATAAAACCATAAACCATTAAACCAAACCCGACTATGAGACATAGGTAGTTGAAATGATGTGGTTAAATATTACGATCGGTCGAAGCAATGTTCTAGTGGGGGTTGCATATCGGCCACCTAATAGTAGCATAGAATCATTCCTAAGTATAATCGACGATGTGTTATCCATGTAACACCCACATACGATAATATAATCGTAATGGGTGACTTCAATATTAACTTTCTAAGTCCAAATAGAACAACGAATTGTTTCCAGTCATAAGCTGTGTCAATATATGTCAAGATGTAGGAACCTATAATGCTGATACGATCAGTGATCACATGACAGTGTATTGCAAAATTTCTTTGAATACATTCAAAAGAACAATTAAGCAAGTTACATTTTGAAATTTCAAGAATTTCAATGTCGAACTATTCCATCAAGAACTTTCTTCTTATGATTGGTCAAATATTCTTTATATTCGTTGCATTGACAAAAAAGTTAGCTTCCTACAGAAAATTTGTTAAGAATAATAAACAACCATCCCCTATCAAAACAGTTAGAGTAAGCAAACCTTCAGCGCCATGGCTAACAGAAAACCTTAATCTTATTTTAAGGAACAAAACAAAGCCCTTCAAGGCATAAAAAGTATTCTACTCAAAATAATAGTGCTCATTATAAAGAAATGAGAAATTTTGCTAAAGCATCTGTCCACAGAGAGAAAGCTGCATATTTGAAATTCATCAAAATTTTATAAAGCTTTAAAAGACTTTAAAATCCAAGAAAGTAAATCAACCTATATTTCTGAACGTTTTCTGGATGTGAATAAAGTAAATAACTTCTTCTCAAGTGTATATCTTCTATCAAAATAACAAAATAAAGAACAACTGCGAGTTTCAGTTAAAACTAATTATTTATGAACTTACTAAATTAACACGTAGTTTTAAATCTAATGCTAGCGGTATTGACGGAATATCACTCCATATTGTGAACCTGAGTTTTTCCATTGTTGGTATCTATATACTTCATATAGTAAATAGCTGTCTTGAGAGTGCCTATTTCCCAAACTGCTGGAAAACAGCTGTAATTGTGCCACTTCCTAAGGTACCTAATTCTAAAGATATAAGTGATTTAAGACCTATCAGTCTACTTCCATCGTTTTCGAAAATTTTGGAAAAAGTAATATATTCTCAAGTGAATACTTATTTAAAAAGCAATGACCTACTCTCCAGATATCAGTCTGGCTTTAGGAAAGGACATAGCACAACTACAGCTCTGTGCCGTATCACTGATGACACTATTACAGCAAGTGATAGAGGATTGGCTAGTGTTTTAACTTTGGTGGACTTCAGTAAAGCATTTGACATCATCAACCACGATCTCTTAATCAGCAAATGTAAATATATAGGATTTGACATCCTGTCTTTGAGATGGTTAGAGTGTTACTTAAAAGAAAGGAAACAATTGGTAAGGGTAGGAAACAACATCTCGTCTATAAAGTCTATTTCTTCAGGAGTACCACAAGGCTCCGTATTAGGTCCGGTTCTTTACCTAATTTACACCATAGATCTACCTAACATCATAACTGAATGTAACATCCAATGTTTTGCTGATGACACCCAAATTTACCATAGCTTTCATCCACAAGAGTATGAAAAGCTTAAATATCAATTAATAAAGACCTAAAAAGCCTCCATACATATGCATTGAAACATGGACTCAAACTAAATTGTTCAAAAACAAAGTCACTATTATTTTGTTCCAAGAAAAAGCGGGAATTTCTTTCTTCAAACCTAAAAATAACAGTCGCAAATGAAACAATCCAATTTACTGCAACTGCAAAAAAATTAGGACTAACCGTCAATGTAAACCTTAGATTCATCGAACACTCTAGTGAACTAATCAAGTGCTGTTACTACAGACTGGAACTTCTGTATGTTAGCCGACATCTTATGACGAAACATAGGAAAAAGAGATTGTGTGAAACTTTCATTTTGTCAAAGTTATCATACTGCAACATTATATATTTCCTATGCCTAGATCAAATTACAAAATACAGGATTCAAAAAATTCAAAACAGTTGCTGTAGGCTTGTGGCAAACTTAAGGAGATATGATCATGTTCCCCAATCATAGTGGAATTAAAATGGCTAAGAACTGAGTCAATGTTTAAATACAACTTCATTTGTTTTTTAAAATGAGTTATGGAATCCTCAGCACCTCTGTACCTTTTGAGAAAACTAGTTCAATTGAACGATATACATCAGGTGAACACAAGACATAAAGATTCACTTAGAATGCCCCAACATCAAACTTCCCTATATCTTTAAATGCTGTGAAACTATTTAATTCCATGAATATTACTCTAAAACACTGTATATTCAACAAATCATTCAGAATCAGTTTAAAAAAATATTTACTAATATCTGATAGCTCGTGTTAATCTGAAAAACTCTTTATTTTTATACAACGTTTATATAATTAAGTTTTTATATTTAGGTATATTAATTTTTGTTATAGTTGAAAAATGCACCTGAAAAATGATATAAGTATGTGTATATAATTGTGTATATATGTATGTATATTTCTGTGTATATGTGTGTGTTTGTGTTCATATACTCATGAGGACAACTGGTCCCAGAATATTCATACAGCTTACATATATATGTATATATAAGTTTAGTAAGTAGTTAGTTTTAGGAATGGTTAAGTGTAAATGGCCTATGGCTAAACTTCGCCTTTGTACTTTTTATGTACAATAAAGTCGTATATTATTATTATTAATCTAGATGAGATAACACCATTTTTGTTACAGCATTCCCTGCATATGAAATCGAGATATATTCTCTAGTGTTTGTAATTGGCGTTCATGCCAAAATGCAGTAAACAAGCTTCTTTGAATCCAACTACTTCAAAGCAATTGTTTAATAATAAATATAACGTTTATTTTTCGAACTTTATTGCTGATATACAAAACAATTTTAACAATGAAAAACAGTAAAATAAATATTCTAGTTTTTAGGTATTTGCTCTGATGCTATTCAATAAAAATTGATTAGCAAAAAATACACCCCCAACATTATCTTCATATCGCTGTTCGTTCAGGAGATATAGATAGCCCTATTCAAACTTTAGTCTAAAGTTGGCATAGCCACAGTTTCTCAGGAAAGTGTTGGAGCAATAAAATCATAATAAAGGTACAGTTTCAACAATTAATTAGCAATTAAACGTGTACTGATTTTAACAATGAAAAACATTGAAATAAATATTTTTGTTAATTTTCAGAGGGTGAGAAATTTAGTACAGGATGAAGGGGTAGTTTTTGGGGATTTGCTCTACTGCCATTTGATAGCAATTAATTAGCAATAAAATACGCCCCCAAGATCAGCCCCATAGCGCTGTTCGTTCCAGAGATATAGATATACCTATGCTAACTTTAGTCTAAAGTTAGCATAGCCACTGTTTCTCAAAAGAGGTTAGAGCAATACATTTCATTTTTGCGTAATAAATTAGCAATAAATTCTGGAGTAGGCCACAGTTGGGCATTATGAAATGGCTATGCTAGCTTAACACACATAATTATGATTACTTGAAGGTATCCCAATATATTGAAATCATTTTTCACTATAGTAATATTCTCCACTTACTTGTAGAATTCAGCATACACGCGTTTTCTTTCATCATTGATGAACATTTTTTGTGCTGTTGCTGCGACTGTTGATACTACAACTGCAATAATAAGACTTCGCTTAATTTGATTATGGAGGAGCCCTCTCAATTGAGGTTTATTTACTGCTTTACTGACAGCCGACATGATTTGATTATACTGCCTATAAAAGAATTATATAACTAAAAATTATATAGTTAAGGTTATGATAATTCAAAATCATGGCATTCTCCTATATACGATTTGAATGCGTTATACACTAAGAAATTTATGAAATTATAAAACACTTACTAATCAACCACCTTCCAATTATTTTTTATTAGAATTAGATATTTTTGAGAATAACGACACCACAGAAGAGATAACACAAGAGAAGTAACGACCACAGATCAAACACAGGAGTAACGACCACAGGTAACGACCACAGTAACGACAAGTAACAAGCATAGAAAAATGATTTAAATTTCTATGGTAACAAGCATGATACAACAAATATAAAGATATGATACTAACCCATGTTAATATCGCGCATGACGTCACGTGGCGAGTTCGTACAGCGATTGCAGTGGACATAATTTTATGTTTGAAATTGGTTAATGGGTGCGTTCAGCAGATACACCCTGTTTTCCAATTAGCGCAAAATTGAGCACAGTGCGGCACAGTGCTAGCACTGAGTGTTCCAATTACAGCACTAGCTCGCACAAATGAGCACAAGAAATAACTGTGCCTTTGGGATGTTTTATGTAGGTTTACCAAGTAAACATAAAACTTTATCATAAAACATGAAGTATGTTCCAATTAACGCCCGAAAATTACGGTACAGGGCGACAGAAAAACACTTTGTGCTCTAGTAATTGAAAAACAATCATTATTGAAGTATTCTGTAAATAATTTACGTACACATAAACGTCAATTGATAACTTATGAGTAATACACTTTTAACCTTATGGTGATCAGTGTACTCTACCGGTTGGTTTTAAAACAAGTATGTTCCAATTAACGTCCTAAAAATTGCCGCACTGTGCGGCACAAAATCACTTGTGCTCTGCTAACTGGAAAACAGCCACAAACTGTTGTCAACGTCTGCACCTTTCATGTTTTGTGCAGCACAAAACATGAAACGTGCAGCACAAAACATGAAACGTTAGCAAACGTTCACAACAGTTTGTATCTGCTGAACTCACCCATTGTTTGACTGTAGTAGATTTCGGTAAATGTTTATAGTTTATTAAATAGTTAAAAGCAGTAAAAACCGTATTTAAAACGCAGAACTACGGTTATATAATTATTTTGGTTGATATTTTGTATTGTCGATTGTGAGTATTCCGAAAAAGGCAACTATTACACAGTCATTTTAAAGAAGTTATAAAATTAACCTCAAAAATGATTTGTACATCGTGTAAACAAATTAAAGTGAAAACACACACATTTTTTCGTGGCAAGGATGTTATAAAACCATACGAAAAATGTGGAAAACTCAACAGCTTCAGCGATATATGTAGTACAACTATCAATAGCGAAAGTGTTATGCCCTCAAAATTCATTGAAAAGTTCTTTCTTTGCTGGAAATGAATAATAGAAGATAAAATGCCCATTATTTGTCTACTTAAGAAGAAATAGTAACACTTAAAAAGTAACTTTATGCAGCAGTAAAGATAGGTATAAAAAGGGCAATTGAAGACACTCAAGAAAAGAGATGTGTGTGTGTGTGATATTAAAGATCTAAACATAAAGTATCCACTCTACTATAATTTGTTGATCTAAAGTTATGATGTAGATTCCGAAGAAAGAATTCCATGAATTGAATAGATTTAGAGAGAATATACAGAATTTTGAAATTGATTCAAAAACTCATGAGCATGTTGAAAATAAATTAATTTCATTTCAACTGAAGATATTACAAATGCAGTGTTAACATCAAAAGGTATTCTAACAGCTGGAAATGTGGGTGTTTTGCAAGAGATTGCAGGAAGGAATTATCAGCATGTCGAAAATGTGTAGGAGATGTGACTGCCAATCAGTTGAACTGTATTGTGTAAATTGTAAATATGATTTACAAATGTGTTTTGTCACCTGCTTTGTAAACAGGAACAACTTCATTTTGTTAGAGTTTTGAACCAAACACTCACATTACTTCAACTATAAAATATCTTAATATTGGACCAATATCTCAGCTAATTCACTTTAACAACCTTTAATGAATGTTATCAATACACCACCACCCTATAAATAAGGCTATAGATGTGCCAGTGTTGTTATTAACTTATTATTTGTTATAATTTTAATAATAAAAAATTCCTTTAGCTTTATTCAAGATATTTTTCAACATGATAACATTTTTAAGGGATACTTATATAACACCATTAGTCATCCAAGATGCTGAGTCTATTAATAATTTATTGTCAGTAATTAATCTATCAGTTGATAGATCAGCACAGGAGATTGTATTGTATTTATTCAAATTCATTTGACAATACAATTTTAAATTTTGTCATATGTAATTGTGTGTATATTTAAATGCATTAATGTTCAGTGTACACACATCTCTACACGTGTCTCTGCTTTCATTAGGCTTAGTAACTGCCTGGAACAGAAGTGCATAAAACCTCATATTGTTTAAATTTTTACCAATTATATGCCAGTACATTTTAACTGCATCATTTTGAATAGGTGCATTTACTAGTTTAACAGTAGTACCACCTCACATAAACACAATAAGCGACTGAAATACAAAAAAGAACAGCATTTACAATACCTACAGAATATTTTAATAGACTGCCAAGTGAGCTGAAAGTTTGACAAGACTTTGTAAAAAATATATTAAGAAAAAAATGATTTGATATATAAAATAAACTTTATAATCACTTGAACATGTTTTCTTCAAAATTCGCTAAGTTTTACTCTACCAGTCACAGATACATAGTTAAATTAGACTATACCACTTGTTTAGTTGTTTACTTAAGCTATCTTTTATGAATGATTTTCTAAATAATTTATATAAGTATATATATATATATATATATATATATATATATATATAATGTTATTTTTGTAATATATTTATAATATTTAGAAAAGTTTAAGGTTTATTTTAAACCTGATATTTAAAAGAATGTATAACTTCAATTTTTTTATTAACATTTATATTAAAATTTAAATTGTTACATAATAGTTCTTATTTCTAATAAATAAAGCTTTAGTTTTATTTACATTTAGATGAAGAGCATTATTGTTCAATTCTGATAAAGGTTATTAAGTTCCAAATTTATAGCAAGTAATATTTTTACGAAGGAACTGTTCCAGTTCTTTTTTATGTGTACCCAATCCCTCTTTAAATACTAGATATGCATTTTTTCCCTGAACTTGATCTATCACACCTTTGTAAGTTTCACAGTTTCAGTCACGGGCATCTATAGTACAGTATTCTTAAAATTTTTAAATCATATTTACAATTTACACAACACAGTTCAACTGATTGGCTGTCAGATCTCCTAGGTACACATTTTTGACATGTTGATAATTCCTTCCTGCAATCTCTTGCAAAAACACCCATATTTCCTGCTGTTAGAATACCTTTTGATGTTAACACTGCATTTGTAATAATCTCCAGTTGAAATGAAATTAATTTATTTTCAACATGCTCATAAGTTTTTGAATCCATTTCATTTATGATATTCACAAAATTCTGTTTATTCACACTCTAAATCTATTCAATTCATGGAATCCTTTCTTCGGAATGTACATCATAACTTTAGATCCACAAATTATAGTAGAGTGGATACTTTATGTTTAGATCTTTAATATCACACATACATATGTCTCTTTTCTTGAGTGACTTCAATTGCCCTTTTTGTGCCCATCTTTACTGCTGCATAAAGTTACTTTTTTAAGTGTTACTATTTCTTCTTAAGTAGACAAATAATGGGCATTTTATCTTCTATTATTCATTCCCAGCCAAGAAAGAAGTTTTCAATGAATTTTGAGGATCAATCATTGATACTGCGAGGGCATAACACTTCGACTATTGATAGTTGTATTACATATATCGCTGAAGCTGTTGAGTTTTCCACATTTTCGTATGGTTTTATAACATCCTTACCACGAAAAAATGTGTGTGTTTTCACTTTAATTTGTTTACACGATGTACAACTCATTTTTGAGGTTAATTTTATAACTTCTTTAAAATGACTGTGTAATAGGTGCTTTTTTCGGAATACTCACAATCGACAATACTAAATATCAACCAAAATAATTATATAACCGTAGTTCTGTGTTTTAAATACGGTTTTTACTGCTTTTAACTATTTAATAAACTATAAACATTTACCGAAATCTACTACAGTCAAACAATAATCAATTTCAAACATAAAATTATGTCCACTGCAATGCATTTCTTATGGGCAATCGCTGTACGATTGTACTGTGTTAGTATCATACCTTTATATTTGTTATATCATGGGTAACAAGTAACTCGTATAGGAAAATGCACAGATCACAGGGAAATGCCTGTCTAACTTAGATCATTTACCATCTCGATATAGCCTGTCAAGCATAAAATCATGGCAACTCTAGAAAGAGAGGGCAATAGAGACAGTAAGAGGCTATTTCATTTAGTGGGTGGATGGTCGGTGGACGCAGCCAATGAACATGCTTTATTGGAAGCAGCTCCCAACCGAGTGAAATAGCCTCTCTTTCTAGCGTTGCCATGATTTTATGCTTCGACAGGCTATATCTAGATGGTAAATGATCTAAGCTAACCATTGCCACGCTTATAATAAGGGTTTTCGCGGAAGCCGTTCTGAATCGGTTCAACGGTAATATTACCGTAATTTTCTGAAAACGCCGTTCGCGGAACAAAATTACTGAAAATGAACCAATATAGAACTAAGTGAACGATTCCCGAATGAAACTGTTACCGTCAAAGTGAAATCGTAGTCAAAGTATAATATTTCATACTTTGACGTCCTATGTTTTAAAGTGTGAAAATTTGAAATTGTATAGATTTACTAGTAAAAGTTTTATATTAATAAGCACTTATATTATGGGTATAAATTATCTAATTTCTTGTTTATCATGTATAATATACTGAATATAATGAGTATTTATTTATTTTTCATCTTTATTGATCATAAAAAGAGCTCTACGGCTAATTGCATTGTTGTCTTATATGTCTCTATGAATTGTAATACTTTCGTCAGGTGACAATTTGGATAACCTCAAAATATTTCACTAAGTTAACAACATACAGGAAAATAAATATTTTAATAATTTTGTTTAAATGCATAATGTGGAACATTTGAAAAACAAATTTATTATTCTGGAGATTTTTTGAAAGGTATTAAAGGTAAAATTAATGTTACACTATCTATATTTTATATTTCTTTTAGCTATATCCATTATTTTTGTAATACAGATGTCCAATCCAACCTTTATGAAAAGTATCAAGAGGAATGAAGAATTTATAATTTCAAAATATTGCAATATACCTATATGCTAAAATATTATTCGGTGTTTTTATGGGATAATAACCAAAGTAGAAAAACTTCACCAAATTGTGGCAAAACAGCCTGGAAGACTGTAATGAATCAATCATAGAAAATTATAGAAATTAATAGATCAAGAAATAGAAGTATACTTAGATCTGGACAGTATTGAAGAAGTGAAATTTGTTAATACCAGAAAATGCATGTTAGATTGCCAGCAGAAAAAGTCTATTGTAATAAAATCTCCAACTATTATTTATTAAAATGATGTGTTGGGAGAGTTTTGATGGTCAATATTCAATTTTCTTTGTGTATGATATATCAAAGGTTATATTTTAATTAATTGCATAAAGAAGACAACTATGAATTCATTAAGAATTTACAAACATTTTTAGAAATAATGTTTACTCAGAAATGAAGATTAGAAGTAATATAATATATAATAGGTAATAACTTTATAATAATACAATACATTTGAAATATTTTATTTTGTTTTTAAGTGACAAATATATTAATATTACATTTATCTGGGGTTGACATATTATTAAGAATCATTGCTTTTGGAATCAGTATTGTTTTCCATATATTCTGGGTCTGTAAATTTTAAACAGGGATAACAAATGGGGTGACAAATCATTTGTGCTATATTATCTCCACGCTTAAATTGACACTCCACATCTGAATGATTATACAATAAAATTCCCAAGTTGCCTCGATAATCTTCATCAATAACTCCACCACCAATTTCAATACCAAATTTCTGAGAGTTAGTTTCAATACTTGAAATCCTTCCATAACATCCCTGTGGTAAACAAATACCAAGATCCAACATTACCAAAAGTCTGTCCTTTGCCTTTATTGTAATGTCAATAGGAGTTCTTAATAAAAATCCAGCTGAGTGTGATTTTTCAATATTGAAAGCAAGTTCAGAAAATTTCCAATATTTTAAAACATTGGTGTATTCTTTTAGTGTGACATTGGTATTCTCTACTTGTGTAGATGCCATTTTCACAGAAAAATGAGTGTGCTGTTTAATATCCTTGATTAGAATAACATGAAATTGTTATTGATGAAAATATTTATTAAATTTGTAGATATCACCCCACCCATATTACACATCATACCCTCTCTCTAAATTATATATAAGCATCCACTGGTTTATTTGTCATTTTTCTAGATCCCACATAACAAGTTTGTAGCACATAAATTTGAGGTTGCTGATACAAAAATAATTCAGGTTTTTGCTTGAAATTACTAAAAATAAATATTTAACAGTTTTAACAGTTTTAAAGTAAAAACATTACCTTAATAATAACATTTAAAAATAATAAAAAAATTGTAAGTTTTACACAAAGTCATTTTTAATCAATGACCTGAAATGCCATTTACTAGAGGGCAAATTAGTGATATTAAAATAATAGTTAAAGAAACTACAAGTGAATTATTTAATGATGAAAAATTTACCACCTTTATTTGTAGTCAAAAGGAAGAAAAATTTGACGTTCAGCAAATCAAACAACAAATGGATGAAATAATGCAAGAATTAAAAGCCCAAAAACAGATTAATGAACAGTTCAAGTGTAAAATAGAAAAATTGAATCAGCACATAAAAAGAAATTCCATTAGATTATGTGGTTTACGAGAAGATCCAAATGAAAACTTGCCTGATAAAATTATATGGTTATTGAAAAACAAGCTAGGAATAAATGTTTCAGAAAGTGATTTTGAGAATTGTTTTAGAATTGGATTAAGTCAAAATGGTAAACCGAGACCGGTACTTGTTACAACAATCCAACACACGACCAAATTGGAAATCTTACAGAATAGAAAAACATTAAGAGGATCGTCTATAGTAATATTTGAAGATATGACCATTGCCAAATATATCTTGTTCAAGGAGGCAAAAACAAAACTGGGTAAAAAGAATGTATGGTACTATGGGTGTCACGTTAAGGCTAATATTCGAGGTACAATACATACTATAGAAACTTTGGAAGATCTTGATAATCTAACACATTGATTTTTTATTTTCTTTTTGTTTAATAACTGATTAATATTGTTTAACATTTATAGTTGGAACTTTATAAGAATAATAAAGGTATAAACAAGTATTTGTTGTCTGTCATTAAATTAATTGGACATGATAATTAAATATTTTTGTTATTTGAATTGCTTTCAATATTCAGGGAGAAAATAAAATTTGAAAAATCTATTAATTTTGTATCATAAGAATAAACCTTCTTATGATACAAATAATGGATGGAAAATATAAAATTGAAAAATAGCATTGTTTATTATTTACATTTATGACAAACTTAGGAACACAATATTCTTGAATGGCGTAAATCAACAAGTGAATTTCATTTTATGAATCGGTCATGATAATTAAATATTTTTGTTATTTGAAATGTTTCCAATATTCAGGGAGGGCATAAAATTTGATAAACTCATTACTTTTGTATGATGCAGTTTATAAAATTGACAAGATACATAAAATATAAAATTAAAAAATGTAGTTATTTACATTTATTGCAAAAACAGGAACACATTTCTTCAAGTGATTTAAAAAATATTTTTTGAATCTTTTAAAATAAAACTAAATGTTTTTAAATTTTTTATTTTATTTTTTACACATAAGTTTATTATATATATATTAAAATGATATGATTCTATAAAAACTTATTCAGATTTCTGATATGTGTTTTTTTGGGTTTGATAAGAAGATCCAAAACCATCGCTACCGCGCTCACTATTGTTTTCCATGGCTGCTATGTCTGTAAATTGCAAACTGGGGTAAAAAATAGGATGACATATTAATTGAGCTATAACGTCTCCACGTTTAAATTGACGTTCTGCATTTGAAAGATTATATAATAAAATTCCCAAGTTGCCTCGATAATCTTCATCAATAACTCCACCACCAATTTCGATACCAATTTTCGAGAATTTGTTTCGATACTTGATATCCTTCCATAACACCCCCGTGGTAAACAGATACCGAGATCTAACGTTACCAAAAATCTGTCCTTTGCCTTCAATATAATATCAATAGGAGTTCTTAATAAAAATCCAACGGAATATGATTTTATGGGTTTTTCAATATCGTATGCCTGATCGGATAATTTCCAATATTTCAAAACATTAGTACATTCTCTTGATATGGCATCAATTTTTTCTATTTGTGGGGATGTCATTTTCTCAAAAATTAACTGAGCTATTTGATCTCCTTGATGGAAGTAACAATCTGTACTGGAAAAATTATAGATTACGACCTTTATTGTGTCTTCTTTATCAATATAACAACTGCCAATTTCGATACCACAACGTAGTGATATGCCCGATTTGGAAGCAAGTCGTCCACAATAATTATGGGGTAGTTCACACTGAATTGCTAAATCAACTACCATATATTCTCCCGCTTGAAGATAATAACTAATGGGAGCTCGTAAATCTATTCCCGCTGCTCTAGATGTAGCTTGCAGTGGTTTATAATCTGAATACAATATCAACTGAATAGGTCTAATTGCAGTTGTCATTATTATAAACAAATACTACTATATATTGCCAGGCTTGAAGATAACAGCTAATGGGAACTGGTAAATAAATTCCCGCTGACCTAGATGAGGTTGTAATAGTTTATAATATGAATACTTTAAGTTGTTATAGACATAGTAGACACCGTTATTATATATATATATATATATATATATATATATATATATTATATATATATCGCCCATTATTATCCATCCTCCCTCCCTTATATAAATTATATATATATATTAGTTTTCTTCTTTAAATTTAAGTTTTGTGATTTTACATCCAACGTTTATAACTTTTGTTATATACAAATTTCGATATCATATACTCATACCGAAACACATTTTGGACAATTCACATTTATTGCCTGTTCTTCTTCAGAATCAAATGTTTGAGAAATTTCAAGAAATAAAACGGAAAAGATTTAATTAAAATTAAAAACTTATTAAGTTTTAGGGGTAGGAAAGCGTTTCGTTAAAAAGTGTCTTACACCCATTAGAGTAATTTATAATTGGGTGATCCAATATGCCAGTTACTAGAAGGCAAACTAGTGACATTAAAATGATAACTATAGACACCTTAAACGAATTATTTAATGATGAAAAATTTATTCTTTCAATTTCCAGTCAAGTTGGACAAAATATCAGCGATCAAATAATGGCTGTGATGGACACTCAAAAAAACATAAATGCCCATTTGGTGGATGAAATAGTAAAATTAAATCAGAACATTAAAAGAAAATCCTCTCGGATACACGGTATGAAAGAAGACTTGGTTGATAAAATTGTTCAAATGTTTAAAGACAATCTAAAGGTAAATGTTACACAGGAAGGTGTCGAAATCTGCTATAAAATTGAAACATATCAAAATGGTGAACCGGAACAAGAAACGAAAATGGAAATTTTACAAATATAAAAAAAAACCCTAAAGAAAGTTTCATAACAGTCGACGACATGGTGACTTCTGAACATCTCTTGTTTAAAAAGGCAAACAAAAAGGCGACTAAGAGAAAAGTATGGCATTATGGGCTAAAAATATTATTCGCACTTTTTGAATAAACATAATTGAGTATTACTATTTAACATGCATCTAAAACTTTCCTTAAATATATCAATTTATACATTTAATTTTAAATAAGTATAGTAATTATGCTTTCAAACAAAGCTAAACAGCTAGTAATTTCTTTATATATATATATATATATATATATATATATATATATATATATATATATTTTAAATTGAATATGAAAGTTATTAAATTAATAATTGTTTATTTTGGTAGTAATTCCCAAGTTAAATATATGTACCATATACATAATTTCTAAATTAAATATTATACCCATTTTTCTTGTAATTCTTTATTTTAATATTACCTACTGCCTACATAATTAATAAATATATAATAATAAATTAAGCTAAAAAAGAAACAAATTTAATTCTTTGATGAGTGTAAGGAATTATTAAATAAAATTCTAAGTTTTAAAAATTATTATTTATTTTAACCAAACATTGTATTATTTAACAAAATTATACAATATGTCATAAGTTGTTTTATCCACAGGAACTTTTGCTTTTTCAAATATTTTTTTAACAATTGTATTCGGATCCTTTTCCAATTCTTCAAAGTTTTGTATTACCAATTTATCGGTTTTTAATTCATTATAATAATATTTTAAAGCTTTGTGCGTTCTTATCATTCGAAAAGCCAACTTAATATGTGGCTTGTCTGTTATTAATCCATCTATAGTCTTTTTTACTGATAGCTCCTCATTCAGTAAAAGAACAGCACCCTCTATTTCGATATCGTGATTTAAATGTGATTTTTGACTTATAAATTTTAAATCGTCCCATTGTTCCGTTAATTCTACCAAAACCGGTACCGTATCCATTTTAAGGTTTTTGCAAATTTCTTCAACTTCTTTTCTCGTTGCCCACCAATCTTTATCTTTATGCACAACAATACCTATGGTTCTAAACTGTGGATTGCATTTGTAATGGTTGTTATCAATCCATTCGGTAATTAATGAAAACTTTCCAAAATTTTCAAAAGCCGTTTTCCAAATTTCCCAATCCATATTTAAAAATTTTTCCAGAGCTCCATTGTTTGTGTTAAACGGTGTCAAAATTGTATGTTTTGATGATAGCAAAAGCACATCATCACCTTTATATGTATAGGTTACAATTTCTTGTAGAAGTTCATCTGGTTTGTTGGAAAACGACACACTACTTGAAGAGAAATTATTTAAATAATTGAAAAATTTTTGCAATGGTTGAGTATAAATGATCAATTTCGGTCCGGTTAATTTAACCACACTGTTTTTTATTTCCTGAATTAATAAATTTACATCACCAGGGGAAAAAAATGTGAAAACGGTGTTAACACCTTTTAATTTTTCTGTTACACAATACCGTCTGTTAAAAAGAGATATATTAATATAATCTTCTTTGGGCATGTTGTTAATGAACCCCGTGAATTTCATGGTGTTTTATGTTTTTATCTTTTCTGGTAACAAAACACTAATTATATGTCATGGATACCAGGCTTTTATAGTATTTACCCACCCCACTCGTCAAATATAAGAATGGTCACGTGATCGATATCCCAAATAACGAATCTAAATTTACATTTAAATGTCGAATGAGAAATGCGCAATTTACCTCCGCGCTTCTAAATAATTTGATATAAATAAACCATCGTAAATATATTTCTCCAGTTTACAGCAATTATGTTACCTACACAACTGCTTATTGACCTAAACAATGGTGATTTACAGTTAGAAAACCTTAGTGATTTAGATCTTGTTAACATACCATCGAAGGTTTTGAAAGAGTATATAAAAGACAATGTTGGTGCCACAGAATTGCAAAATATATGGCACAAATTGCCTCCAGAATGTACTCAAGATTATTACATTCAAATCCTATTGCCCTGTTTTGTTCACCGTAATCAGTTTGGAACCGAATTTGACAAACCGCCGACTTCACAAAAAAAATGTTGCGCTTGTAAAGAAAGTAAGAATTGGATAAAAACCACGACCATACCAAAAATACTTATTGACTTAGAAAATGGTAATTTACCGTTAAAAATTCTAAGTGAGTCGGATCTTGCTAATATACCGTTAGAGGTTTGGAAGAGCATATAAAAGACAATGTTAGTGCCACAGATTTGTTGGAAATATGGCACAAATTGCCCCCGGAATGTACCCAAGATTATTACATTCAAATTCTTTTGCCGTGTTTTGTTCACCATAATGGAACCAATTTTAACGAACCACCCACTTCACAAAAAAGATGTCCTTCATGCAAAACAATTCAGAGAAAAATAGCTAGAGGGTTTGTTGATAAGACCACATAGAAACACATCTTAAAGAGATTATTTGAAATATAAAGACTAAAATTTTCTTTAAAAATTATTTTTAAATCTATCCTTATACAATCAAAATACTTGATTTGGTGTTGAATCATAACTTACCGTTTTGTATATGCTTTATTCAAATCCAAATTTACATAAAATGGTATCTTTTAGTTAGAAAACATGAAACCTAAATCCCCACCCCTCCTTAAGACATATAAATAATCGTCATATTTAGTTTAACGTAATCATGTCAGATAGAGCATATAATCAACTACTTGCCGACCTGGTGGGTGATCAATTAAATTTGGACAATATTCAGTCAACTATTTTGAAAAAAATATATAAAAAACAATGTTAATGCTACTAATTTGTTAGCTATGTGGCACAAACTGCCCAAAGAATGTACTCAAGATTATAACATTCAAATTCAGTTGCCGTGTTTTTATCACCACAGCAAACCATATGGAACTCAATTTGATGGACCCCCTAGTTCACAAGAAAAATGTACCTTTTGCAAATTGTGGAAATGTACTGATAAAGCAATACAAAAATGAATGTTTACTAGATGAGTAATATATAATACTTTTGAAATTATTTTCCATACTTAATCCTTATCATTTATTACCCAATATAAAATTATATATTTAATAATACTAACACGAGTGTGAATTAAATAAAAACCAATAATGTACACACACTTTACCATACTGGAATAAACATTTAACCGAGAAGCTTTGTTTTATTTCCTTTCAAACTACTTTGATAGACCAAAAAAGCTTTTAATTTTTCTTTCTATCAAGTTTACAACTAAATAATACTTAATTTTTTATATTTTAAGTTTAACAAATTTACATAATAATATATCATATGTCCTTACATTTATAGGGACTTGTGATTTTTCAAATACTTTTTTAACAGTTAAATTAGGATTTTTTCTAAATTCTGTAAAACTCTGTAATACTAGTTGATCAATTTTTAATTCATCATAATAATATTTTAGAGCTTGAAAATTTCTTCTCATTTTAATGGCTAATTTAACATTAGAATTATTTACAGTTAACCCATTTTTGGTCATTATAACGGGTACGTTCTCGTCCAGCAGAAAAACAACACCCTCTATAGCAGTATTGGTATTTAAATTTGACTTCATATTTATAAATTTTAAATCATCCCATTTCTCATTTAACTCATTCACTATAGGAACCATTTCCATTTGTATGCTGGGTATGCTTATTTCAACTTGTGATCGCGTTGCCCATAAATCTTGCTTTTTATGCACAATAATTCCTATACATCTAAAATGCGGCTTACATTTATAATCTATTTGATGTTTAACCATCCATTCGGCAAATAAAGAAAATTTTCCATTTTTTTAATGGCGGTTTTCCAAATTTCCCAATTCATATTTAAAAAATGGTCCAAAGCTCCATTATTTGTATGAAATGGTGTTAAAATTATATGTTTTGAAGAAATTAAAAACACATCATCGCCCTCGTATGTGTAATTTAAAATTTCTTTTAGAAAGTCATCAAGATTTTCAGAGAAAAGTGTAACCTCACTAGCAAAAATATTTAAATGATGAAAAAATTTTTGCAATAGTTCAAAATGAACCAATAATTTCGGTTTTGATAATTTTTCTATGCAGTATTTAATTTCGTTAATTAGTAAGTTTACATCACTAGAAATGAAATATGTAAAAACAGTATTACTGCCATCTAATTTTTCCGTTATGCAATATTTTTTGTTTAATATATTATCTTCTATGGGAATTTCTTTAATGAATATCATGTTTTTCTTCTGATGTTAACTTTACTAAAGCTCTAAGTATACTGGACATTTATAATACAATATAAAGCTTTAAATTATTTAACTCCTCCAATTAATCATATTTATTAAAATAAAAATCAATGGAAATTTACATTTAAAAGTCATTAATAATTTTAAGACAAGCTTACAACAACAATTCTGTATAACGCACAAATAAAAAAATACAAATTTTCATATTATATCGCATTTATTTTTACCGTTTTATTAAAAACTACAAAACTTTCAGTGAGACTTTCTTCAAAAGATTTTTTTATATAAGTCACTATGATGGCATCGGCGTGCTGTTCTGTTAACTGTAATATTTTTTCCATTATTGATGAGCAAATATTTAAAAAACACAATGTTAAATTTATACCAAGTTCAAAACCAATATTTAATTTTAAAAGAATAATACATGAACTAGATTTTATTATGTCCAAAAATAAAATTATTTCAGAGACTGATGCTCAAAATCTAAATAATATGTTCTGGTCTCATTGGCTGTTCAAATGTCAACATAATATTGAAAATATGACTATAGAGGATATAAAAAATTTAAAAAAATTTATCGAAAAAGATTCCTTTGTTCAAACACCTCGAATAGAATCTTATGCTGCTACTATTTCAAATATACCCAATGCATTTAAAAAACTCTTAATAAACCGTCAATATACGTTAATGGAACCAGCTCATTCTCCGTGGAGTGTTTTCATATTTATTGGTGTCTTTTTAATTATAATGCCTTTACTTGTAAGTCTTGAAAAGAATAACTCTAGGATATCTAAAGTAGAATTAAATAATTCCAAAAACTTTATTAATCAAAACATGTAACAGGAATGTTTTTACTTGTTTTAATTGATAATTAAATTATAATAGTATTTCAAATTAACAACTATGCAAAACAATTACACTATACGAAAAAAAATCAGTTCATTCACCACGAATACGTCTTGCCAATTGTAGGTCATGGGGAGTAATTGTCACTCGTTTGGCATGAATAGCACACAAATTGGTATCTTGGAAAAGACCAATCAAGTAGGCTTCACTAGCTTCTTGTAAAGCCATTATTGCCACACTTTGAAATTTTAAGTCACATTTAAATATTTTGCGCAATTTCCGAACGAGTCGTTGGAATGAAAGTTTTTTTATTAACAAATCGGTACTTTTCTGATAATGACGAATTTCACGAATAGCCTTTGTACCGGGTCTGTGATGATATGGCTTTTTCACACCACTCGAGGCGGGTGCATTTTTACGTGCCAGATTTGTTGGCAATTGTTTCCTAGATACTTTATCACCGCCGGTTGATTTACATGGAGTATGCTTAGTACGAACCATTCCGAGTACGATTCACGCTGACAATGAGATATCAAATGGTATTTTGGATGGTCGTCACTTGTGTTTTTCACCCCCATGATTCTGAAAAGATAAGTTTTAATCAAGAATATCTCCTAGCAGGCCATGTGGTTTAGGTTGTATGGACAGTAGTAAGGTGCGAATCCACAATGAGAATATTTTATGAGATTTTTGTCTCATGAAATAATAATCTCGGGAAAATTTTTATTTCATTGTGGAAACGGCATGAGATACGTGATATACAAGAGATAATCTCGTGAAACAATGTCTCATGAGAGTTTAGTTACCAGAACAAGTTTCAACGTGTAAACATGATATACTGTGCATATCGCATGAGACATTTATCTCACCTGCTGCACGTGAGTGTCATTGTTGTTTCGTGAGATAAAAATTTGTTTTTTCCCAATACTGAGTGAAACTATTGAAAAAGGACGTTTAAAAAGAAAAGAGTGTAATTTTAAGTGGACCAACAAATATCCTTCTATCATTTTTTGCTTTTTTGTTGGCATCTTTTTATGAATTCACTCCACAACTCACAATAATTTTATCAATAATATATTTTGAAAAATTAATTTCATTTGCCTCTTCTAAATTACAGAACATACCGTGGAAACACCACATTCAGAAACACTTAGTCTCATGAGAGTAAAATTTCATAAGTTACATAAATTCAAATGTTTCAAATAAATATCTCATGTTCTATGGAAACATATCTGAGATAAATATATCATGAGACTAAAATCTCACGAGATTTTAGTCTCCTTGTGGATACCGGCCTTTAAAGAATGAAAATCAATCGATAATTGTTAAAGTGGGGATTATCATATAAATATCAACTCTCGAATGTAATTCATTCTTATACATATTTTCAAACAAGTTAGCATTATGGAATGTTTGAAAAATAAAAATGTAATTTGTCCATACGATTCAAATCACGAGATACGGCAATCACGTTTACCAATACATTTATCAAAATGCAAGAAAAATCACCCCAATATTTGTCTTGAAACGTGTGACTTCAATGCGTTTCACAAAATACCGAAACATAAACTGGAAATGCATCATAATAATTGCCCAGATAAAAGAAACATTGAAAGGGCATTATTTCGGGAGAAGATGAACCAACAAATAAATTTCCCATTTTCAATATGCATGTACCGACTACAGAATCGTGGGATGATTGTAATTACACTAGTTACGATCCCACAAAATTCATTGAAAATAAACCAGTGTTGCGAAAATATGTAAATCTGTCAAAAAGCAAACGACGTCAATTTAGGAATATGGAACGAATAAGATTTGCAAAATTAGAAACCAACAACAAACAACTGCAAAACAACAATGAAAGTTCTGAAGATATCAAGAAATTATTAAGACAAATACATATAGGAAAAAATACAGCATATATTCCAAAATATTAAATGAATAAAATTGTAAGTGTAAATAATAAAACATGTAATTTGTATTTATAAATTTCTGAATGCTTGTGATTTTTAAAAATAAATGAAGTATGGAAAAAAATAATGTTTTATTTATATATTTAGTATACAAACAGTATGCTTATAAATAATTTGACAATTGTTGGTGATGCAAAATGGAGTGCCTGAAAATATGAAAATTGAATATTGTAGAAGTTAGCTAGTTAATTCTAAGAAAAATTATTTTACAGAAATGATTTTTGATTCCAGTTTTTATTTTAAAATATAGATCAAAAAATTGTTGAATAAATTAATTCAAAATTTTATGGTAATTTAAGTTTTTGTGCTAAACTTGACTTAAATGTAAATTTACAATTATTTTTCAACTTGAAACGTTGATGAATTATAATTAAGAACAAATACACAGTAAAAATAGAGAAATAACTTAATGTAGATTTACATGTAATAATCAATGTTCGCATTTCATGTATATAAAGAAGGACTCGCTTCTAATTATTCAAAGTATTACTTTACTGTACACATAATCATGCAATCAAAAGAAAAGGATCGTGAAATATGTCCCTATAATGCACATCATGTGGTAATAAAAAAACTTATTGGAAGACATATTTTAGAATATGGAAAAAATTATCCGCATCTAAAAAGATGTCAATTCAATACGAGACATGTAATTGTCCGGAAGACAAACTGGAAGAACATCATCAAAATTGGCCGGAGAAAAGGGACGATGTATTGTATTTATTAAATCAAAGCAGATATCCATTGTCAAGAAACGAAGATGAGCAACCAACAAGATACCCGATTTATAATATACACGTACCAACAACAGAATCGTGGGATGATTGAAGAAGCAATTGAAATATGTTAACAAAAAACTCTGTATTATTTAAATATTGTATTTTCTTGTATATATTTATTTAATTTAAATTACAAAAATAAAATATGTATTATAAGATATTTCGGTTTTTATTTCTATAGTGTTTAAAGTTTTGCAATTTAAAAACGAAATCTAGTTCCAATAATTTAAACGTTTAAAAAATTATTTGTGAATCAACAAGCTTTTTCTAAGTTGGTTGTGTAAACATTCAATTCATGGATTTTTTAAAAGATAATAATAATCTCACCAAAAGATTTACAGACTAAAAAAATGAAACATAAAGCTTGATTAAAAATTCTAATTGAGATTCATATAAAAAATTGTGCTCTAAGTTTGTAATTAAAATGAAGGAAAAGCAAACGACTAAAAAAATTGAAATCTATATTTTGATTCAAATATAAATTTTATAATTGATGAATGTAAATAAAATTTAAAATTGAATATTGTAGATAGTTACAGAAATTATACAGTGATCAGTTTTTATTTTAAAATATGGATCAAAAAAAAGTTGAATAAATTAATTCAAGATTTTATTTTATGGTAATTAAAGTTTTTGTGCTAAACTTAACTTAAATGTAAATTTACAAGTATTGATCGACTTGAAACGTTGATGAATTATAATTAAGAAAAAATACACAGTAAAATGGAGAAATAACTCAATGTAGATTGGCATGTAATAATCCATGTACTAATTAATATTTTTAGGGGGGGGGGTATGAGAAAGAACTCAGCACTTTGTGTATATAAAGAAGGACTCGCTTCTAATTCTTCAAAGTATTACTTTACTATACACATAATCATGCAATCAATAAAAGATGATCGTGAAAAATGTCCCTATAATGCAGATCATGTGGTAACAAAAGAACGTATTGGAAGACATATTTTTGAATGTGGAAAAAATTATCCGCATCTAAAAAGATGTCAATTCAATATGAGACATGTAATTCCGAAAGACAAACTGGAAGAACATCATCAAAATTGCCCGGAGAAAAGGGACGATGTATTGTATTTATTAAATCAAAGCAGATATCCACTATCAAGAAACGAAGATGAGCAACAAACAAGATACCCGATTTACAATAGGCACATACCGACAACAGAATCGTGGGATGATTGTAATTACAATAGCTACGATCCCACGGAATTTATTGAAAATAAGCCCGTTTTGCGAAAATATGCAAATTTAACAAAAACCAAACGACGCGAATTCAGAAATATGGAAAGAATAAGATTTGCAAATTTGGACACAAAAAATAAACAAAAAGCTGCAATCAATAAAGAAAGTCAAGAAGACATTAATTATTTATTAAAAGAAATAGAAGATATAAGATTTCAGAATAGTGAATGGGTTTAATTTTGCTATGTTATAATAATTTTATATTGTTTTGTTTAAAAAAAATAAATTAATTTAGAAAAAAAATCTTTTATTTATATATTTAGTACCACATTGAGTAAAACTAAAGTTTATTGTAAATTCTAATTATTTATCTCATTAAATAACTCCAGCTAGTTGATGTATTAAAAAAAGACTCGATTTCAACAATGATTATGAGTGTTTCATGTCGACATTCGAGACCGTCAAATTGAAATTTAATTGAAATCACTTTCTATGCTGCGCTCAGTTTTTAAATCTTAGTTTTAATGAATTCTAATTTTTAAATATTGTCAAATGTTTTTATATTCAATATAAAATTTCTTTTAAAATTTTTTTGTTAAACAGACCGAAACTTCTCATGTATTAAATTTTATTTGCATTCATCAATTATTAAATTCATATCTATCAGAATTTAGAATAAAAATTTCAAATTGTAAATATTTGGCCAGATATTTCAAAATAAAATATTGAGCACGACTTGAAGCAAACTTGGCATAGTAGACATATAAAATTGAAATCGGTTTCGCGACATTTTTTTGTCGTACTATTTAGAATCAAATGCGTTTCGTTTATTCGAATTGCAAAACTTTGAGCACAATAAAAATACAAACATGCATTGTTGTGTGATTCGCAAATTGGTTTTTCGTAATTTACAAAGTACGTTGTAGATAGATCGCGTGAACTAATGAAAGTTAACAAACACAATTTTTTTAAGCTTAAATATTTATTTAAACCACAATTAGAATTTTGAATCGAGATATTTTAAAAAGTTTGCGTTTCGACAATTCAAATTATAAATCTTTTAAGAATAAAATATTGAACGTGATGCTCGTTTTAAAAATTATTCATGATTCAAATGTTTATACAAGCAACTTCTGAAAACATTGATTCATAAATATATTTTTCAAATCGTTGAAATTATTGAACATAGTCTCCGCGGTTTTATTTCTATCTACGCAAATTTCCAATCTTAGTTTTTTAGTTTTACAAATATAAATTACAAAATTTACAGCACACGGTAGAAATAAAAACTGGAGCAGAAATAAAATATATTATAAAATTATATATATGTTTATATTATAATAGACGAACTTCGCATCATCCTCTCTAACTTCTTTATTAAAGATATATTTATGGATAAGAAGTGAGTCGCGCGCGAAGGATATGTTGTTTATATAGTAATTTCTGTACCACATGATCGACAATAACCCATTTCATTGGTCCGAGCACCCGAAAGCTTCCTTTCCACCAAAAATTAGACGAAAATCATGGTAGAAGGGGTAATTTTACGTTCAAATGAATATCGAAGTTCGGATAGAGGAGTCGTTTGAGGTTATGTTCAAAAGGTTACAATTGTTTTAATAAACAAATATGCAAGTAATAACCATTGAATCGTAAGATGATTGTAATTACATTAATTATAAAATTCATTTAAAATAAACAGTGATTAAATTACAATTGTAAATGAAAAAATAAAACATTTATTATTGTTAAACTGTTTTAATAATAAAAAATATGTAATTTAACAGTGATTATTAATGTTTTAATGGATTAATATGTAAAATTACTTGTCTTGTCAATTTTCGTTTCATGATATTTAATGGAAGGGGAAACAAGTAAGTACTTTCACACATGAAATTAGTAGATATTGAACGCGTGGTATTAAAATCAATATATAAACAAATATTCTATCGCGCGCGATTCACTTCTTATCCATAAATGTATCTTTAAAGAAGAAATGTGGAAAGTGATAGAGAGTTCATGAATTATATAAAATATCAATTAACTCTCAATATTTGATTTAATTTTCTTTATTGTGTTTTTCGTATATTCACATTGAGTTGTTTGTCGTCTGCAAAATGCTTAACTGCTCTATTAATATTTTTGCAACATATACATTGAAAAAAATATACAAGTTGGTGATTTTTTTCAAATAATACAACACTTCCGGGTTCTTGATAATCCTTTGAAGATCTTATATTTACGAAATAGATACTTTTTTATTATCGAATATATAACGAATATTTAATTGGTTGAATATTAATAAAACTCTTGAGACTGTTCTGTTATTTTATCTGCCACTACAATACCATAAGACAAAAAAATATAATTTTGATGTATGAGAATAAATGGTTCGACGAAATTGCAAATAATATCTAAATAAACATCTGAAGAATTGATTCCGTTCAGAAAATGAGTTCATTTGTTAAAATTTGTCGAGGTACGTTTCCTGAATTTACAAGAATACTATCAAGAAATGCAATATAATATATTTTTTTTATATGTTGCCTTTTACAATAGTTTTTTCCACAAACTTCGTATCGAGTAATTTGAATTTTTCTACACTTTTCACTTTGTTGAGTATCGGGTGATTTATAATTTATCAAGTCGAAAACGTGCACTTTCGCGTTGTCTATACATGCGATTTTTTGTCCTATGGCAAAATAGTTGTCTGGTTCGATTGAAGGAGTTGGTGTTTGAAATTCAAAAATTTCTGAAGAATCTGTTAAGAATTTAACAGTATACATATTATTGTCTTATATGAAAACATAATATGGAAAAATTTGAGTCTGAATATACAATACTGTTAATAATAGATGCTGAAGCATTTCACATGGCATCACAATATTTTTAGAAAAATACACGAATCAATTCAATTATGAATCTGTTATTCGTTATAACGACAAAACATTAAATAGGATAGAAATTCTTAAACAGAACAATGATGAAACGTCGTACAAAAATATATATAGAGTTATAATTAAAAACGACGTGCCCATAAATCCACAACTGTTTGAAGAATTCATTATACCAGAACAAAAAGAGGAAGAATTTTCTTTGATTAAAAAATTTACTGAAAATATTATGTATAAAAAAAAAAAAACTTTACAGCAAGTAACCAACGTCGTGCCATTCATATTAGACAGTAAAAAGAGTATATTGATTCAGTGCTCGTGGAAATATGGTAAAGAAACCAACTATCTGAAAATGATTTTCGTACGGTGGTTTTAAATAACGTAAACGATACAGATAAATCTTTTGTACCAACTTTTGTCAAACTCGTATATGTGTTTACGATATAGAACATACAGGATTCGTCTATCGATAGGTAAGGGATTTAATTTTCCGAACCCAGGAAGAACGTCGTCCGATTAATCAACATTATTATATAGAATTTGCAAAAGGAAGAATAAGTAAAAATTGTGGACAGTCTACATATGAATAAAAAAAAAATTTACACAATCTGCATTAAAACTACTACCATCATTGTTATTGGAAAAACTCATAACTAGTACCGGAAAATTCTGTGTCGATTATGGAAATCGATTGCGACAAATATTTCGGGATGATTTTATCAGAGAATTTACGAATAATTTTACAAAGTTTCTATCATTAAGTATTACAAATAAAAATACTGGATCACTGGAAAATGTATATATAGCTCCTAAATGGAATGGCATTAGAGGTATTGGCATCTGGGATAATAATAATGTACTTATAAAAACATCTAAGTGTTTACGAGAATTCTTTGTTCCTTCTCAATGTTTACAACCCTAATCGTCCAAGTAGAAATGTTCTCGTCGAGTTCGAATAAAATTACTGACGATAAAATTATAATAACAGAAATAATGGGAGTAGCAATGTGCACAAAAAACAATTATATAGCTCACAAACGACCAACGATGTTCCTATTAAGTATAAATTTTATGTCAATAATTTAAATTCAGAAGAAAATAATGTATTTGTTTTCTTGAACCCTTTATATTCAATGGAACTAATGGCAAATTTTCATACGTATGACCCTGCGAATTTCACATTTTATATAAAATGGCAGAGCATTGAACAACTAAAACAATTATTTTTGGAAAAAACCTATCTCAAACACAATGGAAAAATATATTACTAGAGAACACGGATGGATATTTAGCAATTGTTGTGTACGATGAGGGGAAACAAAGTAGTTATCTTAAAATAAAACCGTATCAAACTATAGAATTGGAATACGATTTGGTAGAAAAAACACTATGTTCGTTCGAAAAAGACATAAATTGGTTGTTGCAATTAAACATACATATTGAAATGCTTGATACGAACGAGTTGTATTGGTACAATACGTGTTTGGATTCTAATAAAATTATTCTTGAATTTGAAATTCATGCAAACAAAGGAATTGAAAATGTTACCACAGATAATGATGATATTATGTTTTTATTACAATACGTAACATTAATATTTAAAAAGTAAGATATGATAAATTTGTAGCTGATAATACAACAAAATAAAAAATATTTTGTTGAATGTTTTAAAATAAACATTGTATTACTAATCAAATAACTAGATATAGATAATAGATTTTTATTTATAAAATTAATATTTATAACACAGTTTAAATATAACAAATTCAATAAAAATTTACATTTATTATTTTCCTGTTGTGAGCATTTTAAAATACATTTTTTGTTTATATATTTATAAATAAATATATTTTTGGCTTCAAGTTTGTTGCGAATCACGTCACAATAAATTGGATATTTCTTCACCAATTCTATGTCAAGACTGTGGTACCGTTTCAATTAAAATATGTTTCATTTTCCAGACTTTGAATTATACAATTATATAATGTTGCTGATTCTTTTTGCATCTCTTTAATTCATTTTGCATTCTTGGGCATATTCACTTGTTAAATTGGAACAAACGAAACATAGGTTGCTAAGGCAATGTTCCAGAAGACAATATTTCTCTAATAATTTTCGTTTATTTATCTCTTTTGAATTGTTCAGTTGCACATCAATGTAATGTAACGGTATTAATTATTATTGTCTAAAATATGATTTGAAGCTCCATAATCCAAAAGTAATTTAACTGTATTAATGTTGAATTTAAAACATATTGCCACATGTAAAACTGTTCGACCTCTACTGTCACGTGCGTTAATATGTGCCCCACATTTTAAAAATTCCTCTATAACTGTCGGATTATCAAAATAATGTATGATTTCCATGAGAGGTATATGGCCGTAATGGTTTTTTTCATTAAGTAATGCTCCATGGCTATGAAGCATTTGAATAATTTTTATACAATTTTCGTTACTTTTTTATTATCATTATTATGGGTGCGCATATAATAAACAACACTATGTAATGGTGTATCGAGTGATCTATATGCCCTTCCATTAATATCAGCACCGGCTCCTAACAATAATTCAGTTATTTCGACGTGTCCTCTTTGTATAGCTAAATGCAGAGGTGCATCAGAACACGAATTTTTGAAAAAACAGATGCACGATGTAATAATAATTCCTGCACGATTTTTACACAATTATTTTCTATGGCTATGTGTAATGCCGTTTGCTTTCTGTTATTCTCGTCATCGAGTTGTGATGTGTTTTGAATTAAAATTTTGACAATATCCAGACAGTTGTCTTTTGCCACAGCAAAATGTAAAGACGTTTCACCAAATATATTTTTAGTATAACATTAAAGCCTAGCTCAATTAATTTACCAACGAGCTTAACATATTTTTCGTGTTGTACGGCAAAATGTAAAATACTGTTTCGGTTGTTTGTCATTTCATAAAGAAAAGCACCATGTTTTATTAGCAAGTTAATTAATTTTATTCCTTTCCCTAATCTAATAACATGATGTAATAGTGTCAATCCTTGTCTGTCTTTGTGCTTTACCACTGCTTTATTTATATTTAATACTTTTTCGATAGATTTAAGACGTTTGTTTCTAATGCATTTTTACCATAAACAAGATATTGCATATTTTTTACAATAGTTAAATATAAATTAAAATCTTTTTCTTCCATTTTGTAAATGTAAACGCTACGAACCAACTATTGCTATATGTACACGAACAAACACCAGGCAACGGTTAGACGAACGGTAGGACAATGTAATAAATACACGATTTTCCACTCCCCTTCCCTACAGCGTTAGCAGTTATATAAAATAGTTGCTGAGTGAACAAAATTGTTTGTCCGGTGACCATGGCGTATAATTTAGCTGCATTAAACAAATTTAAATCATTATCACCGGTACAAGAAAAACAACACTTGCTTGTCAATGTATTAAATAGTAATGCCAAATTTAATTATAACTTCAGGAAAATAGAATTCATTTGATAGTGTCACAAGAATATAACACCAGAAAGGTTTTTGGGCATAATGATTTTCAAAATCTAGTTAATGAATTAATACACCCCCATGGATTTTCCGTTTGTTTGACTTATGAATTGGTACATAAACTCGTATTTGATTTTGACTGTCTTGGATGCAAAGAACTACGAAAAAATGATAAAAACATATTGTGTAACAAAAAAATTAATTTATCTATATTTGCTTATTTGGAAAAAATTATAAAAAAAAACCTGGGGATAAATACTGTTGGAAAAGTAACAATTACTCAAGGAAAAAACACATGGCATCCACGTTATTTATAATGACATAAACGTAGATAGATGTATGTTTAAATACATTTGCCACAAAATCGGGGAAGCAACCGAATTGAGAAACTTATTAAATAATACGGTAATTAGTTTGGACGAGGGGTGTACATCATTTGTTTTGCCATTTGGGCGAAATCACATCAATATTTGTCAATACACAAATGATTATACAAAGGCGCGACAAATCACTAAAGCTCAAATAATAGTAAGCGATTTATCACCAATACCAGACAAAATATATCCGTTTTACTCTTTAAAGTATGGCATTGGAAATGAACAAAACGTCGAATTACAATCTTGCGAAATGTTTACAACATTGAATAATAATCAAATTGAAAATTTAAAAATGAAAAATTTACCAAATTTGAAAAGTTACTTTTATGTAAATGACAGACGTCTCATTCACGATACAAATTCATTAGAATATTATAAGAATGATTTGAACGATAGTATTATACCGTGGGCGATGCTAAAAATGGAAAAAACGTATGGTGTGGGTATATCATACAGATTTAAATTCACCTCAAATACCAAGTCGAGTTCTTAATGCACCACCACCCTTGGAAAAATATCATGTGAATTCAAAACAAAATTCTCGATTTCAATACTTCGATAAAGAAACAGACATAAATAATGCCAATATTGGATTTATTGATAATGATGTAGTCGAAAATTATGAATATTATAAAGTAATGGGTGGTTCTTTTGTTCGATACAATAATGATGGAAAGGAAACCACAAATAGAAAAATATATAATCGAAAACCTAAACAATGTGCGAAAAGTTATTTATCAGAATGACATAATTGCCAATGATATTTGGGAATTAATTTTAGTGGATTTTTTGATTCAGAAATTGAAGAAAATAAGTTTGTCATTGCATTAATAGGCTACATAACAACAAACTCTAGTTTTGGGGAAAAATATTACCACAAAGATGAAAAAATTCAAATTATGCAACAAATTATAAAAAATTGTGTTGCTTATGATTTTTTCACTGGCGTTATTAACGATATTTTTAGAACATTTAAAAAAATTATTACGAAAATATCAGACACGTCGATAATTGTAACAAGTAATATTATAAATGGCGAACCAAGTACAGAAAAATTAAGCAATTTAATGTTTTATGGGACTGAAACGGATTTTTCGAAATATGATAGCCTAAAAAACACAAAATTATAGTATTTTTTCGTTTTGTGCTTCATTGATTTATTATCACGGGCAATATATGTCTGAAAGCGCAATATGTAATTATTTATACTATTATAATTATGTAAATGAAGATACGATAAACAAAATTATTTCTGAATTCGTGGACAGTAATATAATGATATCGTTAATTTTTCAAATAGCTTGTGCAAAATTTTGTAAAGAAGAAAAGATTATATTAACCACTCCTGCTGAAATGTTCAAAACTTTATTTAGATCTATAACTTATGAATCAGAAATTGAAGATGTCGAAAATTCAGATGCAGACGATGTAGACAATAGTAGCGAAGGATTAACTTGGGGAGATTTTCCGACCCGCATACCAAACGAAAGCGTTCTTCATCTGGCAATCTAGGAAAACCAAAAAGAAGTAAAAAAAATAAGAAAATTGTAAGTCGAGAATTAATTAAAACTCTAAAAAAATATTTTTGGAGACCTTTACATTGAACGGTGTACCGTATATGTATAATGGAAATGAATACGAAAATGCAACCTCAACGTACAAAATGATTTGTGACACGTTGAAATGTAATCATGCAACATTTCAAGATATATTCAATGCAAAAAAATTTGAACAACAACATGGAAGAAATTTTCTTTACAAGACAAACTTTTATTATTCCTCCATAAAAGTTCCGGCAGTATTAAACGTTGTTTTAAAATTGCGAGAAACAGTATGTGTTTAGAGAGCCGTCAGAGTCTAATAAAGAAAACCAACCGGGGTTTCTTTTATACATTTCAAATTTAATGCTGAGCCAAGACGAAATTTCAACATTTTCAAACACTTCAAAAAAATTATATCTGAAAGCAAAATTGATTTTCGAAATAATTGGGTAATGTTTTGCTTCCATATACGCTCTATCGAAATTATGGTACACCTGTAACAGATTACCAGATTGTCCGTACGATGCTGCTGTAATTGATCGAATACTCATTTATGGTTGATTTTTGGCACGAAGAAATCACAACAAAGAGGTAGCGCAATTCGATACTTTTCCAACGTTGAACGTCAACGAATATATCAATACAATTTTAAAGTTAAAACAAAATATATGCTCTAGATATTTTGGAAAATGAAGATCGTTGCCGTTTATGTTTTTGCAAAGGAAACAAAAAATTTCATTTCATCAATGATTAACGAAATGCTATCAAAACTGGACTATATTATATAAGTATGTTTTTTCTTGGTTTTGTTTCGTAAAGGATATACACAAGCCCGTTGATATCGATATAAGAATTTACCACCGTTGCCGAATAAATGCGAAACAGTGGTTAGTTCAAACAAAAATTTGTATTACAAATGGAAATCTGACGTAAAAATTAAAAATGAAGATGGCTGTGAAACAAAATACCATTTGAATTGATAAAAAACTTCTTGAAAAAATACTCGGGAACGATACAATGTACAACAGCAACTTTTGAATGCATTCGAAGAAGACTTTGGAAGACATTATATGCAAAGGATAATTCGTTTACACTTAGCGTTGATATGGATAAATTAATTTAAAGTTCTGTACAAATTAGTGTTATTAGTGTAAGGAGTATAGCATAAAAATACATTTTAACAAATAAAATTATTGTTATGTGAACAAACGTCCCTAAAAATTGTTTACAGCTTTCCAAGAAAGCATATCTAAATACGTCAATATTTAATAGAATCTAGCCACTTAAATAAATAATTTTGTTGGAGGAATTCAAATAAAAAAATCTTTCAAGTTAAGTTTTATTCAAAACCCCATTTTATAAACTGTTTATATATATCTTTTATTTTGTTAGATCTTCCCAACCACAATTAATATCTGCCGAATTAAATATCATATTAAATTTTTCTGATGAAATTTGTAATATATATAACCAATTGGTATACTTGAACTGCCGAAATATTTTTGTTCAAAAATATAAGGTTAACTTTTCTTCAAGATGGTTCGTAAGAGTTGTTGAGGAATTTCCTTGTTGAATGTATCGATAGGAATACAAGATTCCACATAAATATTTGATAATGAGTTTTAAACATTATAGTAATCTTATATGTTTTCTTATGTACACATTGGTAAAAAAGTCACAACAACACATGAATGTAAAGTATTTAAATATCGCAGATACATTTTTATTAACATATCTATTTACATGATCATAACGAAGGTATTGTCTACATACGGGAAAGTAAAATATCGAAATGTGTTAACGGAAATGCATTCGTTATAGCGGGATGAAATCTAATGTTGTTCCAAACCTTTATATAGTCTCTAGAATGCAAATACCATTTCCATAGGCAGATGTTGTGGCATTGGGAAACGTGCTTGCATGCACCACGTAAAAATATTTCCAATGGGAATGAAGAGTTTTACTGTACTGTTTCTTTTGCAATTATTTGTTCTAAACAAATGAGGCAAATGTTTGGTTCTTCCCGCTAATATCCACGTTAGATAAACAATGCGCATTATACATTGCAAAAACCAATATTGGCACGTTCGAAATATATTTCTGCACTTCTGAATGAATACTTTGTAGTGTGTTTTCCAATTGTCCATTATGTTTTTCTTAAAAATGTTAACGTGTATAACCCATTTTCGGTATTACTTTTTGATACCGCAAAGGGTTTAAGTTTCTTCAATATTTGTGTACTCGGCACAAATGGAATAAAATATCTATAAACAGTTCACAGGGTGGTATGCAAAAAATATTATTAATGAAAACATGACTCGTTTTTTATACATTGAATTTATAAAGTCTATATTTTTCATGGAAAAATTTGATCGGTTTGGTAATTTATATATTCTATAGCTACATAAACGTCGTTGGGATCATAAGTATGATAATTTTATTTGAATTTTTTTTTTATTACGTCATGTATTTTTATTGGTTTATTCCATATACATACTGAAAT